>CM076583.1:794761607-795111923 GCA_034641835.2 Pinus albicaulis
TTCAAGATGCAGCGCTGCTACTCTAATGGCTTCCTCTTCTGAAAATTGATGCAACTGAAAATATGAGTCTAGGTCCTTTACCCAGGCTCTAGCTCTACATTTAGGTGACCCATCAAAAGTAGATAGAAAGAATCTACCCAAATCATGCTGCCTACACTTCTTGCTTCTATTATGATTTCTAGGCCTTCTATCCTCCTTGATCTTGCAAAACCCTTGGAAGTTTAGATGATATTTGAAACTCTGAGATTGAGATTCATATTCTTGAAGATAGCCACCAAGAGCCTCCTCCTTTGGTGTTTCTCCTTCCTCTTCGTCTCTTTCCAATAATGTAGGCATGGTACCACATTGTAGATCTGATGGTGTAGCTGAATGCTCACACCCATAATTTGAAAATCTAGAGCTTTCTTTATGTACAAGCCCTCTTGGAGAATCTCTACATCTCTCTATTCTCATTTCTTTGATGTGTCTCTTAATGACCTGCATAGTTTGAAGAAGAAGTTTTGAGAACTCCTTCCCTCCTGATAATGAATTTTTTCCTTCATATCTTCTTCATATCCTCTCCTTTATATGAGAATCCCCATTATATGACATAATGGTTGAATACACAGGCTGAGCCAAGATTATGCTATGATACCACTATAATATTCCCAAATGGGAAAAGTAGGAATATAGCTCATAACAATGGAAATAGTAGCAAATGTTAACACCTTACATATGAGACAAATAATATATCCATGGTATTATGTACAACAAAAATAAATAAGTACAATATCTTGGGGATCAAGTCCCTCAAGATAGGAAAAAGAAACCTCCACTGCCCAAAAAGCACCCAAATCCTGTAATACATTGCTACATAAAAAATTGAAGCAATTACAACATAGTTTTAGTGACTAATACTGTAGATGAGACATATATATAAATGGATCTGATAATATCATGCTCATTAAAGGCCAAAAATGAAGATCTATGCTCCCATAGACTTTTCCAAGACAACCCAGGAAGGGTTTCCGGAAATACACAAAACATAAAGGGTGGATCTAAAGCTCTAGGGTTAAAGATTCACTACAACTGAAGCACATAGAAGGAGGTGGTTTAATCTGATGTAGATCTAAAATAACTCCAAAAATAATCTCTCAATGAAGGGTTGATCCCTTCAATGGAAATCAAACACTCCAAATGGAGCAATGAACTCACCCCTGCAACAGATCACTAAAATAACGCAGATCTAGACTGGAACTGCGATGTAGGGGATAAAATCACCTTGTCCTAATGCCAAATATGTCAAAAAATCCCAAGGGGCTTCCTTACTCTCCTTCCAATAGAAGGGAACCTTACTCTACTACAAAACTAGCTCAGAAAACACCCAATCCAATCCTCCACTACTGCACCCTGCAACTTAGCACATCTCTCAATAGAAACTGTGTTGTACCAAAAGACTAAAGCTTTGGCCTAATGCCTAATTGTGGAATGATAGTGCAACACTCTTCCTAGATTCTTCTCAAGGAAAGAGGTGGGATTCCCTCTTGGGAACACCCTGTGCTAAACAACACTACAATCTTAGCTAAACAGCCGAAGAAAGTTATATGTCTAAACAGACCTATATTCAGAAATATCAAATACATCAACATGATAATATGGATGCCATCCTCTTCTCTATATAAGACATGAGCTTTCTAACCCTGAGCCTCATTCATTTATGACACTAATTCCATGCAAGGTGTCTCCATCTAAAACTGCGTTGCCCCTCCATTAATGTCCACTCCTCCATGACAACATTGTTGATTTGGACAAAGTTGACCTGGTCTATGTGCTCCAACCCCTGTTCACACCTTAAGGTGCTTTATTAAGCTAAAAGATGATCCAATTTCACATGAGAAGTGGTTTTATTCTTCATAAAGAGACTTATGGGTCTCCCTACCCACTTATTCACCTATCTAAGTGACAAAAAAAACGTTAATATTCCAATTAGTTGCAAGCTAATTTAGGAATATTACACAATGATACACCACTGAACAATGCCATTTCTTATGGATACTAGTATTTGAAAAGCAATAGATGAAGGGAGTGGAGGATGTCCCTAATTATCAACATCAAAGACGATCATACGATCATCTAAAGGATCCACAATGCCCAAAGAAGTGATTATATATTTTCATTCGGATGGAAATTACTGGAGGACTTCCATAGTTTACATGGTAGCAGGAAACTACGCCAAGTCATCTACTATTCTATAGGTATGGTTAGCTTTAGCTAAAGCAACATTTCGACATAATGGACCTTTGGGGATATTGGTAATAACCTTTTCCTCAGGCTGAGGAATCTATAAGGTACCATTTTATGATGGAATAGGCTCAATGGAATCTTACAGTTGGGACTCAGTCATGAACTTAGAAAGTGGTTTGTCATGCTGACGTGATCGAGTCTAAAGGTTGAATTGCTATGTGTTGACTTCATCAGAATTCATCATGAGAATCTGATAATCATGGGGACCATATTTTGGAGGTTGGGGAGCTTCCCAACCTTGTGGAGATTGGAAAACTATGTATCCTTGGTGTTATCACCAAATTGATCTTGATTGGATGCTCATAAATCAACTCAATGTAACTCTTTCAAACCACTTCTAACTAAAGATTAGCCTCTTCAGTTTGAGAGGGCTCTCTCAAAGGGGATTTATGATTTTCAGTAGAAATAATACTAGATGGCTAACTCTATGAATTGTGACTTGGTTTTGTTTGATTGCGGGTTGAAAAATGAAGGCTTGCTACCATTGGGCTATGGAGTCAACATCAGTGAACTTAGTGATAGTAATTCTTCACATGGAAGTTGAGGAAAATAGAGGTTTTTAATAAGGATGATTCATACACACCACATAATGAAAACACAACAATTTAACCCCTAAAGGAAGTCAGATATGATAGCATGAATTATGAATAATTAGAGATAAAATTCACTGCAAGTGATTAGACATAAAATATATAGAGCAAAAAAACATTAAACACCTCATTAGAATCTCTGGTCTGGAAGTAGAATGTCACTGTATATTACTGATAATGGAAAACAATAACAAGTTGCAATTTGGTACAATATTCTCCAACCCTTTTCTCTTCGATGTTCAGTCTATAAATAGACATTCTTTACAATGTAAATGATCTGCCCAGCTAGCTAGATCTTGAAACTATAACTCTAACACCTATCATAACTGAAACAACTTACTTGAAATAGAAAAAGGACAACTATCCTTTAAGAAGTCATACTCCTAATAGGACTCTACCTCCTATTTATTACATTTGGATTTTCTAACAGAAAAATAGTTACATAATAGAGGTCACATGTTCGAGAGACAATTCACCATCACTTTACATATTTAAAATACCCCTAGATCTAGGGAACACAATCCTATTTTTCAAGAATGGATAATCTTCACTTTAATCGATGTTCTGTCTGATGAGCTGGATGTGTGACACTCATTTTGAGTAATGAGTCTCTGTTGTGTTAGTCATCAGTAATTTTTACTGATATCAAAAGATGACTAAGTTATAATCCTAGATTTATAGAAACAATATTTGAGAAACGTTGTGAGTTCTAGAAATCTCACTGCCTTCATTATCCTAAACCTAACTATTTCACTAAATTTGCCTATCTTTGCCTTCTCAAAACTACCCTACTGCTCCAAGAAAACTCCTTTTTCTATGCCTGTTTTCCTCATTTTATCACCTCACCTACACCCTCATTCAACCCCTTTTTCCCCTCTAAAAACCCTCAAAAATCCTCCCCTATTCATCATTTTTCCTCTAAAAACCTTAAACAATGTAAAAATACATTGTTTAAATCCAAATTTTTAAACCTATCAAGCCTTTTTAACTGTTACAAAAACCCTTTTTTATGATTAAAACCCGCCCCTTTGCATAAATAGGCTTTAAGCCCCTTTTTGTTTCAGCCCTCGGTCTCCCTTACTCCCATATAAACCTTGCCCTCTGCCTATTTTCTAGCCCCTTCCCTATTTGAATAAACTCCACCTTAACTTTTCACCGGGCCATCTCCACCGTTGATCTGGAGCTTTGGATCCTGATCCGACAGTTGTCGCATCCTTTCCCTTCATCCTGCATCAATACAACCCCGCACAATGCGAAGAACCTGCCCATGTCTTCAAGCTAGGCCCCGCCTTCCACTAAACTCCACCGGCCATTCACCTTGCGTCAGCTATCCTTGAGCTCCACTCCCCAAACCTGCACCCCACTCCCAGACTCATTTCTCACCATCAATCTCGCTCCTCAAGATCTGACGGACCAAATCTAATATCGCACAAAATCTTGTGAGGAGGTTTAAAGTCCCTAACCTGTGCGAAATAGGCGGTATTAGCGCTACCACGCATCAATAAACTTGTGGTATCACGTGCATTTCTTCCATTACCACTTACCGCCCTCAATGCTCACGATAAACCACTGTGGTTTTCCAAAACCACTTTCTCCCTCCCCGCTCCAAAATTCAAAATTCTTTGTCCCCATTTGAATTACACCAAGTTCTGCCTCCGGAACCATGCCCCTACGCCTTCTCCTCCTCTATAGTACGCCTCCCAACCACCTCGAAACCCTGAAAATGCAGTCTTACCACTCCTCGTAGGTTTTAAGTTAACGTTGTTTTGTGTTTTGTGCAAGTTTTAATGGCGGTGATGCCCAAAAGCGCATTCCAATGATCGAGAAATAATCAAATTAACCTCTAGATGACGATTCAAGAGGTATATTCCCATAAAAGAAATCCAGGGGGTTTGCATAATGGTTTACCCTCGATGAAGCATGATCATCGATGGGTTATAAACCCTCATACCATGAAGAAACCTCCCCTACACACAAAAGAAAATTACAATCAGAAGAAGAAGTGAAGAAAATGAAGAACAAAAGGATTAAAGGGATAATTCTAAATCAAAGGATAAACACAGAGGATTAGCTGTGAAGACAGTGATTAAAGGATGAAAATTAAAGGTTTAAAAACAAAGAATAAATAAACAAACAGTCATAAAGTAGAAATAGAGGATAAAGGCAGTGGGGGAAGATTATAAAAAATAAATCAAATTTTAAAGGCCTAATACAGAGTTAATGATTAAACAAAGACAGATTAACCCAAAGACAATTTCAATTGACTAAATCAAGAAGCGGCTACTCCTCCAAAGACCAAAATACCACCTAAACCATGATTTCTTTTCATAAAGGCATTGGGTAGTTATTACACTGTCAGAGATATTTTGAAGTAGCTCAATAGTTATTACAAAGTTATTACAAAGCCTTTAAAGTAAAACATTTCACCTATTCTTCCTTAGAATTTAATATAGGAGTTATTGAAACAGAGAAGTAGCTACAGATATTCCTGCCTTAAGCGTTGCATGGTTTTCAAGGTTTGGAATGCACTTACTTTGTAATAAATGATACTCAAACCCTGTCTTGAGCTTCACCTCTTCATTTGCAGCATAAATACTGCATCTGAACTCATTGTATTGTTCTCAATTGGTGATTCTTTGAAGTAATACATATTCTCTTGGAAGTTGAAGGAAAATTGATGTCTTGGATCTTGTGGATGCCCTAATTTGTTTGTTGACGAAGGAGGCTAGATCACTGGATCCTTGAGCTTGGTTGTTCGTGAAGTGCCTCTAATCTGTTATTGTTATTTCTTGTTTTCATTATGTTTCCATCTTTCTTTGTTACAGTAGAGCAAAATTTTCAGGCTAAGAAATGTCTTTTGAAAGCACCTTAGTTCTATTTGATCTTCACTGTCTTAATGTTTTCTTCTGCAAGGTCTGATTGGAGGATTCTTAACTGCCCTCTAGTTCCATCTAGCTTTTTATTTTAGAAATGATTCAATAGAGTATAACCAGGAATTTTTTGTAAGTCCATGTTCATTGGTACAGCTTGAGATGTTGTTTTAAAGAATGATGTTAATAGAGTGCAGCCAGGGAAATTAGTGGTGTTTCCATTCTCCTTGAGTACAACTTGAGATATTGTTTCTGAAACTTCTTTAAAAGTATTCTTATTAGAGTCTAAATCAGGGAAGTCTATGGTGTGCCCTGTCCTCTGGACTACCTCAAAAGGTTGCTTTGAAAGATCCCTAGAGAGTTAGTCAAAAGTAGATTAGATTATTTCTATTTGATCTTAGGCTCCTCTCACTGTTATCTTATATGTTTTCTTTATCTGAAAGTAGTCCTTTGATTGTTGGATTCTTGTCTGAAAGGTTTGTTTATTAAAATTTTGTCCAAAGAAGTCTATGGTTTTCCCTGTCCTTTGGTTTGCTTCAAACAGTTACCTTGAAAGATGTCTCTTGTTTAAAGTACATGATAAAGGATTCTTAATTTTCCTTTACCCTACTTTTCATTCTTATCCTTAATGTTCACCTCATTATCCCTAAACTTTGAATATCCACTAGCCAAGTTAGATTTGCCCTATGATACTCCCCGATCCATTGATGAACTTATCATGACTTTCATTTGAATCCATTTCCCAATGACTTAGATATTTCCTCATTCTATATATGCTCTTTGATCATCATACCCAACCAAAACAAACAACAAAACCTCATACTTAATAACTAGCCTAAAATCAACCCTTAAAAGCAAACAAGCACATATCTTCTGCAAACAACTTGAGAGATCCCTCTCTGAGTCTAGGAAGGCTAGGTCCTAGGACTCTAAAGACTGGTTTCATGTTACCTTGTCATTTGGTATCCCAATCTGCCAAATCACAAGACACCAACATTCTGGAAATCACGGTGGGACCTTCTGAGTATAGTTCATGCTTAATCATTCCTTAAAAAAATCAGAAACCCTTGACTAAATAGCATCTGGTGGTTTATCTTCCACCTCATCGCCACACTAACATTCTGGCGATCACGGTGGGACAATTTTGAGTAAAGTCCCAAGATAAAACACTAAGTATCCATCCAGTGAATTATAGCTACCTCAAACATTACCAACACAATGGTGATCATGATGAGACCTTCTGAGTCAGTGACAATCTAAGTACACCTTAGGACTCCAGAAACCCTTATCAAATCAAAGAGGATTCAAGCTATCAGCCATAGAGTAGACTATGTTTGTTTCACCATCTTAGCTAAATGATGATTCAGGTATAGGACACTCTTACAAACCATAGAACCACATAAAAACTTAGAGAAACCCAAAAATATTCCTAGATTGGTTTTTATTATTTATTGGTGGTGGACCATAATACATTTTACCTTCAAAAATGCTAAAAATTTCCACCTGGTGACTCCACTAGCCCCAGTAGGCCTATTACTCCACTAATACTTTCATATTTCCTTAAGATTGTATCAAAACAATCCCAATAAGTTTAGAAGCCTAGTCCCATATTCTAGAAAGAAACTAAACATTAAGAGAGGTATAAACTTCTGAAAACAATCCTTAAACTTTCAGCCTCTCTAAATTTTGAATTTGAAATCTGGCTTCACATAGGATCAATACCATTCATTCCATTTTAAATTTGAGAATTTGTGGAAAGGGCCTTATGTCATTCATTCCATTAGGGGTCATAATGCTTTCTTTTTAGAAGGGCTAAATGGAGAAGAGTTATTTGGAGGTCCTGTCTATGGCAAGATGCTCAAACATTATTTCTGTCAAGAGTCCTAGCTTCAAATTTTTCATTCATTATACATAACATTGCATGAGAAAAATCACAGAAAATAAAAAAACAATAAAAGAAAAATAAAAGAGGGAAATTCAAATGAGGTACAGCCCCATACCCACGAAACAATACTGCTAAAAGTGTGCAACTCTAAATTCCACTGCTAATTCAAAATGATATCTTGTTCAGTCATCTAGCCTAATCATGGCTGAACATGCTTTAAATTTATGTTGATAAGTTAGTAGAAACAGTGATTGTCAAAATTATTTTAGACTTGACTTATCAAGAAGGACATATTAGGGAAATATAAAGATGTTGGTTCGACATGCTCAAAACAGAACCAAAAAGATAGATAAGGATGCATTACTAATGACAAATCACAGCCTTATATTTCTAAATTTATGTTGTGAAACCAGCTCCAAAAATAGAAGAAAATATATATCAACGCCTTAGAAATAAGCCACTTCGAGGGGGAAACCTCCAATACATTACATGAACGAACAATTCTTAAATGATACAAATGACAAAACCTCCTTTCTATATAGAGGAGTCCATGGGGCCACAATGTAATCCTAGTGGGGCAACAATGTAATCCTAGCCGACCTAAAAATAACAATGTAAGGGCACAATAATAACAATATTGGGGTTAGAGGGGGCTACAATAATAATAATAATAAGGGGGCTACACTAATAAAAATAAGGGGCTAAAGTAGTAATATAGGGACCTAACATGCCCTCTCCTTCAAAAAAGTGTTGTCCTCAACGCTTGAGTAGCTCTTGGTGCTTCTGTATAAAATTCTCATCCTCCCATGTAGAATATTCAATGGGTAAGTTCTTCCACTTGATGAGATACTCTAAAATTGATTGATTTCGTAGCTGTCAAGTTCTTGTTTCCGTGACCGCTTCAGATTCCATTATGATTTTTCCTTCCTCATCAAGTTCTGGCAATATTGTTTTGAGCTGTAATATTTTTCACCTATAACCTTCTTTAAACACCAAACATTAAGAAAAATTGGTGCACTTGCAAAACGAGAAGCTCAATTTGTGTATAGTATATCTATTTTTGCTGCTGCTTGTAAGGACCATAGTACTTTGGCGATAATTTATTATCCTTCTTAGCTTGCTTGAGGGACATTTGTTTGTATGGTTGTAGCCATAAAATACCCAGTCTCCTACATCAAAACTTCTCTCACTGCGATGTTGATCTGCCTGTTGTTTCATTCGATTTTGTGCCAAATTTAGGTTATCCTTTAAGAGTTGGAGAACTTCTTGTTGATGCTCGATGTGATCTTCCACTGCTTGAACCTTAGAATTTTCTCTTAAAGATGATGTGATGGACGCTGGATGATATCCATAAAGTGCCATAAATGGGTTCATTTTTGCTGCAGTATGGAAGGAAGTGTTATACCACCATTCAACGAGAGGTAACCACTTGACCCATTGTGTTTTTTTATCAGATACAAAGCAACGAAGATATCTTTCCAAACATTTATTCACTATCTCAGTTTAACCATCAGATTGAGGATGATAAGATGAGCTATGAGCTAATTGAGTACCCAAACAAGAAAATAACTTCGTCCAAAAATTTCTAGTAAAAATACGATCTCTGTCGCTCACAATAACCTTTGGGTTTCCGTGTAGCTTTTGAATTGTTTCCATAAATGTAGTAGCAATTGTACTTTCTTTAAATGGATGACATAATGCACAAAAGTGTGCATACTTGGTAAGTCTATCAACTACCACCATGATGACACTCTTTCCTTCGGACTTAGGTAAACCTTTGATAAAATCCATTGAAATCTCCTCCCGACATTGACTTGGAATGGATAAAGGTTGTAGAAGACCCGAGGTCTTAATTGTCTCAAATTTATTTTGCTGGAAAACCAAACATTCTGCCAAAAAATTTTGAATATCAGATTTAAGGCCATCCCAAAAAAATTCTTTCTTCACCCTATGGTAAGTTTTTAAAAATCTCGTGTGTCCTCCTAAAGGAGAAGTGTGCAATTACAAAAGAATCTTTTGTTTTAGTTGGGAATTCTTACAAAGATATAAGCGATATTTGTACCATAAGGAATAATTTTTTCAAATAAATGTATCAAATGTACTAGGATCTTCCTGCAACTTTTGAATGAGTGTCCACACTTCTTTGTCCCTTTTCCATTCATCCTTGCTTGGGTTATCCAATCTTGTTGGATAATAGAAATGGCACAAAGCAATGCTTCCACCTCTTCATTTTTTCTTGAGAGTGCATCTGCAATAACATTTAGCTTCCCTTTTTTGTAGATTACTTCAAATTCATAACCCAACATGTTTGTGACGCATTTTTGTTGCTCTTCTGAAGAAATTATTTTTTCCAAAAAGTGTTTGAGACTATCATGATCAATTTTTACCTTGAAGTGTCTTCCCATTAGGTAAGGTCTCCATTTCTTTAGTGCATGTAGTATTGATAACATTTCCTTCTCATAAATAGCTTTCTGTAAATACTTTCCTTTGATTAGATGACTTTCAAAAGAAATGGGTCTTCCTTCTTTCATTAAAACAACACCAATTTCATTTCCTGAGGCATCACATTCCATAATAAAGGTTTTTGTGAAGTTTAGCGTAGCTAAGACCGGTGCTAGGCACGTTGCCTCTTTAAGATGTTCAAAGGCCTTAGTTGCTTCAGGAGTCCATGAAAATGCATCTTTATTCAATAATTTTGGTAGAGGTTCTGCTATTCTCCCATAATTCTTAGCAAACTTGCGATAATACCCTCTTAAACTGAGAAATCCTTGTAACTACTTTATAGTTGTGGGGACTTTCCATTCCTTAATGGATTTAATTTTCTTAGGGTCTACCTTAACACCCTTGTGAGATATAATATGACCCAGATATTCCACCTCTTGTACTCCAAAGAAAATTTTGGATAATTTTTCATATAATTGTTTCTCCTGCAATAGTTTGAGCACCCTGTCAACATGTTGAACATGATCCTTCCAAGACCTGCTGTAGATTGGTATATCATCAAAAAATACTAGCACAAATTTTCTAAGGAAGGGTTTGAAAATGGAATTCATCAACCCTTGAAATGTAGAAGGTGCATTGGTAAGGCCAAAAGGCATGACCAAAAATTCATAATGACCCTCATGAGTTGAAATGTTGTTTTTAGAATATCTTCAGTCTTCATTCTAATTTGATGATATCCTGAACAAAGATCCAACTTGGTAAAATAAATTGCTCCATGTAATTCATCCAATAATTCATCAATCATGGGAATGGGAAATTTGTCTTTAATGGTGAGCTTATTGAGCTCCCTATAATCCGGACACATTCGCCATGATCCATCCTTCTTGTGTACCAATACTACAGGAGCAGAGAAAGAACTTTGACTAGGTTCAATTATACCCGCCTCTAACATTTCTGCAATCATACGTTCAATTTCGCTCTTTTGGAAGTAAGGATATCTATAAGGCCTGATGTTTGGAGGAATACTTCCTGGAATCAAATGAATAGCATGATCATGATCACGAATAGGTGGGAGTCCTTTGGGAGTTTCAAACACCTTGGAATGATTGTCCAAGACTTGTTGGAGATCTGCAGAAATAGATGATTTTTATGTCAGAACTTCTAGTGAGCATAATTGTGCAATTACGCCTCTTTGTTCTTTATTTAGAAACTTTGTCATGACATTAGAACTTATTATCCTTCCCGGCTTCCCTTCAATACCCCGTAATTCGACTTCCTTTCCTTCTCAAAAAAATTTCAAGAAAAGTTCTTGAAAATTAAAAGCTACCGTCCCCAAAGATTGTAACCATTGTACTCCTAGTACAACATCAGCACCTCCCATAGGAATGGAAAGCATTGGACTAGTCAATACATGTTCCCCCATGGTTAGCTTGATATTATGGCATTTTCCAGAGAAATTTATAGTTCCTCCATTTGCAACCATCACTTGACATTCTGGTGTTGGGTATAGGAAACAATTTAATTCCTTGGCTACCTTACAATGAATAAAATTATGGGTGCTACCTGAATCAATCAACATTGTTACCTTTTTCTTCTTGATATGTCCTTCTATCTTGAGAGTTTGAGGAGTGGTAATTCCTGCCAATGCATTACACGATATGGTCGGACTCATTTCTTCCTCTTCTAGGGCTGGTTTTTGGTGTATATCCTCTTCTTGTTCATTTTCTTCTTCCTCTTCACAATCTATGTAAAATAATTTCTTCTCAGCACACTTATGACCTTTAGTGTATTTTCTATCACAACTATAGCAAAGCCCTTTTGCTCTTTTTTCTTCCAATTTTTGTGGTGTCAACCTTATAGGTTGTGGAAATCTAGACGTAGCAACACTTCCTTCTTTATAGAATTGAGTGGTAGGCTTCCTTGTCGCCATTATTTTACATTCAACTTTTCTTGCCAACCTGAATGCCTTCTCCAATGAATCCGGTTCCAAAACACGAACTTCATGTTGGATGTTGTCCTTTAAAGTGCCTATGAAGAGATCGATCCTGTGTTCCTCTGGAATATCAGTTACCCTTATATTCAATTTTTGGAAGTCCTCAATGTGCTGCCCCACTAAACCCTTTTGTTTGAGATTTATCAATTGGCTAAACAAGGTGTTGCTCTTTGTATCCTCATAATGTGCTATCATTTCCTCCGTAAAAATTGACCAAGTGACAATTTTTTTACGGGAGCAAAGCCATCGATACCATACAAATGTATTTTGTTCTAGATGTAAAGTTGCAATGCGTACCTTTTGTGTGTTTTGCACATTATTGAGATCAAAATATTGCTCCATCTGTAGTATCCATGTTACGGGATCCTTGCCATCAAAATTCCTCATATCCATCCTTGGAATATGGTGGTTCTTCTGTCCAACATTAGAGTTTATGAAATCATGATTACCATTTATTTTTTTCACATCATGAGTTTCCTCTACTATCTTTCCGCCATTTGGAAACAATTCTTGTATCAACTTGCCAAACCTTCGATGTCTAATTTTATGTTTTCCATTTTTTCATCGATCTTAGCTTCCATGCCCACTTCCATGCCTTCCATCTTAGCTTCCAAACCATTCATCTTAGCTTCCACGCCTTTCTTCAAACTGTCCATCTTAGTTTCCACGCCTTTCTTCAAAACTTCCATTTCATTTTTTGTTGCTCTTTGCGATAGCGAAATTTGGTGCACTTGCTCTTGTAATTTTGATATCTCATGTTGTGTTTCTTCGTCTTCATGAGTCATAGTAGAGCCTTCTAAAGGCTTAATGGGTGTTGAATTCTTCTTAGGGATCATTTTAGAACCCAATACTGATATCTATTCTTCAATATGCCTTTGGAATAAATTCCAAATAATTTTTTTCAAATGAGACTTATGTAATTTGAAAAACAATACACACCTTTTTCTTGCTTTTGAGGAGTGCGATATTGAACTGACTTATCTCTATGATTTCGTATCTTCAATATCTGAAATTTGGTTCTGAGGTAGCCCTCTGAATCCTCTTTCGAATGCCATAATTCTGACCTGATTTGGATTCTTGAGGACAAAGTTGTGCCCAATCTCCTACGATGACCTAATTATGGATTGGTTTAGTAAAGCAAACTTGTATGACTTGCCATGTGTCACTGATTCCTCCTTCGGCTCTGAAATTGATATATAGGAAACTACATTCCACGTGCTTGCATCCACTATTTACATAACTCCAATCCTATGCTCAGAGAGAGAGTTATGGAGATTTTCCCACGCTCACCTTTTTGAGATGAAATTCGGGAGCCTGAAAAAGTCCTAACTTCCACAGACCATATCTCCAAAAATATTGCGAACCAAGATCTGAAATTTTGCGATGGTGTTCCGCAGGAATTCAGCTTCATGCTCTAAAAATTACAAATTCTGAGCCTTCGTAGAATAAATGTTATAGAAAAAATTCCGCGATGACCTGTTTATGTTAAATTGAGGAGCCTGCAAAAATACCTAACTTCCACAGATCATATCTTCGAAAATATTGTGAAACAAGCTCTGAAATTTTGCGACGATGTTCCTCATGATTTCAGCTTCGTACTCTAAAAACTTCAGCTTCTGAACCTTCATAGAAAAATGTTATAGCGAAAATGCCACGATGACCTATTTGGAGCAGCGAAACCCTAGAATCCAAAGCTCTGATACTAAATGTTGTGAAACCAGCTCCAAAAATAGAAGAAAAGATATATCAACGCCTTATAAATAAGCCACTTCAAGGGGGAAACCTCCAATACATTACATGAATGAAAAATTCTTGAATGATACAAATGAAAAAACCACCTTTCTATATATAGGAGTCCATGGGGCCACAATGTAATCCTAGTGGGGCCACAATATAATCCTAGCCGACCTAACAATAACAATGTAAGGGCACAATAATAACAATATTGGAGTTAGAGGGGGATACAATAATAACAATAAGGGGGATACACTAATAAAAATAAGGGGCTAAACTAGTAATATAGGTACCTAACAATTTACTTTTATGCAAATAATGTTTGTGTGCAGCTTGTTCCAATGTCACAACCATGGTGAATCAGATTGTCCAATCTTGATTTGAACCATGCTTTAAATTTCATGTAGACAGTTAGAGAATCAAGACTACCAAACAACTTAATCTTGGCAATCAAATAGTTCAGGTAGAAAATAAAAAAGAGTTCACTAGTGTAATATCCCAAAATATGGACTGCTAGCAAGGCATGCCTTAAAAACGCATTTTTCAAGAATGTATTCTACAACACTAAAAATCAACCCTTGGATCCCTTATATCTGATAATATAAGACCCAATTCCAAGAGGAGACCAGAAAAAAATCAAACTAGGTGGGTTAAATAGATCTCCCACACCTAGTATGGCTTGAAAACTGCCCAAAGAATGGACTACAGTAACACAAAGTAACACTGCCCAGAAAATAACGCAGTTTTAGATGACAGTAGTAAGAGACCAATATGATAGCTCAAAAATATCTTATACAATGATAAATCAGATTTACAATGTGGCCCAATCAATGTACAAGAGAAAGATGGAAGACTTTCATGATGAAAACCCTCTAAAAGAGGTGCTGCAACAATATATTTCACTGTAAAGCCTTGACAATGTTATTTTTATGAGAATATAGTAGCTGTAGGTTAGAACTCAGATCTAGAACAGATATGTGTATAAAATATTATATCTATATCAGATCTGTACACTAGGTTGTCTCTATTTTACACACCCCTTGGGGTTTTCAGAAAAACATGAAGCATATGGAGTAGATTTGAGATCTCATGCAGCAGATCTGTAGATTTCTGCAAAATTCTTGAAGCTTATACAGAATTATTCAAATCATATTTGAATATGACATGGATAAGAACAGAAATCCATGGATCACCATAGTGAGACACAAATTCTCATCACTAGAGATCACTCCTCAAATGTTGCCAAAGCTCCCTGCAACTTTCCTCTTGCAGATAACGTAGTCCTGGAAGACAAACTAAGCTATAGACTTGATGAAAATTTTGACCTAATGCCAAGGTATGGATCTGGAGCTCTGATGATCCAATACACTCTTGCCAATGGGATATAAGACTTTCCCAATGGAAAGAGGCACTAGAATGGCTTAGATCTGCATAGATCTAGCCTCCACTTGTTGTAGCTTACAAAGACAACAAAACCCTCAACATTATCTGCGTTGTTGTTGGAAGTAGAAGCTTGACCAAATGCTTGATAGTGGAAAATAAATGCAAGACTCTTCCAAGAGGCATCTCAAGGAAAGAGGTGGGATTCCCGATCAGGAACACCCAAGTGCTAAACAGCACTATTCTCAGTTAAACATCTAGAGAATGAGAAGTGTCTAAACAGACAAATCCTTTAAAGACAATATGTTCAAAAACCTTCTTCCGCTATTCTCCTCTTTCTTTTATAGGATGAAAGCCTTGCAAAACCCTAAACCACCTCAAAGGTTTAACTCCTTTCACATGTGTAGCCTCCAACTAGATCTGTGTTGTGCATCTAGGAGGTGCATTTCATCTGGAGAGTGATGTGGATTTGGTCCTGTTGACCCAGTCAATTGTCACAATCCCTTTAACACATAAGGGGGTTTTATTTAGGCAGCCCACATTTAGCCTTGTTCACATGGGAATTGATTTATTTTTCTGTTTTAGGAGTTTATTTTATCCTCCTTTGCAATTTTATTCTTGCAACAAGAAAAAGAAACAAAATTGTACATTCCTATTAGCTTGGGCTAATTAGGAATATTACAGTCCTCCCCTCCAAAATGTTGCTTGTCCTCAAGCAACTGATAAAGTGAGTGCTGCAACTCATCTCCTCTTCCATTAGTGACACAAGGATGAGTTAGTACTCCTCCTTGTGCCAAGTGTTCACCCAACCATCCCTCCATGACTTGTTCCACCAAGGTTCTCATGAGACACAAATGGTTCATCTCATAAGAAGACGATAGATCATAGGAAACAATCATGGTTTTCCCAATGTTCTCCAAGAAATATGAGACATAAAGTACATGGGGAGTAGCCATTCCATATGGCTCATGCATTCCTTCCCTCCTTCCTCCATACATCCCTATGAAAAGTACAAGTACATCATCCATATAGGGAATTAAAACAATGTACATACAAACATAAATTTCTGCATATGGAGGTGGGTCATTGTCCCACATGTGGAACCACCGCAGAGTATCTCCTACCTGCATCAGATCTAGATATGGTAAGTGGTTTTCCCACCACTTACTTGCTGCCCAAGTCATCTCACTATTGCTGAAGGTGAGAGATATGTTTGGTGCTTTTGGGAAGCACCCATCATGAAAGTAAATCTCCCTTTGCACATCAAGGGAGTGGCCAAATTCAGAATTTTTAGTGGCCCAACAATTTCCATGAGATTTACATGATATATTTCCCCTTTTAGGAGTCATGGCCTGCATACAAATGGTAAAATAACATGTACAATCATAAAATAAAACTTTCTTTACATGAACATATTCTTTACCAACAAGGTCTTTCATACACATGGAGTTGTGCATGGATCTTTCTCCTCTTTCCAAAGAAGGAAGAGATGGATGAAATGACTCTTGTATAGAGTCCCATGGCTGCCCCAACTCCACATAGCTCATGCATTCTTGAAAATGTTGATATTGTTCCTCTTTCAATCCTTCCCAATCAAAGCTCCTCGTGATGATGTTGTAGATCCTCATGGAATACATTTGGCTGAAATAGAACTCTTTGTGTGCTTCTTGTAGTATCTTATGCTTGAGATTATAAGCTCTAGACAAAAATATTCTACCATGATGATAGATGACTTCTCCTTTGAGTAGGTAGCCCTCTTCATGCAACTAGTCATCAAGTATCATACATGTGTGAAGATCTTTGGAATAATCCACTAACAATTGGGATCTCCAATACAGATCTACACTGCTCAACAATGACATTGTTGATGATGCATCAACCAAAGTATATGTCATGTTGTTGATCCTTACCTTGATATATCCTATGCCAATGTTGTGTGTTGGGAGGCTATTCCTTCCCTTCTTCTCCTTCCACATTGCAGGATAAAAAAGGAGAGTGGGTGATGATGACAGGGGAAAAATATTTCCCTCCTCCTTGAACTTACCCAAGTCTCCCAGCACCGTAGCTTTGTCTTCAAGTGCTCCAAACCCTCCTAGATCTAAGTTTGGAGTAGCACGTTGTGAGATATTCCTCACAAAATCTAAATCAGGTGGCCTCCTAGGTGGTTTACCACCAAATAAATGGATTTCAGGGACCATTCTCATATGCATGATGGATGAGATCCTCATGTCCCTGATTCCATTGTGCAATTTCAACTCTATTTCATGTGTGGAAGAATCATGAAAATTGGAGACCTCTCTTAGTGGTGTAAGAGTGCCTCTGATTGGAGCATTTGCCCCATCTTCTGATAGTGGATCAGCTTTGTGATCCCTCCTTTGTTCTATCTCATTGTCTTTTTAAATAGACACATGCTGCTCATGTCCTCCACATGGAATATCCTTAGGAACTCCTTGAAAATATGCAAGAACCCCTCTAGTGGAAGCCATTGCTTCATCTCCATCTCCAAATGAAAATAGATCTCCTCCTTCTGTCACACTGCTGGAGGATCTTCTCTACTCTATCTCTCCCTTCTCCTCATCATTGGAGAATGCTTCATCATTAAGAGATACTTTTTCCTTACCTCTTAGTAAAGAAGGAACCCTTATGTCTTCTCTTTGAGAAGAGAGTTCTTGTTGAAGTGGGCCTTTTGCCTTTGGCAAATCATGCAGCAAATCATCAACCCTTTCAACAATGTTCAGGAATGGAGTTGGCTTTATGGATCCTTCCAACTCGTGAAAAGTTTCAGATTCCTTGGACTTGATTTTTTCTCCCCAAGAAGTCTCAAAATGTCTTACATCAAATCTTTTCACAAGTCTCCTAGTGAACTTTGCATAAGAAGAGATATTTATCCCTCTCAAATAACCACCAAGAATAAGCCTTTCCTTGAATATGCAGCACTAATAATTTAAATCCTCTTCTTCTGAAACTTGATGCAGTTGAAAGTAAGTGTCAAGCTTCCTTACCCAAGACTTGGTTGAGTCTTTAGGTGATCCATCAAAAGTAGGTAGAGAGAATCTACCCAAAGTGTGTTGCATGCACCAGCTTTTCTTCTATTGTACCTACTAAATATTTATTCTTTGAGTTGATAAAAGTATGGGAAACTAAGATTCATTTTGAATCTCTCCGAGTGAGACTCATATTCTTGGAGATAATCACCAAGAGATTCCTCCTTTGGTGTTCCTCCTTTTCCTTCTTTCTTTGACAATAAAGTAGGCTTCCTCCACTGTTGCAGATCAGGTTGTGTAGCTGAATGCTCACACACATAGTAAGAAGTACTGGGGCTTTCTTGATGTAAAAATACTCCTAAGGGATCTACATGTATTTCCCTCTCCATTCCCCGGATTTCTTTTTTCAGTTCATACATATTTTGAGAAAGAGTTTTAGAGAACTCTTCTCTTTGCAAACTTCCAGTTAAAGGGTTTGGACCCTTTACTTCTGCGTCTTCAGTGTAACCACACTTATTCATCAGTATTTTATTCCCATGAAAATACATATTGGATCTTCAATAAGAAAATCACAGGTTGTGCCAAGATAGTTGCTTCGATACCACTGTAATATCCCAAAATATGGACTGTTAACAAGGCATGCCTGAAAAACGAATTTTTCAGGAATGTATGCTACATAAATGGAAATCAGCCCTTGGATCCGTTATATCTGATAATCTAAGACCCAATTCCAAGAGGATATCATAAACAAATCAAACTAGGTGGGTTAAACAAATCTCCCACACCCAGTATGGCTTGAAAACTGCCCAAAGAAGGGACTGCAGTAACACAAAGTAACACTGCCCAGAAAATAACGTAGTTTTAGATGACAGTATTAAGAGACCAATATGATAGCTCAAAAATATCTTATAAAATGATAAATCAGATTTACAATGTGGCCCAATCAATGTACAAGAGAAAGATGGAAGACTTTCATGAGAAAAACCCTCTAAAAGAGGTGTTGCAACAATATATTTCACTGTAAAGCCTTGACAGCATTATTTTTATGAGAATACAGTAGTTGTAGGTTAAAAATTAGATCTAGAATAGATCTGTGTAAAAAATATTAGATCTATATCAGATCTGTACACTAAACTGTCTCTATTTTACACACCCCTTAGGGTTTTCAGCAAAACATGAAGCATATGGAGTAGATCTAAGATCTCATGCAGCAGATCTGCAGATTTCTACAGAATTCATAAAGCTTATACAGGAGTATTTAGATCAGATATAAATATGACATGGATAAGAACAGAAATCCCTGGATCACCACAGTGAGAGATAAATTCTCATCACTAGAGATCACTCCTCAAATGTTGCCAAAACTCCCTGCAAATTTCCTCTTGCAGATAACACTCCTCAAATGTTGCCAAAACTCCCTGCAAATTTCCTCTTGCAGATAACACAGTCCTGGAAGAAAAACTGCATTGTAGACTTGATGAATAGTTTGGCCTGATGCCAAGGTATGGATCTGGAGCTCTGATGATCCAATACACTCTTTCCAATGGGATAGAAGACTTTCCTAGTGGAAAGAGGCACTAGAATGGCTTAGATCTGCATAGAACTAGCCTCCACTTACTGTAGCTTACAAAGAAAACCAAACCCTCAATAGGATCTGCATTTTAGTTGGAAGTAGAAGCTTGGAAAAATTCCTAATAGTGGACAAGAAATGCAAGACTCTTCCAAGAGGCCTCTCAAGGAAAGAGGTGGGATTCTCGATCAGGAACACCCAAGTGCTAAACAACACTATTCTCAGCTAAATAGCTAGAGAATTAGAAGTGTCTAAACATACAAATCCTTCCAAGACAATATGTTCAAAAACCTTCTTCTGGTGTTCTCCTCTTTCTTTTATATGATGAAAGCCTTGCAAAACCCTAAAAACCCTCAAAGGTTTAGCTCCTTTCACATGTGTAGCCTCCAACTAGATCTGCGTTGTGCATCTAGGATGTGCATTGCATCTGGACAGTGATGTGGATTTGGTCCTGTTGACCGAGTCAATTGTCACAATCCCTTTCACACATAAGGGGGTTTTATTTAGGCAGCCCAGATTTAGCCTTGTTCACATGGGCATTGATTTATTTTGTTGTTTTAGGAGTTTATTTTATCCTCCTTTACAATTTTATTCTTGCAACAAGAAAAAAGAAACAAAATTGTACATTCCTATTAGCTTGGGCTAATTAGGAATATTACAACCAGTTTAATCTGAACTCTTGGAAGAAATAAAGAGAAGAGTAGATAATTTATTTTATGTTTTCAAAAATAAAAAGTCAAAGAGTTTGCCAATTCAAGTGCACTCAAAGAAGAAGAAAAAATGTTAGGACAAGTAGGATTGGGTAGGTAGAAATGTTGTCAAAGGAAATCACATGTTGTAGATTGTTAAATATTGTCACTTCAAAGAAATTTCAGCAAGTGAAAGAGAAGGGAAATCTTCCCAATGGAAAGGCACTGGTCTGCTGAAACTCAGAGATTTGATAAACTGGAGGTTCTGGACACCTTGAAAAGAAAGCTTCCCTCCTCAAGTGGAGCCACTGTTAGTCATCAGTAATTTTTGCTGACATAAAAATATGACTAAGTTATAATCCTATATTTCTAGAAAAAATATTTGAGAAACATTGTGAGTTCTAGAAATCTCACTACCTTCATTATCCTAAACCTAACTGTTTCACTAAATTTGCCTATCTTTTCCTTCTCAAAACTACCCTGCTGCTCCAAGGAAACTCCTTTTTCTGGGCCTGTTTGCCTCATTTTATCACCTCACCTACACCCTCATTCATCCCCTTTTTCCCATCTAAAAACCCTCAAAAATCCTCCCCTATTCATCATTTTTCCTCTAAACACCTTAAACAATGTAAAAATCCCTTTTTACATTGTTCAAATCCAACTTTTTAAAACTATCGGGCCTTTAGAACTGTTACAAAAATCCTGTTTTTATGATCAAAACCCGCCCCTTTGCATAAATAGACTTTAACCCCCTTTTCGTTTCAGCCCCCAGTCTCCCTTACTCCCATATAAACCTTGCCCTCCGCCCGTTTTCTAGCCCCTTCCCTATTCGAATAAACTCCACCTTAACTTTTCACCAGGGCTATCTCCACCGTCGATCTGGAGCTTTGGCCCCTGATCCGACGGCTGTCGCATTCTTGCCCTTCATCCCACATCAATACAACCCCGCACAATGCGACAAACCTGCCCACGTCCTCAATCCGGGCCCCGCCTTCCACTAAACTCCGCCGGCCACTCACCTTGCACCAGCTTTCCCCGGGCTCCACTCCCCAAACCTGTACCCCACTCCCAGACTCATTTCTCACCGTCAATCTCGCTCCTCGAGATCTGATGGACCAAATCTAATATTGCACAAAAACTTGTGAGGAGGTTTAAAGTCCCTAACCTGTGCGAAATAGGCGGTATTAGCGCTGCCACACATCAATAAACTTGTGGTATCACGTGCTTTTGTTCCATTACCACTTACCACCCTCAATGCTCACGATAAACCACTGTGGTTTTCCAAAACCACTTTCTCCCTCCCCCCGCCAAAATTCAAAATTATTTGTCCCCGTTTGAATTACACCAAGTTCCACCTTCGGAACCATGCCCCTCCACCTTCTCCTCCTCTGCAGTATGCCTCCCAACCACCTCGAAACCCTGAAAATGCAATCTTACCACTCCTCGCAGGTTTTAAGTTAACATTGTTTTATGTTTTGTGTAGGTTTTAATGGCGGTGATGCCCAAAAGCACATTCCAATGATTGAAAAATGATCAAATTAACCTTTGGATGAAAATCTAAGAGGTATATTCCCATAAAAAAAATCCAGGGGGTTTGCATAACAGTTTACCCTCGATGAAGCATGATCATCGATGGATTATAAACCCTTATACCACAAAGAAAACTCCCTTGCACACAAAAGAAAATTACAATCAGAAGATGCAATGAAGAAAATGAAGAACAGAAGGATTAAAGGGCTAATTCTAAGTCAAAGGATAAACACAGAGGATTAGCCATGAAGACAGTGATTAAAGGATAAAAATCAAAGTTTTGAAAACAAAGAATAAATAAACAAACAATCATAAAGCAGAAATAGAGGATAAAGGCAGTGGGGGAATATTATAAAAAATAAATCAAATTTTAAAGACCTAATACAGAGTTAATGATTAAACAAAGACAGATTAACCCAAAGACAACTTTGAATGACTAAATCAAGAAGAAGTTACTCCTCCAAAGACCAAACTGCCACCTACACCATGATTTCTTTTCATAAAGGCATTGGGCAGTTATTACACAGTCAGAGATATTTTGAAGTAGCTCAATAGTTATTGCAAAGTTATTACAAAGCCTTTAAAGTAAAACATTTCACCTATTCTTCCTTAGAAGTTAATATAGGAGTTATTGAAACAGAGAAGTAGCTACAGATATTCCTGCCTTAAGCCTTGCATGGTTTTCAAGGTTAGGAATGCACTTACTTTGTAATAAATGATACTCAAACCCTATCTTGAGCTTCACCTCCTCATTTGCAGCATAAATATTGCATATGAACTCATTGTATTGTTCTCAATTGGAGATTCTTTTAAGTAATACATATTCTCTTGGAAGTTGAAGGAAAATTGATGTCTTCGATCTTGTGGATGCCGTGATTTGTTTGTTGATGGAGGAGGCTAGATAACTAGATCCCTGAGCTTGGCTATTGGTGAAGTGCCTCTAATCTGTTATTTTTATTTCTTGTTTTCATTATGTTTCCATCTTTATTTTTTATAGTAGAGAAAAATTTTTAGGCTAAGAAATGTCTTTTGAAAGCACCTTATTTCTGTTTTCTCTTCATTGTCTTAATGTTTTCTTCTACAAGTTCTGATTGGAGGATTCTTAACTACCCTCCAGTTCCATCTAGCTTGTTATTTTATAAATGATTCAATAGAGTATAAAGAGGAATTTTTGGTAAGTCCATGTTCATTGGTAGGGCTTGAGATGTTGTTTTAAGGAATGATGTTAATAGAGTGAAACTAGGGAAATTATTGTTGAGTCCATTCTCCTTGAGTACAAATTGAGATATTGTTTCTAAAACTTATATAAAAGTATGCTTAGTAGAGCTAAACTAGGGAAGTCTATGGTGTGCCCTATCCTTTGGACTGCCTCAAAAGGTTGCTTTGAAAGATCCCTAGAGAGTTAGTCAAAAGCAGATTAGATTATTTTTGTTTGATCTTAGGCTCCTCTCACTGTTATCTTATATGTTTTCTTTATCTCAAAGTATTCCTTTGATTTTTGGATTGTTGTCTGAAAGGTTTGCTTATTAAAATTTTGTCCAAAGAAGTCTATGGTTTGCCCTATCCTTTGGCTTGCTTCAAACAATTACCTTGAAATATGTCTCTTGTTTAAAGCACATGATAAAGGACTATTAATTTCCCTTTACCCTAATTTTAATTCTTATCCTTAATGTTCACCTCATTATCCCTAAACTTTGAAGATCCACTGGCCAAGTTAGATTTTCCCTATGATACTCCCCGATCCATTGATGAAATTATCATGACTTTCATTTGACTCCATTTCCCAATGACTTAGATATTTCCTGATTCTATCTATGCTCTTTGGTCATCATACCCAACCAAAACAAGCAAAAAAATTTCATACTTAATAACTAGCCTAAAATCAACCCTTAAAAGCAAACAAGCACATATCTTATACAAACAACTTGAGAGATCCCTCTCTAAGTCTAGGAAGGCTAGGTCCTAGGACTCTAAAGACTGGTTTCATGTTACCTTGTCATTTGGTATCCCAATCTGCAAAATCACAAGACACTAACATGCTGAGATGGCCCACTTACAGGCTGGAGGTCTCTAGATGGCTGGTATGCTGTTGGAATGCTCAAAAATCTTCAAAAATGCCTCTCGCTACGAAACAGGGCAGTTTAGGCAGTTTCATAGTGATTTTTCGTAGCATATAAAATCCTTCCTTTTCACATATCTCCTTGCCACCTTTTTTAGTAAAACACCTTTACTATGTCAAAACACCTTTAAAACAACCAATTTCCCTCCTTAATACTTGACAGAACTGAATTCCAAAGAAAAAATGCACCTTCATAATTTCGTAGCATTTTTCTAGCTTCAAGCTTGAAGCACGCTAAGAAACTGTCTAAAAAGCCAGAATTTGTTGAGTCTAAGAATGTCTTCAAAAAATGGTCTCCAGAGGAAAAATTTAGGTTCTTTGCAAGTCATGAACCTCATCAAACATATTTCAACTCAATTTTTCACTCTTTAGGTGTTTCTTCTTCATTTACAATTAATTGGCTAATGGGCTCTTCAACCACTCTCATTGTTGGACATCTAATCCTCTATGGGTAGGTGTGGAAGCCGAACAGTCATAAAGGATTCAAAGTGACCTTGGAATACGGAATGCAAGGGTCACACCTAATTTACTATAAAAGCACATCTATGGTTAATAGTATGATAACTCATGCCTATCTTTCCTATGTGTGTGTTTACTTTATTGTCTACCATGTGTGTGTTTAACATGGTATCAGAGCCATTCGTTTAGTGGCATCTATGTGCATGTCAGTTATGTCATTTATTGTCACTTTCCATTTTAGTGCATTAATTTACTGACTACCAGAAGATTATATCCCTCCTACAGAAACATTAATTTTGCAGATAGCTCTGTTTTTGGCTACTGTCCACACTCTATTGCAGCTATAGTCTCCTCTGCACCATTGAAATTGAATGTTACAGTTACCTCCTTTATCTCCTTCTCCTATCAATTATAGTCTAATCCTAGTTTAGTACGCTCCAAAGAATATGCTGCCCCTTCGCTGGCAATCTTCAATGATGCCTGATGCTTAGTAAGGCGTCGCCTAATAGCACGAGTCTCCTTGGGACGCAAATCAAGAGGTAGGTACTTCTTTTTCTTGTATGCTTCTCTTAATACAGATCGATAGTTTTGAGAAATCACAGTCAGAACCTGAGCTATTGATAGCCTCACGATCTTGATTTTAGAGAGCTTGTTGGGTGCTCCTCCAGTGACCTTTGCAACTCTAAGCAAGGAAAGCTCAGCTTCCTTGAGTTGTCTTGACAGCTATTATTTTCTCTTGTTGTGGAGCTCATGAACCTTAATCCTAGCCATTTCGATTCAAATCCTTTTGCAAGTCCACTCTGCACCACTGCTCCTCTCCACTCATCTTAACACTCCACTAGCCCTCCTTCATGCAGCCTCATGCTGCTCCCACCTCCCACAACCCCCTCCACAAAGCACCCCGCTCTCGTTGCTCTCCTTTTTGTCCCACATCGCTCCTACCTCCCACGGCTCCTTACTCCCCACTCTCCCCTCTCCACGCGGTCTCACACATCTCCTGCTCCCAAACCCTCACCTCCCTCCGTGCGCTCCCACTCCCTCATACCTTTCTACGGCCTCCTTGATGTGCTGCGTTGCCCCCTCGGGTTCCCTCACCTCTCTCATGCAAAATTCTTGCACATAGATCCTCCCTTCGCTGCCCACCCTTGGACCTCGCCACTCTCACGTCACTCCTCTTCTCCCACTCCCTTCACTCCCTCCACCCCTCCCCTCACCTCCGCTCTCCCCACCCCTCCTCCCTCACACCCCGTCCCCTCACCTCTGCTCCCTCCCTCCCTCCGTTCCTTGACCCCTTCCCCTCCCACGCATCCACGACTCCTCACCTCCCTGCTTACCTCCCTCCCATAGCGGCCCTCCACATGCGTGGCCTCCACGCTGTCCTTGTCTCCCTCCACTTGTCGGCCTTCCTGTTGGGGTGCCCAATAGCTATTGGTACCCAACAGATATTGTGAAACAAGAAGAAGCTCCATTAGAATTCGTTGTGCAAACATTACCTGTGCAGCACTGCAAATGCTACCAATACGTTGCTCTTACAAAACTCCTCCGTACTCCTACAACAGTGTGCTCCCACATCAATTCGTGCTTCTCCTCACCGTGGTTCCTCCCCACTATGGTGCTCTTCCAAATGACTATTCATCCTCACAATTGGTGCTTGTTCACCAACGTTATCTCCACCTTAGCCTCTCGGCCCTATGCAGTGCGCTTCTTCTCATCAGTGACTCTTCTCAACGTGTGGGATGTGTGGGCATTGATATTGGAAGTGCACTATTGAATTCAAGGAGAAGTCACTGTTAAGAAGAAAATAGTATAAAGGAACGAGCTGCAAAGGCGTTTGGTGCTCCAATTTCTTAGCATTATGTACAGGAAGGGTTTGCTGGTTTGGTCGGTATACATGACACGAATTCAAAAGTCTACCATCTCGAGGAACGGTGCAAGAGTTTGGTGCGCGAGTCGAAATGGTATGGTAGAAATGTGATAAATTATGTATGGTATTAAATTATGAGAAGTGCATATGGAATGTGACAATGGGATGGTGTTTTGAAATGTTATGCTCTTGAAAAAAAAAAAAGAGAGAAATAGTTCATCATAAGGAAAGAAGTGTTAGTGTTTTAGTGTAGTAAAAAGGGCAGGGGCGAACTGTATATGAGATCCCTTTCTACAAACAAATCAAAAAAATATATATATTTTTTGGTGAGAGTGCTGAAGTCCATAAGACTTAAATTTGAGACTATTGAGGCTCAAATTTTTGGTCATGATTTAGGGAAATAGGTCCTCTGCTATACTAGTGGTAAAGTCTTAGCTGCACATCTCTCTTTCTCTGCCAAACAAATTTAAGAACCACATTTCTATTAGGTGTCTGCATTGCTTCTTTAACAAGTTTTGGAAGGAAAGATTTTGCTCAAGGAAAGGCACTTATTTTTTGTCAACATAATGACCAAAGTTCATGAAGTATTAGAGTTTTTTAATACTCTAAAACATTCGAGTGTGGATGGGACAATAAAAATCAGCAAGGATACTATGTCCGATATTATATTTCTCTGCAAAATGCACATGAGAAGATTGAATTTTTGCAGTTGGAATCTCAACTTCAACAAGAAGAATTACAACATTGGAGTCATCATTCTGAACCTATTTTTGTTCAGAACATTGAAAGGGACTCCCATAATTAGCAATTCAATAATGTTGTGACTGATTCACATTCAGTGCCTAGTTCAACAATGGATTTGTATGCAGATGCAAAAGCTCGAGTTACACCTCCCAAGCCCATCATTAGACCTTAGGAAGAGCTAACAAACAAAAAATTGGCATTGGATATGACAAGGAGTTTTCCTTTCATATTCCAAACTACTCCAAGCCCATCAAATTTTAGAGTGTCAGATTTCTTCATGACAGTTCACCTTCAATTGTTCCAAATGTTGCTCCTCTTCCACAGCAACAACAGATTGTAAAATGACAACACTGTGATCGTGTTGGCCATATGAAATATCACTGTTTCAATCTTCACCCATGCAAGAACTGTGATCGGCACACCCATTCTTCACACATATGCTTCATAAACAAGCCTCCTGCAAGAACAAAGATTCATCTTGGATGGATCGCTTCTTGGCAATGGGCATCAACAACCAAGAAGATGTTTAAGTCACATGTCAGAACTTGTTCTAGAATATTGAAGAAACTTGTGGTTGAGTTTTCACCATCATCTCACCTTGTACCTAACAAGGGGGAAAATGGTGGTCATCTACAAGCTTCGATGCCACATCAAGCGAGCCTGAGCCACAATCTCTCATTCCAGAGTTGTAGCCAGAGACACAACAGTCCAAGCAAGCCTGAGCCACAACTTTTCATTCCAGATTCAGAGTTGTAGCCAAATACATAGCAGTTCAAGCAAGCCTAAGCCACAACCTATCATTCCAGATTCAGATTTGTAGCCAGAGACACGGATTCCAATGAGAATTCCTTTGGTTTATGGACACCCTTAAACCATCCATGCGAGGTTCATATTCTTCCTCTTCAAAGAATTTAGAGCACTTCCTCTAGCATAATATTTTAGCTTCTTTCCATATTTGGTAGAGTTACGGGAAATGCATTAAGCATTCCATTGTTGGTGGTCATCCTTAAACCATCACAATTTGTAGACCTCCATTCTTCTAGGTTGAAGGTCTCCCTCTTCAAATATGAGGGACACTTCCTCTAGCAGAAGCCCTCAGCTTCTTGCAAGATTTGTAAGAGTTCCAGGAACTGAAATAAGAGTTATGTTCTAGTGTTGGTGGTCATCCTTAAACCACCTCTTTATGCCAACATTTTAGAGAGTTGATTCAGCCTAAGCGTTGACATGCATACTTTGTAGATTTGTATTACAACTCTCTTCTTGGACTCACACATACCCCTTCGGATTAAGGGGGGAATATTGGACACCTAATCCTCTATGGATAGGTGTGGAAGCTGAAAAATCATAAAGGAGTCAAAGAGAAATTGGAATACAGAATCCAAGGGTCACACCTAATGTACTATAAAATCATATCTATGGTTAATAGTATGATAACTTGCGCCTATCTTTCCTATGTGTGTGCTTACTTTCTTGTCTACCATGTGTGTGTTTAACACTCATCTTCAACCCTTTCTTTTCTAACTCAACTTGAATCAATTCCAGCTACTCTTGAAGATCTTCCACTTACTTCTTTAATGCTTTGTTTTTAGATTGTAAGTGTAATTTCATCTTCCTAATATGTTTGACCTCCCCTCTTAATGGCTGAGTCTATTTTAGCAACATTTATGCATTCTTCAAATATTTTGAAACAGTTGAGACTTGCTTATCCCATATTTTCCTCATCTTTTCAAATTGAACTTTCTCAATTTTGTGCTTCTTTGCTTCTAGCTTCAAATATAA
Organism: Pinus albicaulis; assembly: GCA_034641835.2. Taxonomy (NCBI): domain Eukaryota; kingdom Viridiplantae; phylum Streptophyta; class Pinopsida; order Pinales; family Pinaceae; genus Pinus; species Pinus albicaulis. Next base: position 794,790,523 of record CM076583.1, read on the forward strand.
TATCTCTTTACTTGCTTCCTTTAGATGTTCTTTGAGGGATATTATCTCTGATTTTTCAACTATTTTCTCTTTTCCTTTTCTCTGCCTGATAACCACTTCTTATTTTGCTAATGGAGATAAATATATGATGCTTATTAATTGAGCAAATTCATTGATTTTCTCTGTCTTTTTTCTCTCCATGGCCTTCTCGACATGTCTGATCATTGCCTTCATCGACTGAAATATAAAACCAGCATCATCACCTGCAAAATCTAGTTTCTTAGCAGTCTTACCTTTCTTCAGTTTTCTTCCACCATCTTCAATGTATTTAGCTTGCACAATGGGTGACTCTTCAATGTCAATTGCATGAAGGATATCCTCTAGATTGCCTTTAGCCAGTGTCTGGCTTCTAGTGACCCTCTTGCTGCCTTCTTTGCTGAATTTATGCTTCTATTTTGCAGGTGTTGTTCGAGGGGTATTAGTCTATTGTAGAGGTTCTCCTCCTATGTCCATTTGTTCTGCAGGGGGTGATCTTTTTTCTTCTTAAAATTCTTCTGCCACAACTGGTGATGCAGTATTTCTAGGTTTTGAGCTTTTCTTTGGAGTGACCACATAAATTTCATAACCACTCATAAACAAGAAATAAATCCAATATTTTTCTAACCTTCTCAATTCTTCCAACACTAACATCTTTAATAGATCATGATGAAAAAGAGATGTCTCATTTCCTTCTGTCTTGATTTGAACCTTATTTGACATTTTCCCTAAACTTCTGTATAAATAGAAAGGTAATTCAAGTGATATCTTACCTACAAAATGCAGAAGAAGTTTAAGATGGTATGACTAGACCATGTGATTCCTTCATAGGTAAATATTTTTGAATGACCATCAACAGTTTTGCATAATTATCCTTCATAAATCTCCTAAGGATAGCATTGGTCAAATCAACTTCACTATGTTCCTCCTTGATAAACTCTTTACAATCCTACATTGTGAATTTGATACCTTTAAACCTTTCTTCACCACCTCTAGGGATTCCTATAGCTAATGATATGCTCTCTGATGTCACTGTAAGATTCAGAATTCCAAATTTTGATGTTGCTCCTATGAAGTTGGTGGAAAAATCATTTGACACTTGTGAATGAAAGCCCTGCAACCTCTGGCAGAATTGCAAGCAACCATTCCTTCTAAAAACCTCCATAGCATTAGGGTCTTCATTGATTAATTTCAAATCCATGGGCTCATACCTGTGACAATGGCCACCATTGTTCATTTTCTTTCTTGCAGCCATGAGTGCTTTATAGTCTTCACTGCCTCGCTTTCTGAGGACACCTCCAGAATTCGAATTTGACAGCAACCAGCTTGGCTCGATGAAGAAATTCTCCAGGTATCAACTCACATGCAAGGATAAACCACAATATGACAAAATGATATTTGAGGTGAGGTTTAAATGTGTAACTGAAAGCTCGGGTTTCAATCACAGCACATTCAAGAAAAAAGGATCATGATGACATCAAACACGGCTATGTACATTTTAATTTAACCATAACAACCTTGAATGAACTCCAACTTTGCTTCTCTAATCACAAACTAACACCTCATACAATTCTGACAAACTTGGTTAAAAAAACGCAGTTTCGTAGTGAAAACAGTTAGGCTTCTAACAGATTCGCTACAAAACTATTAGGCAGTTTCATAGCGAAATCTGCGGATTTCGTGTATAAATCGCAACGAAAACCTAAAAAAATGACAGGTGTGCACTTTTGAGTTTAAATGTGTGTGGAATGACAACTTACATGACATGAGACTGATTTGACTGAAATCGCATAAATGGAGGTGATCATAAAACTTAGGATAGGCTTAAAAATGCAAAAATTTTCCTATACCACATTGAAATGGCTTACGAGACCTTATCCATTTGGTGAATGACTTGTATGACCCTACCAATGAATTTTTTAAGACTTAATGATTGATAACACTTGGTGAGGAAATGGGTTGGTAAGCATAGTTGGCTGAGATGAAGTAGGGGCCAGAGGAAGTTGAGCCATGGGTTTTTTTTCTCTAGAGAAAGTTGCTTAAGCTTCCCATACTTGATGCATTTGAGGTAAAATGGGATAATCAGGAGTATAATGGCCATATACACCACAACATGCATAAGTATTATCCTTACAAAGGGCCTTATTCTACTTGGGTTGTCCGCCTTTTTGTTAGGTTACGGGATTATGATGATTTCCCTGGGATGTATTAGGTGGAGGAAAATAGTTACCCTCATTACCTTTGGAATGTTGATTCCTATTACCTTTCCCCTTATTCTTATTATTGGTTTTTGGGGAATTGGTCGTTCTCTGCTAAGCATACACTTGACCTTGAGGAGGAGGTGGTTACTTTGGCAGAGGTTGAGGAGGCATGGGAGGCTGAGGTGTTGGTGCCGGAGGGGCTGGAGCAGTAGGCAATGCATAAGGAACATATGGAGGAGGGGAAAATTTTGGATAAACAAGTTAAGCAATAGTTGGCCCTAGCATCTACTGATGCGGTTGGGGATATTCATATGATGTGCTTTGACCTGGATAAGGGTTTCCTGGTGGGGGGGGGTAATTGTAAGATGTATTGGTCCCCCCCCCCCTCGGGGTTGATGATAACTCATAGAAGGTAGAGAGTATGGTTGTGGATGAGGGTGTGAAATAGATCCAATGATATCTTCAGCAGCATGAGATGCCCTCGGTGCACTAGTAGCACCAAGTCGAGGCAGATCGAGGAGAACATTATAAACATAACCTGATTGAGCATAGATCAAGTTATATTTTAAAGCCACTTAGAGTACATCTTCCTCTATTTGAGGGAACTTTGATGCAACATCTTTAGCAGTGGGGGACAAAATCGATCTAAGGAACTAGTCCATATAAACATGGTCTTCGAATTAAGGGGCCCTACACATGATCCTCCTTTTGTGCCATTCTTGGACATGATCAGATAGGCAAGTGGCAGAAGTTTGACAAAATGAATTCAAGAGTATGATACTGGTGTCATAATGGAGAGGTAACTGAAAATATGATAGAAAATCTTTGAAAAGAGTCAAAAAAGTGGAATGAGTGGCTTTAGGTTGGTTTACATACTGATTAGTTGCAACTCCAGTAAGTGTGCGACTAGAATAAATGAATATGGATGGAGTCTTCAGTGATAGAATTAGAGGAACACCACATGTGAAATGAGCGAACATGATTAGTGGTATCTTCTCCAGGATTTCCTTCAAACTTACGGATGTCTGGCGGAATTTTGGTAGGCATAGTTGACCAAATTTGGTTATGGAGAAGATGATCGTTGATCAAATAATTAAAATCAGGGAATTAAAACCAACCATGAAGGGTCGCAATGGAGTAGCAGTGACCATATTGGTTGAGATTCCACTGGTGGTATTACCTGGGTTAGGACCTGAGTTACCACCTTGGTTTCTCGCACATGTGTTAATGCATGACATGGTGGCAATATGAGGTTGAGAATATGTGGAATCAAAGGAAGAACTGGATGAATTAGTAGAATCAAAGTCAGAAGGACTTGATGGAGGACTAGGAGGATGAACTCTAAATCGAAAGGGAGGATTAATATGTCTTAACGGGAATTTAGGGTGAAGGCCTCAAATTCACCACGAAAAATGTCTAGGGGGAACAATGATGTCAAGATAGAAGGAATACAGGATGATAGGAAAAAGAGTATAATATAGCAAGAAAACACCTAGTGTAGTTGTGCCAAGTGTAAACTAACTATATAATGATGCTACTCTAATGCAAGAAAACACGTCATATAAAAAAAAATTACCTATAGCCTATAGGTGATCTAATTCCTAAAAAAATCCTAAATCTATTGTTTTATATGGCCTTCCAAATAAATTCTTACTTGACGGAATCTCATCCCCGCAAGTAGAGATGTCTATAGGAAGGTGGGGTAGAGAACCAACTTCTTCCCACAACCAATCCTATAAGGTGCTTTCCTAAGATTGGTCACTACGGTTACCTTCGTCCCACAAAAATAGTCGAGTCTTGAGCTTCTTGGTGATCATCCAACACACGAAATTCCCTACCACGGGTTGGGTATCCCTAAGGATAAATGCTCGCTTGATGACCTAGCCTAACCCCCTCTAAATCAGGTTTATAACATAGCCCGACTTTGTACTGTGTGATTGTGAAGGATTTTAAGCTCCCTACAAACTCAACTTCTATGTCTCAATGCAAATGATTGATAGGTGTTATTAGAAGCCTATCCCACCAATCCTACACCTAAATACATAAAAAAATTTGCCCTGATGCCCAAGTGGGCTTAATCTATGTGTGTTAGATTATTAAATGTGGCATGTTTCAAGTCTTGGCTTGGATATGTTGACCAAGCTCATTTTCACTTAGGGTGTGAAAGTGTATGTGAAAAATTGTGTGTAGTGTATGCATTAATTGAGCATGTTTGATGATTCCATATGCTACTAAAATAAAATGCTAAATATTGTAAATAATATTGTAAAATGACTGTAAAATAAACATCCAATCAAGCAAAAACCCCAACCAAATAAGTCTCTCAAACAACTAAACAAGGAAATGAAAACAAGCTACTAAAAAAAACACAAAAGTCCTACAAGATCTAATGTGAAAGGGACTAGGATCTAAAGGCTCTAAGCTATTGAAAATGGTGCAGAAAAACAACAAAAATCATAGGTGAAATATGCAGCAAAGGATAGGAAAGAAGCTCAAAAAACCTAGGAAACTCAAGGGGATCCTAAGGGGGAAGGAAAGAGAAAGCTCAAAATGGAATTAAAATGGTAAAATAACCTATCCTATAGGGATGAAATAAATTGAATCAGGCCCTAAAAATCAATGGCTAAAATTTTTGAAACCCTAGACTCCTCCCTCAATCAATCTCTTCCTAAAAAGGTGGAGCTTTACTAAAAACCCTATGGGGATTTTTTTATTACTAAAAGAAACAAAATAAGAGTATCCAGGTCTAAGGGAGACTGAAATAGAGGTGAAAAGCCCTTCCCAGTACACACACAATACTCGACAATGGAGGAAAAAATCTAAAAAAATTCCGGAAAATTTTCAAAACGCGAGTACTGACCTGAAACAGGTTGAAAACACATTTTTGGGGCAAAATAGTGCATTCTAGAGCCCATAGCACATTTTTGGGGCTGAAAAGTGTGTTTTTCTCTCGAGACTCTTAGTCTTTAGAACACATGTTTCCATCTCTTACTCAGCTGGTACCTATGACCTGCGGAAAAATCCAAAAAACCACCAGAATCCAAAAATTTGACAGAATAATGGAGAAAAACTATAAATAGAAATGATAGGATAAAAATAGCTGCAGAAAACCGTCAAATAGAAATGAGAGGCTAAAAATAGCTGCAGAAAATCATGAAATCATTGAAGCAAAAGTCAACCAGGAAACTAAATTGTTACTCTAGTGGAGTCTCCATTTGTTAGTGCATTCTAGAGCTCATAGCACATTTTTGGGGCTGAAAAGTGTTTTTTTCTCTCGAGACTCTTAGTTGTCAGAACACATGTTTCCATCTCTTACTCGGCTGGTACCTGTGACCTGCAGAAAAATCCAAAAAACCACCAAAATCCAAAAATTTGACAAAATAATGGAGAAAAAACTATAAATAGAAATAAGAGGCTAAAAATAGCTGCAGAAAACCGTGAAATCGTTGAAGCAAAAATAAACCAAGAAACTAAATTGTTACACTAGTGGAGTCTCCATTTGTTAGTATGAAATTTCTTGGAAGGTGTAACAAAAATATCTCACTTAAGTCATAGGTGAGTAGTGACCCTAACAACAATTGTGATTGCTTATACTTCATACCTGCAATAAAAATGTGAGAGAAACCTACAGAAAAATACATGTATGCAATCTAAAATTATAAACATCAAAATAAATTTGATGTAATAACCCAACTATGGAAAATAATTTGAAATAAAAAAAACTTTTATTAATAGCACGTGATGAAGGAAATTTACAAAACGGTCATAAATTCCCCTCCATGGGATGGGTCCTTTGATTTCCTTGATGCTTCAGTATTTAAATATTCCTCTCTCAATATGTGAAAACCCAAACAATGTGTAATTCTCTAGTGGAAGCCCAAAGGTATGAGACGATAATGGTGACGATGATAATGATCATGGTGAGAAATGAATGAAAAACCCTCTTATTTATATCAAAGTATTGGGTTGATCTCAAAAATGGAGAATAATAAAATATTATTGAACAAAATATAGATCTAACTATCAGAAATAGTTTATTATATTTTGGAGAGAGAAAAGATATTCAAAATGGTCAAATATATTTATTTATAATTAATTAACAAATAAAATGATTTATTAATTATTTCGAGAATAATAAGAAAAGTCTGAAATGAAATAATTATTAAATAATGATTTAACAATTATTCCAACAATGGAGTTAAGGAAAAGTAAATAAATAGTGATTTATTTAATTATTCCTAGGTGGTTTAGTCAAATGTGATAAGAAATAATTATCAAATGTTGATTTAATAATTATTCCTAGAAAAAGTAAATAAATAATGGTTTATTTAATTATTCTCATGGGTTTTAATCAGAAAGAACTTAATAAAAGTGGTTATTAAATTATTTCCTATAGTGAAATTAATTTTACTATGGTATAATTAAACATACATGGTGTATTTCGATCCACCTAGTTAGAAATGGCTAGGTGACCATTTTTTGGTGATAATAGTATCCCTTATTAAGCATTTCCTTCAACTGCAATATCAATTCCACTAACTTTGGTGTGTTCATCCTATACGGTGCCTTTGATGTTGGTGCTGCTCCTGGGACCAACTCAATAGAAAATTCCACTTCCCTATGAGGCGGAGAATATGAAATATATGCTAGAAATAAATCCTAAAACTATTGTAAAACTAGGTACCTCTTCAATACTTCTACGTCCTCAACATCCTTATATTTATCATTGGAAATATGAACTACAAATAATACACACCCTTGCTTGCTACCGCATTTTTCCTGCATAGTTGTAACCTATTAGGACCCTATATTACTAGTGTAGTCCCTTATTGCTGTTAGTGTAGCCTAATTATTGTTATTTTTGTACCCCTATAGTCTGCACATTGTTATTATTGTGCCCCATAATAACCAACTATTGTTATTTTTGTGACCTTACATTATTATTGTTAGGTCGGCTAGGATTATATTGTGACCCCATGGACTCCTATATATAGAAAGGAGGTTTTGTCATTTGTATCATCTAAGCATTGTTCATTTATTTAATGTAAAGTATGTTTCCCCCTTGAATTGGTTGGTTTATAATTCGTTGATCTCTCTTTCCTTCTATTTTGTGAGCTAGTTTCATAACATTTGGTATCAAAGCTTTGGATTCTAAGGTTTTGCCGCTTCAAACAGGTCATCGTGGAATTTTCGCTATAATTTTTTTTTCTACGAAGGTTATAAGCTAAAAAAACCCCAATTTCACCAAAATCTAGAGGAACTTCATGGAAAACTTTCAGTTCTTGATTCACAATATCTTCGGAGATATGATGTGTGGAAGTTAGGGTTTTTGCAGGCTCCTGAATTTCATCTCAAAGAGGTGACCTTGGGAAATGCATCATAACTCTCTCTCTGAGCATTGGATTGGAATTCTATAGAAATTTTTCAAAAGTGAACGAACTTTAGTTTCTTGTGTATTGATTTCAGAGCCGAAGGAGGAAATATGGACATGTGGCACGTTGTACAAGTTCGCTCTACTGAACTAGTCCATAATTAGGACATTGTGGGAGATTGGGCATAACATTTCCTTGAAGAATCCAAATCAGGTCATACCTATGGAATTGGAAAGAAGATTCAGAGAGATACTAAAGGAATGAAGATAAAATCTTGGGGATCCAAAATTAAAAAGACACATCAGTTTCAATATCGAGCTCCTCAAAAGCAAGAAAAAGGTGTGTATTTGTTTTTAAAATTGCATAAGTCTATTTTGAAAAATCGGTTTGAAGTGATTCCAAGGGCATATTGAAGTATAGAATCAGTATTGGGTTCTAAAATGCCCCCTAAAAATAATTCAACACCCATTAATCCCTCGGAAGGCTCTACTATGACTCATGAAGAGGAATAAGTGCAACATGATGTATCAAAATTACAAAACCAAGTGCAAAAAATTTCGCTCGCACAAAGAGTAGAAAAAAATGAAATGGAAGTTAAGATGGATGGTTTGAAGAAAGGCATCAAAGCTAATATGGATGGTTTGAATAATGGGATGGAAGCTAATATGGATGGCGTGGAAGCTAATATGGATGGAATGGAAGCTAAGATTGATGGTATAGAAGGAAACATGGAAAATTTGAAGAAATACATGGAAGGTTTTAAGGAAGGTTTGGCAAAATTGCTACAAGAAAAGCTTCCTAATGGAAAAAAGGTAGTAGAGGAAACTCATGATGAGAAAAAAATAAATGTTAATCATGATTTCATAGACTCTAATGTTGGAATTAAGACCCGCCATATTCCAAAAATAGATATGAGGAAGTTTGATGGAAATGATATGATAACATGGATACTACAAATGGAGAAATACTTTGAGCTCCATAATATGCAAAACTCAAAAAAGGTACACATTGAAACTTTATATTTAGAACAAAATCAGTTTATATGGTATCGATGGCTTTGTTCTCGTAAAACACTGGTCACTTGGTCAATTTTTATGGATTAAATGATAGCACATTATGAGGATACAAAGAGAAGCACCTTATTTAGCCAATTGATAAATCTCAAACAAAAGGGTTCAATGATGGAGCACATTTAGGACTTCCAAAAATTGAATATAAGGGTAAATAATATTCCAAAGGAACATAGGATTGATGTCTTCATAGGGACTCTAAAGGATAATATCCAACACGAGGTTCACCTTTGGGAACCTGATACATTGGAGAAGGCATTCAGGTTGGAAAGAAAAATTGAAATCAAAATTATGGCGACAAGGAAGCCTACCACTCACAGCTATAAAGATGGAAGTGTTGCTACTCCTAGAATTCCATAACCTACAAGGTTGAAATCACAACAATTGGAAGAAAATATAGAAAAATGACTTTGTTATAGTTGTGATAGAAAATAAACTAAAGGTCATAATTGTGCTGAGAAGAAATTATTTTACATAGAATATGAATAGGAGGAAGAAAAGGAATAAGCAACTTCAAAAGAAGAGGATATACACTAGGAACCAGCCCTAGAGAACAAAGAAATGAATCTGACCATATCATGTAATGCGTTGGTAGGAATTACCACTCCTCAAACTCTCAAGATAGAAGGACATTTCAAGAAGAAAAATGTAATAATTCTTATTTATTTGGGTAGTACCCACAATTCTATTCATTGTATGGTAGTCAAGGAATTGAATTGCTTCCTATACCCAGCACCAGAGTGTCAAGTGATGGTGGAAAATGGAGGAACTATAATTTTTTCTGGAAAGTTCCATAATATCAAGCTAACCATGGGGGAATATGTATTGAATAGTACAATGCTTTCCATTCCAATGGGTGGTGCTGATGTTGTACTAGGATTACAATGGTTACAATCTTTGGGGACAGTGGCCTTTAATTTTCAACAACTTTTCTTGAAATTTTTTTCGGAAGGAAACGAAGTTTAATTACAGGGTATTGCAAGGAATACGAGAAACATAATAATCTCTTATGTCATTACAAATCTTATGAAGAAAGAAAAACGAAGCGTAATTTCACAATTATGCTCACTAGAAGTTCCAACATCAAAATCAACTATTTCTCTAGATATCCAAAAAGTATTTGACAATCATTCCAATGTGTTTGAAACTTCCAAAGGACTCCTACCTATTCTTGATCATGATCATGCTATTCATTTGATTCCAGGAAGTGTTCCTCCAAACTTTAGGCCTTAAAGAGCGAAACTGAATGTATGATTGCAGAAATCCTAGAGGCTGGTATAATTCAACCTAGTCAAAGTTGTTTCTGTGCTCCAATAGTGTTGGTGCATAAGAAGGATGGATCATGGCGCATGTGTCCAGATTATAGGGAGCTAAATAAGCTCACTATTAAATATAAATCTCCCATTCATGTGATTGATGAATTATTGGATGAATTATATGGAGAATTTATTTCACCAAGTTGTATCTCCGTTTAGGATATCATCAAATTAGAATGAATACTAAAGACATTCCAAAAACAACATTTTTAACTCATGAGGGTCATTATCAATTTTTGGTCATGACTTTTGGCCTTACCAATGCACCTTCTACATTTCAAGGGTCGATGAATTCCATTTTAAAACCCTTCCTTAGAAAATTTGTGTTGGTATTTTTTGATGATATAATAATCTACAGCATGTGTTGGAAGGATCATGTTCAACATGTTGACAGGGTGCTCAAACTATTGGAGGAGAAACAATTTTATGCAAAAACCTCCAAATGTTTCTTCGGAGTACAAGAGGTGGAATATCTGGGTCATATTGTATCTCAGGAGGGTGTTAAGGTAGACCCTAACAAAATTAAATCCAATAAGAAATGGAAATTCCCCACAACCGTAAAGAAGTTGTGAGGATTTCTCGGGTTAACAGGGTATTATCGCAAGTTTTTTAAGAATTATGGGAGAATAGCAACACCTCTAACAACATTATTGAGTAAATATTCATTTTCATGGACTCCTGAAGCAACTAAGGCCCTTGAACATCTTAAAGAGGAAATGTTCCAAGAATCGGTCTTAGCTACACCAGACTTCACAAAAACCTTTATTATGGAATGTGATGCCTCAGGAAATGGAATTGGTGTTGTTTTAATGCAAGGAAGACCCGTTTCTTTTGAAATTTTTCCAATCAAAGGAAAGTATTTATAGAAAGCTATTTGTGAGAAGGAAATGTTGGAAATACTACATACACTAAGGAAATGGCGACCTTACCTAATGGGAAGACACTTCAAGGTAAAAACCAATCATGGTAGTCTTAAATACTTTTTGGAACAAATACTATCTTTATAAGAACAGCAAAAATGGGTCACAAAGATGTTGGGTTATGACTTTGAACTCATCTACAAAAAAGGGAAACTAAAGTTTGTTTTAGAGGCACTCTCAAGAAAGGATGAGGATGTGGAAGCATTTCTTTGTGCCATTTCTATTATCCAACCAAATTGGATATCCGAAGCAAGAGATAAATGAAAGAATGATGAAGAAGTGTGGACACTCATTCAAAATTTTCAGCAAGGTCCCAATACATCTGATACATTTAGTTGGAAAATTGATTGCTTATGGTACAAATATCGCTTATATCTTTTTAAGAATTCACAAATAAAACAAAAGATTCTTTTGGAATTGCACACCTCTCCCTTAGTATGACACTCAGAATTTTTAAAAACTTACCACGGGTTGAAGAAAGAATTTTTATGGGATGCCCTTAAATCTGATATTCAAAATTTTTTGGCATAATGTTTTGTTTGAAAGAAAAATAAAGTTGAGACAATTAAGACCCCAGGTCTGCTACAACCTTTATCCATTCCAAGTCAACGTTGGGAGGAGGTTTCAATGGAATTTATCACAGGTTTACCTAAGTCCGAAGGAAAGAGTGTCATCATGGCGGTAGTTGTTAGAATTACCAAGTATGCATACTTTTATTCTTTATCTCATCCATTTAAAGCAAGTACAATTGCTACTACATTTATGGAAACAATTCAAAGGCTACATGGAAACCAAAAAATTATTGTAAGCGATAGAGATCCCATTTTCACTAGAAATTTTTGGATGGAATTATTTTAATGTTTGGGTACTCAACTAGCTCATAGATCATCTTATCACCCTAAATCCGATGGGCAAACTGAGATAGTGAAAAAATATTTCGAAGGATATCTTTGTTGCTTTGTAAGTGATAAACAAACACAATAGGTAAATTGGTTACCCTCTAGCTGAATGGTGTTATAACACTTCCTTCCACACTGCAGCAAAAATGACCCCATTTATGTCACTTTATGGATATTATCCACCATCCATCATATCATCTTTAAGAGAAAATTCTAAGGTTTAAGCAGTGGAAGGTCACATCAATCATCAACAAAAATTTCTCCAACTCTTAAAGGATAACCTAAATTTGGCACAGAATCGAATGAAACAACAGGAAGATCAACATCGCAGTGAGAGAAGTTTTGATGTAGGAAATTGGGTAATTTTACGGCTACAACCATACAAACAAATTTCCCTCAAGCAAGCTAAGAAGGATAATAAATTATCACCAAAGTACGATGGACCTTACAAGGTGTTGTAAAATATTGGTACTATGGCATACAAATTGGAGCTTTTTACGTCTTCCCGAGTGCACCCAGTTTTCCATGTTTCATGCTTAAATAAGGTTATAGGTGACAAAATTCAGGTTCAAACAAAATTTCCAAAACTTGATGAGGAATGAAAAATCATATTGGAACTTGAAGAAGTCACAAAAACAAGAACTCTACAGCTACGAAATCGATCAATTTCAGAGTATCTCATCAGGTGGAAGAACTTACCCACTATATATTCCACATGGGAGGATGAGAATTTTATACAGAAGTGTCCAAAACTACTCAAGCATTGAGGACAAAATTGTTTTGAAGGAGAAGGGCATGTTAGGTCCCTATATTACTACTGTAGTCCCTTATTGTTGTTAGTGTAGCCCCCTTATTGTTATTGTTGTACCCCTGTAGTCCCCATATTGTTATTATTGTGCCCCATAATAGCCCACTATTGTTATTGTTGTGCCCTTACATTATTATTGTTAGGTCGACTAGTATTGTATAGTGACCCCATGGACTTATATATATAGAAAGGAGGTTTTGTCATTTGTATCATCTAAGAATTTTTCATTTATGTAATGTAAAGGAGGTTTCCCCCTCAAAGTGGTTGATTTCTAAGTAACTCTATTTTTTTCTATTTTCTGAGTTGGTTTCATAACATAAACATTCTAACTGATGTTGCACTCTTCTTACATTGCAAGTTTATCTGAGTATTCATTGTCATCCAAACACTCGATAGCCTTTTCATAAAACTCATCATTAGTATTGTGAAGGTATAACCAATCTATACCCATAAGCATATTGTACGATCCCAATGGAATTAAATTTATATGTGTTGATGTAGGCATATCGTTCAACTCAAATGCACAATCTCTTACCCAATTATGAACTCTTTTCTTAGTACCTATAGCCAACTACACCAACCAAGATTCTGCATAGACTTATTTTCTCAAACGACACTTATCCACTAGGTCAGGGTTAACATAATGTTTTCATTGGAATAAACACCCTCCAAAATGTTTCCAATACTTAAATTTTCGAGCCCACTGTGGATTTTACGACCAGTATTTCCATAGTCACTTCTTGGTCGGTCGATGCTTTGTTAAATCTTTGAGCTTTCTTCTAGATTGTAAGTGTCGATTTCATCTTCTTGCACATGCTCAATCTGTAATTCATTCATGACATGATTCCTTTATGAAAGCTTGAATAGGCATGGAATAGTTTGTTAAGACAATTCTTGTAAAATTTCTAACCCATGTCAGCAGTCAATGCACACTGTCATTGACAGTCTCTCACTTTGTTTGTGATCATACTATTATTTCGACGATTTTCTCCAACTGTCACCTTTTGTGCACTTTCATCTTCAAAAGTTTCATTTTCATGCTTACGACTGTCATTTTTTCTTGTGTTTTCTTTAATTAGTGCCAATTTCATGTTATTTTCGTCCTATCATGTGTTGTTTTCATCGTTGTTCGCATATCACAAGTGTCACCTTTTGGCATGGGAATCACCGCTTATCATGTAAAGTAGAGTTTTGGTTTGTTTCAAGGGGAAATATTTGTGATAATGAGTTTTTATTATCATGTTGACATGTTTCTCACTTATTTCCAAATTTTCAAGCATGGTCGCACAAGCGTATCCACTTTTGTCGCAAAGTGTATCTTTTGTGTCACACTCTGTAGAAGTCATCACAAAGTTATTCCATTGATGAAATTATGTTGTTCATATGTTCTAAGTGTTATTTTTCATGTTCTTAAGTGATCTAAGTTTGTGATAATGATCAAAGTCTCTCTTTTTTTCATCTTCATCTCACTTATCCAAAACTTAGTCAAACTGGTAAAACTCCATGACCGAGCCACTCAACCTCATTCTACCTAACCTGAATTATGAACTACGTAGTCTTGGCCCTCAAGAAACACTCTTGTCCCTTGGAACTACATGATTCATATAATTTTACTTCCAATATTGCACACTATGGAATCACAGTGCTCGATCTCAACCTTTGACCTCCAAAACTGCACAATCTCTCTCTCTGGCCCAGCCAAAACTATGCATTGAATAGTCTGAAGGCTCAGGCCTCAGTCTTGAGCTCTTGAAATGCAAAATTTTGCATTCACCTAGCCTCCTCTACCTTCCATAACTGTGTAGTAGGAAAAATCAATGCTCAAGCCCTCAACTTTGGTCCTTCAACCCCTCAACTGCGTAGTTGACTTGTCTAGCCCAGCCTAAGCTACACACTTCACAATATAAAGGCTCAATACTATCCCTTGAGCTCGTAAGCTTCACAATTTCACAATAACTAATCCCTTTTCTCATCCTTCCACCCAATCACAAATCAGTCAGTGGATCATCATGCAACATCTTAGACTACGTGTTTATTGGACTAATGTCTTGTCATGAGTGGATTGCAGTCACGGGTATTCTATCATGCTATGATAGAATGATGATGAAGGAGATGGAGAATGAGATCATGGTATAATATACCATTGTAGCTGAAAATACAAGTTGATCCATCAATAGAAGAAAAAGGGACATTTTTTTGCAATAATAGTCGAGGAGAAAGACCACATTAGAGACTTCTTATCTTCAAGTCATGAGGAGGAGGAATAATAAAAGCATGTTCCATATTTCAAGAAGACAGAAAGGAAGTAGCAATAAAGAGTGATTTGACATGGCCATGTCATCATGCATTCCATTTCACCAGTGTCATGTCATGTCATGTCATCAGTCATCATGTGCCACATCATTTTATGGAATATGTAATTCAAAATTGAAAATTTTATTGTAAAAGTGGAAGTCCAAGAGTCATCCATGTAATGTGAAAAGTCATGTAGGAAGTCAAATAGTCATGAAGAAGTAAAATATTCATGATGTTGGTCCACGAGTCACAAGGGAGGTGAATGGTCACGACATTTGTTATATATACACCCTCATTTTACAAGAAAAGTAATTTTTGCCTTGTCTTCTCCTATGAAACTTCAGAGAGGCAAGTTAGTTCTTTTGGGGAGAAAGTAGTGGCTCCAATGCTCCACTATTGGAGCTATTGGTGTTAATTGTATACATGTATCTTGTTACTTTTACTTAATACTTCAAGCCTGATGGCCAACACGTTTCATACATGGAATGTGAATATTTTTAATATTGTTATGTGAATGTTTATGATTCATGTTTACTTTAATCTATACTAAACTAGTTGAACTATTTTGGTTATTTTAGTGCTTATCTAGTTGAAAATGTGTTGTAATGGTTGTAAGAACCATCGCATCTATGTAGGCTATGTTATACTTGATGTTAGGTGATTCTATTTTCACTTGTGTGCGCCTCTACTAGGGTGGTACTATTACCTCTCTCTTATAGGCTCACTTTTCCTCTCTCTGCAGTAGAAGAACCTTGATACACCTGCAGCTGAACATTCACCAAGAACACTTAATTTATTTTTGCAATGTAACATACACGCTTCTATCTCTTGTTGACAGCTAAATCAAACATAAATATATAAGAATATATGCCAAACGGTATGATAATTCGAATGGGACTCCTATTCCAAAATGTGTGAGGTCTAATTGGGACTTCACATCGAGGAGACCCCCTTGGTTGATGGATTTTCAGTGCTATCAACTCATAACTATAATTAGATCTAGGTTCAATCAAAATAGAAATAACTCGATCACAAATATTTCCTTCCATCTCAATAATAGATTCCTAGTGATCCGCTTTCTTTTTATCCAATGTTGCATAGATCTGAGGAATAATCCGTCCAACATCCCTAACTGTATGCACCTCTTGAGAAATGTAGATATGAGACCTACCACCCTGATACAATAGACAGTCCTTCTTGAGATACTCCTTGCCACATATCCAAATCTGCAATTTTCTCCTACCATCACCTCTATTATGCTGCTCTCCAGGCTTAGATCCATGTCCCTTCTCAACTACATTAAACTTTTTGTAAGAAAGAGCATTCTCTTTCTCACCTAAATCCTGAGGTATTGTTTTCTTTGGTGACCATTTACCTTCTAATTCCCTTTCCAACCTTTATTAGATTGTTTCTTACACTTTTATTTCCCATAACAATGCTTCAACTTTCCAATGAATTCTTTCATTAAGTAAGGCTCATCGTACTCAATATGATCCTTAAATTCTAATGGAAATCCACTAAGATATGACACATACCTCAAAAAATCCAAGAACTTAGTCATGTACTCCTCATCTATCATCAATCCCATATTCAGCTCATAGAAATCCTTGGATTTTCCATCATAGTACCTATTTTACAAGTACTTATTCATAAAAATTCTCTTGAATTCATTCCAACTCAACTCCTCTATCATAATGTGTCTAACCCGCTTCACATATTCCCAATAGATGTATGTTTTACCTTTGGGACTGAAAATATCTATAATGGCCTTCATGTTCTCTATATAGTCATGCAACTCAAAGAACTTCTTCACCCAAGTAATCATGCATTTGTATCTTCTAGTTCCTTTAACTCTCCATCAAATGTAGGTGGCTTGGATTTATTGAACTCATCTAGAAAGTGTCCCCTATCACTCTTGTTGGCTCGAGGGGTCCTGACCCAGGTTCAGAGGTGAAGGTTTGCCAACAAACCCCTATAATACTGGCCCTTTCGGTAGTGTTCTGCTTGCGCAGGTCAAAGTCTCACTCGAAGTAGTATGGGAGGGTGCTTGAACCAAGTTTCCGCAACCCGAGAGAGAGAAGGTAATAATGCAGGCCTGCAATTATCAGATCTATGCAAAAGGGTGATTCGCAGGGTTCTAGATGTAACCATACTATAGTTATTATCAGATATGCTCTGGCAGGTTCGCATCCATGTGTGTATCATCAAGTATAACCTTAAAACAGCTTAATCATAGCCAATAGTGTTAAAACAGATAGTTCACATTCATTAGCAGAGATGTAATCAGCAAGTGCAACAACAGTCTCATCACAGTAATATACTAAATGCAAAGACTTTCATATCATAGAGATAAAACAGACAAGTTCATAGTTTAATCAGATAATCTTAGTTGGCATCAATCATAATAGAATAGACCCAGTCAACAACATATGTTTCAGCAATAATTTGCATATATTATTTATCAAAATCTTCTTACATTCCCCAAATACCACCTGCACACACAACCAACAGGGTCCGCACACAGTAGGACAGAGAATCTCTGCACACATAGTCAGCAAGAGTCCTAACCCAAAACAACCCAACCTAGATCTAGAAATTCGTACCTCACTTCAATCTCTATTCATTCTCTACCTATCGACTAAAAATGTTCGACTATTTATACTACTTTAGCCTACGCATCCAATGGTCCACAAACTGTGGTTTGTGGACTTTTGGTCTACCCTTGACCCGCTTATAATGCATTAGGGGCTTTGACCCACCCCAAAACCCCTGCGCTAGACAAGGGGTCTGATAAAAAATATACAAATGGACCAGATTCGCAGCTTTGTAGGAGACCCTGTTCCAACAACTCTTCTGGTAAGCATGATGGTGATGATGACCATGAAACCTATCTAAACCATAACTAGAGTAGAACTTATGTCTACTACCTCTCCTATCAGCTGTATCCAAGAATCTACTATCTCTGACTATGTCATCCACGTCCGACCTGCTGCGATATTCCCCATTAGTCCTTTCCTCCTATCCATGACTGATCCTAAGTGGTCCTTATCTCTTCAAATCTAGTAGACTCTGAAGGATGACTACATTGACATTTTCTTGTTTCTCTTGTTCCCTGGCAAGTCTTTCGTGTGACTGAATATTTTTATTATTATTTTATTTTCAACTTCTGATATCTTCCAACTTCTCAATGTGTCTGCTATGTCCATAGAGCACTCATTTTTTGGCTACTCATATGATGTGTAAGGGGAGTCTCATGAATTGTAACCCACCATTTTTCTAGTAATATTTGATTATCTTCTTCCTGCAAACATACCATGTCAGATAAACCAAATATAAATATAATCAACATACCTCAGTCAAGTTCAGGGGAAATTATATTTTCTGCAAAATCAGTCCAGATTAGCATGATACATGTATATACAGAATCGTATCAATATACCATCATCATCTCAATCATCATCCAAGTTACCATTCATGATGTCCCAAACTATAAGACCAACTAGATATAATGCATGCATAACAAACATATAGAAAACTGGCATGCATGCATGACAAACACATTCTTCCAATTCAATCCAGGTATTGAACCATGCTCTGATACCAACTTGTAACCACCCCTCCCACATTTACCCACTTTCATCGGCTTGCAAGGGTAAACATGAGCTGAGGTATTCTAAGAGATGACCCAACCTCCTAGGTCCCATTAAGGAAGTGGGTCGATGATTGTCAACAAAATGACCTTTAATAACATCCTATAGGTCCTACGGGACACTCAGGAGCTGAGAAACCATCCCAAGTGGCTAAACACTAAGATGGACCCCTCCTTATCCACCCTGGACCCCCAAGTTCTCCCATGAAAAGCCCTCCATGTTGTTGGAAGCCTCCAACTACATGCACAATCCTGCATCAATTTAGTTGCAACCTAAAATGTCCAGTTTAGAGCATGTGGTCCCAGATTCTGAGCCTAAATTCTAGGTCACCCTCCAGACCACTTCCCAAAACTCAATGATACTTTCCAAAATTACAAAATACATGAAGAAAAATATATTCATACAAAATTTGATCAAGAACTTGACCTAACTAGGCTTGACCATGACAATCATTTCATCAAATATACTAAGAACATGTAATCTATAGGTCATGAATGCATATATGAATATAGGGGTCTGATATTTATCTAAGAATCATCAAGAAGGTCTAATTTCCTCTCATAATAGTTTCAATAAAAAATTTTAGCTCATGCATTCATCAACCATTCATCAATTAATGAAACATGTTGAGAGCCATAACTAGAACCTATTATGAAACCATGCTTATAACCAACATATAACTAGAATAATAACCATCAAAGTCACATAATAACAATTACAATTACTCATAAGACACAAAAGGAATATATCTCTTATTAACATATGCAAAATCCAACCAAGTCAGGGACTTCCACGTACCACCCGACCATAGATTGAACTAAACCAAATATTTCTTTCAGGCAATCACCGTCATTCCATATTCCAAGCATGAATGTGGGACTCAAGAAAAAACTATCATGGATCTACAAATATTACACCACCTCCGCCCTTATGCTTTAACACAATTCACCAAAACTGGTCAAGGGGTTCCTAGGCCCAAAGAAAGCACCTAAATAACCAGTCGTTTTTGCAATCCCGCCAAAACTGGTCAAGGGATCACTAGGCCCAAAATAAGAACACAAACCACTAGGATTTATTGTAATCACGACAAATTTGGTCAAGGGGTCACTAGGCCCAAAACCAGCTTGGATGCCTCATAAATTATGAACCAATACCTTGAGTAATTTTCTTGCCTCCACCCTCAGGCTATACCATAATCCCGCTAAAACCAGTCAAGGGATTCCTGGGCCTTTTGGAATTATCCTGAGACCACCTCAGCTAGTTCCAAAGCCATCTAGAAATCCAAATCTCAACCAAATGAAGAACCCCATCACACCATTGTTTTATCGAATTGGCAAGGCAGGACTCAAACCACTGTCACACCTGGAAAACCCATGTCAATGACAAGAAGAAAACGAAAATACACACATGCATGTACCATGCATTCACAAACCAGCTAGGAAATCACACATGCAATTTGTTACCTACAAGTATTCTTGTTGAATATTCTTGAGCCAACTTTTCATTGCTTTTCCCTTGCTTTCCTTGTCCTTCCTTTTCTTTCCTTTATCCAATGCTAGAGTGCTCCAAGAGCTCTCTAAGTGTGAAATAGTATGAGAGAATAGAAGAGAGCTCCAAAACTAAACTGAAAAAATTTTAAACCAGCAAAAGTTGTGAAATAATCCTCAGAAGCCTTTTCATTATTGAGGCATCTATTTTCTTCAATTTCCTTCAATTTTCCTCTTCATTCAATTTTGTGACCTTTCACCTCCCTTTTCTCCTATTTTCCTTTAATAAAATAACAATTAATGCCCCTTTTCCTTTTCAAAACCTTTTCCAATTTCATTATCCATAATAAACCAAAATGAACACCCACTAGGATGCTTTGCACAATATTCATCTTAGAATACATGTCCCATGACCTTGGTCTTATTTTTCCTTTATTAACTTTATTACATGAACTTTTAACCTGGGGTTCTTGCAGCTAGAGTAAGGGGCTAGAGTGAGATTACTCAAGGTTAATAATTATAACTCGTCATGCCACTAGAATGGGGCTACAGTGGGTTAGAGTGAGGTTACTCATGGTTAAGATATATAGCTCATCATGTCACTAGTAGGGGCCTAAAGTGGGCTAGAGTGAGGTTACTCAAGTTTAGGAATTACAGCTCAACATGTCACTAGTACATAATAAAAATTATGATAAAAAATGTGAAAATTATTTACATTATTTAGCTTATATGTAACAACCCTAGTTAAAAATCCATGTGAAAATATATAAGACCATTGTGATGGGACACTTATTCCAAGCTGAATGTTGGGAAAAAAAATCTTAGTGGGTGTTCTTTCAGTTTATTATGGCTAAAGGAAATCGGAAAAGGAAATGGAAAAGGCATTGGAGAGGCATGAAACATTAATTGGCATTTTATTTATGAAAATAATGGAAATTAGGAGAAAAGGAAGGTGAAAGGTCACAGGTTGCATGCGAGGAGGAAAATTATGGAAAATAAATCAAATAGATGCCTCATTAATAAAAAGGCTTCTGAGGATCAATTGGTAAGATTTTGGTAAGTTTATTTT
Organism: Pinus albicaulis; assembly: GCA_034641835.2. Classification (NCBI taxonomy): domain Eukaryota; kingdom Viridiplantae; phylum Streptophyta; class Pinopsida; order Pinales; family Pinaceae; genus Pinus; species Pinus albicaulis. Next base: position 794,811,625 of record CM076583.1, read on the forward strand.
TGGAGCTCTCTCTATCTCTCTCTCTCACACGCACACATACTCTTAGACACTTAGATTTTTCTTGGAGCACTCTTGGAGAGTGTGGCATGCTTGGTGATTTGGAGCAAGAAGGAAAAGGAAGAGAAGGAAAGCCCAAGAAGACATCGGGATCAGTAGCTACATCAGGTTTTGATTACAGGTAACGAGTTGCATGTATTTTTTTCTCACTAGTTTTGGCATGCATGTTGTATGCATGTGATTTCTTGGTCATGATCTGTCATTGGAATGGAGGATTTCCTAGATTGACAGTGGATTTCCCTAGACTTTCCATTTCCTAGATAGCCATGGTGTTTTGGGTTTATTTCCATTGATATTTTTCTGGTTGTTTCTCATGTTCCCTTAGTTGTGGGTTTAGTTATTAGTTCTTGCAGCCTTGGTTGGAAAAAAACTCTCAATCCCAAAATATAGTTGCTGGGTTGAGTTACTATTCTTGGATCCTTGGTTGGATAAATTCTCTAGAGCCCTAGATGGGTTGAGTTACTAGTCTTGGATTCTTGGTTGGAAAAACGCACTGGAGCCCAGAAATAATTGGGTTTTAGTTACTAGTCCTCAAGCCTTGGTTAGAAAAAACACTTTGAAGCCCTGGAATAATGATAGAGGCCAATCCATGATGGTTGTGATGTTTGACTGTGATGTGGAATCACAAGTTGAGGGTTGAGGTGGTTTGGCCTCTGAAAGCCCTGGATTGGTTTTGATTGATGTGTTTGATGAGATCCCACATTTGTTCTTGGAATATGGCACGAGGTTGATTGGCTGAAGAGAGATTTGGCTCAACCAATCTATGGTCGGGTGGAACGTGGAAGTCCCATCTCTAGTTGGTTTCTACATTAATTAATGAAAAATTCATTCCCTTGATATTTGGTATGAAAATTTACTGATTTATATGTGGATTTTATTGTTGTTGTATCCATGGTATTTCTCTTGTTATTATGTTGGTTATGAGAATATATTTTAACAGTGATTATGTATGGATATCCTCATGTTTTTACTTGTAAATGAATGCACAATATATATATGTTCAAATAGATTGTATGGGAGCTAATGATGTATGGGAGCAATGATTCTTAGTGGTTCTCAGATAAGTATGAGACCCCTATGCTTAGATATGTTGTTTACACCTGTAGTTTCAATGTTTCTGACATTTTTGAAAAATTCCCTATCATGGCTAGGAGGGGTCCATATGAGTTATTGTTGATGTGATTACTTATGTATCATTTTCCTTTTGTTATTTATCATCTTTAAAATTTTCATGAAGTTCTGGGAAGAGCACTGGGTTCTGGGCCTGAAAAGGTGGTTCAAATCCTGGGGACGTCAGCACATAACTGAGGAATTGGGGCCCTAGACACTGGCATGCAGTGCTATGTCTGTGTCTATAGCCTCCTAGACATTGGCTTGGAATCATGTTCCTGCATCTATGTCTCAAAGAGATCAAAAGGTCAGTGTGACCCAGGGGCAAGAGGCCTGAAAGGTTGGGTTACCTCTTGGGAATGTTATTGTTTTTTTATAAGGTCTGTAGGTTGTGTTTATGTTGGTTAAAAATCCTTAAGGTCACATATGAGGTGGAATCTCATTTTAGTAGTCTCTCATCACATGTTTACCCCAGTTGGCTGGTTACTTGGGTAGATGTGGGAGGATGGTGTTACAGAGTGGTTCAGAGCATGGTTCAACCCTTGGACTGGATGGGTTGTGTGTTGGTCATGTTATTTTTTTGGTTGCATATGTGTTTCTCATACCTATGGTGTATGTTCTTTTTGCACCTTTGTTGTGTTGGCCATGGTGGTAGTGGTGTCGCCATGGAATTGTTGATGGTGTTGTTGTCAACATGTTGTCATGAGTGTATGACTAGTTATGTGTTTCTCATGCTCGTGTATTGTTCGTGCACGCTTGCTTACATGTTGCTACATGTTGTGTATGCATTGCTTGTTTATGTTAGGTCACATATTCGTCATGCTTGTGTGTTTTCCATGTATGCTTTCTTATGTGATGCTATATGTGGGACATGCATTGGTCGTTCATGATTGGTTATGCATGTGAAGTGGGTGCATATGGTCAATTTTTCATTGGTTTGGTGAAGGTTGTTGTGCATAAGGTAATTTTCTGAAATTAGGTCATCATGATGATATTGGTATGTTATGGCATTAATGTGTTGGCTAAGATAGAGCAGAAGATGCAAGCCATCAAAGAAGTTGTAGCATTGGACCTTGAGGCAAGATCATGTCGTCATACAGGTTTGGATAATAGGTATGTAGGTTAAGGATTGTTATAAGAATTATGGTTATGAGTATTCCTTTCATTCTATTGATGTTATGATAGATGTTAGTTGACTAGTGTGATCGTGTGTACATGGGTTGGTTAGTCATGCATGGTATTAACTTGATGACTATGTTATATGTTGATTTATGATTTTGTTATATGGTTAAATTGTTGTTGTTATATGTTATTTAACTTGATGATTAGTTTTATTGCCTTTAATATATTGATGTTATACGTATCGTGCTAAATTGGATTGGCCTATGCAGATGGTTAGAGTTATGACATTCAAGTATGAGTTGACTTAGTTGTGATATTGTGTTGTACTAATCTAGACTGAGTGTGCATATGTGATTGTTATGCATGAGTACCAATTTTTTATGATCTTATGATGTGAAATTGTTAGCTAGTTACTGTTATGAATATCATGATATTATTTTTGTTTGAGTTGATGTGTTGTGAAGCCATATTGTGCTAATCTAGATTGATTTTGTAGACAAGATAGCCTCCCCTAAGGTACATTAAGTTATGAGTTTTCTTATGTCGTCTAATTTTTGTTTGAATGATTTATTATGTCATGTATTCGGTGTTCGAGTGTTTAGTTTCTATTATGTCATTCATCTGTTGTATGAATGTTTATTACTTGCATGATATGAGTATGTGCCTATAATATTGCATGGAGAAACGATCTTGTTTTGAGATGGTCTTACTAACACACATGTGTTGAGATAGTTTATATGTACTTGAGTGAAAGTAAGTGATATTTGTAGTATTATGATCTTGGCTATCAGTTGATTATGGCATGGTTGTTAGCCTTCATAGAGATTGATTTTAGTTCATAAATATGATGTCTTTATATTTGGAACATGCGATTGACATGTGTGAATAGTTGCAGGGCAACATGCTTGGTATTAGCATGGAAAGGTAATATTTTATGTGTTTATATAAATAACATATGGATGATATGATAGTACATAGTAGGACTCGATTGCAGCAAGGTATATGGTAAAAGAAAGGAATTGGGTAATAATTCCTTTACCTATGTATGGAAACCATAATTCCAAACGAATGAGTACTTTTCATATAGGAAGTCTTCTTAACCTTGATTTTGTATGAAATTATGTGGATATGTGCTATAGCCATGAAAATGTATTTGACTGGTATAACAGTTGATTTATAGTTATGGTTGGATTCGTCAGGGGATTGGAGTCCCTTGAGAGATGATAAATGTATGTGTTCAAATACAAGGAAGTGTGCCCAGCATAACAAGGTAAGGTAACTCGTATATTGTATGTTATATTGTACCCTAAAAATGATGTGTTTATTGCGATATGATGCAAGGGTTTGCATGGAAAGATACTGCCATGAATTATTTGAAAATGATTGGGTTGAGAATGCCCTTGGAAGCTTTGGGAACCCATGGGAATTGAGTCATGGTGTTTGTTGCTAGTCTTGTTATGTTGGTCTCTTGTGATTTGTTGCATTTGGTTTTCAGCCTTGATTTCGTCTAGTGCATGGACATGTCACTTTGTTGTGATGCCGTATTGCCTTGGTTTTCATGGTATTGTTCTTGTTTTTTCTTGGTCTTTCCGTTTATGTTTTTAGAGTCTTGGGAATTGGTTGGGAAAGAGAAAATTTGGCGAAGCTCAGGAAGAGATCAATGGAACCTGATAGGTAATGTAAGACTTGGATGAAGCCTGGTGCATGTATAAGGGTAGCTTAAGGTAATAATATGACATCCAATTCGATTTTTTGGGTCCATTGAGGTAAATGGACGGTGGAAAAACAATCACGAGAAAGGTAACACGAAAGGTAAAGTGAATGGATCTGAGGTGTTAGATACCTTGGCTATGTTGGGAACTATTGTTCTCAATGTTGTGCATACTATGCATGAATAAAGGGAGTTGTCTTAACCTAGACTTATGATATCTAGTAATTATGTTGTGATCATGATTATGATAATGTCTATATATGTTTATATGCATGTATGTATGTATTTATGTATGTATCTTTGTCATTCTATGACAGGGTTTTCAAGGATCATTCTTGTGGAGGAATGATTTCTTATGCAGGTGAATGACATGAAGAGGTTCTTGGTCCTATGAGGAATCAAGTAGGAAGAGTAACTCTAATAGATCTAGGAGGTTAGTATCATGTGGACATGAATTGATATTATATTCTTGTACTATGACTATGTTTATGTTATGGATAGGTAATGTTTAGGGGCACATCATCGAAGTGAAAGTTATGTGATATGTGGCATGCTAGGATAATCATGGATAGTGGAAAGACATAGTGGAAAGACACTACAAGAAAGGTTTCTTGTGGGGTCAGTGTGTGGTCTATGGATGTGAAGTACTACTGTTGTGTATATATTTCGCATATTGTATATTCAATGATTGTACCTATGGTGATGTCTACATGTAACATATGTGGTATTGTGTACCTATGATGTTGTATGCTTGCTGTATATATGGTTTTGTGTGTATATTTCATATGCAGTGTTAGTTATAGATGGTGCTATGTACATGTTGGGTGTGCGGTGTTGTGTACATACTGTGCAGTGCGCATGTTGGATATGCGGTGTGGTGTGCATATGGTGTTGTGCGCATGTTGGATATGACATGTTTTGTACATATGGTTCTATGTACATGTTTTATATGTAGCACTATGTACATATGATAGTGTGTGCGTTTGTACATAAGGTGCTATGTACATATGCTTTTGTGTGCATCATTTTACATGTGGTGTTATGTGCATATGGTGTTGTGTATATATTGTACATATGGTGCTCTATGTAGGTGGTGTCGTGTACATGTCTTGCATGTGGCATTGTGTATATATGGTGTTGTGTACATGTCGTGCATGTGGTGTTGTGTACATGTGGTATTGTGTATACATTTTACAGGTGGTGCAGTGTACATTTGGCATTGTGTACATGTTGTGCAGGTGGTTTCATGTACATATGATGTTGTGCACACATTCTGCAGGTATTTTTGTGTACAAGTGGTACTGTGTACATGTTGTGCATATGGTACTGGTATACATGTGGTATTGTATGTGTGACGTACATATTGTGTTGCAGGCATGCGGTACTATGTAAGTGCATGGTGTAGTCGTGGTATCGTGACATGTGTATTCGTTGTGTTGTACTCTGTATATGTATATTTATTGTGTTGTATCATACACTAGGTGTAGGTGTATGTGTTTCATGTCAGTGTAAGCATATTTATTGTGTTGTGTTGTACATCGAATGTATGTGTATGTATTGTGATGTGTTGTACACCAGGTTTGGGTGTATGTATTGTTTGGTGTTGTATGTATTGTGTGTATGTGTACGTGAGTGAAGAGATGCAAGGGCACTGGGTATTTTCCGGATGTGGAAACCGATCTGGTGTGTGTACAAAAAGAAAAAATGCAAAAGTAAGGATCGATGAAGGATAAGTATCGATAATTTATTTCAGTTCTATTATGCATGTGATCTACGATTCTGACTTATGATGATTACATGTGATTTATGATTATGATTTATGATGACTGCATGTGTTTATGATTTTGATCTATGATGGTTTTGCTTTGAGCTAAATAAATGTGATATGTTTATTCATGATGATTTGATCAAACAATTGGTTTGACTTTTTGTGAGAGGAAGTGAACAAAATTTCCATTAGGGGAATTTTGAGGTTTACAATGGGTCTCCTAAGGAAAATGTACAATCAAAATTCACTTTATGAGAACTAGTGACATTTTAGGGGATGACATCATCCCCAATGGTTGAGGTGGCATTGTTTGAGTTAAAGGTACTTACTTATTACATTCTCAATGGTGGATAAAAACTCATGGTTAACTATGATAGTGCTCCAAGTACTTTTAAAGTCATAAAGTAAAGTACTAATAAATGTCATTTCACACTTTTTGAATAAAATATTATTATTTTCATTTCATATTTTTTGAAAGAAACAATGCATATCCTTACACAATCTTCATGTCTTTACACATTTTCAATAAATATTATATTTGTATATTTTCATATATTTATTTTTAAATTATATATTATTTTTTCTTATGTTATAAATCAAATAAATCCAATGTGTAATATAAAAAATATATATAAAATAATATATTACATTTATTATATTATTTTATTTTATTTTTATATAGTATATTAATTACATGTTATTGTATAATTTAAACAAAGCTACAAGGTAGCTACTACTTGCCGCTTAATTTAAATATAGTAATGTTGCAATGTGATCTTGAAAATGTTTATGGATAGCTATTACATGCCTCTTAATGTAATTATAGAAATGTTGCAATTTGAGTTTGAGCATGTTTATGAAGATTTGCTTTGTAATAAAGCATAGTTAAATTAAATTAGAAATAATTGTTGCAATTTGAGTTTGAACATGTCTATGAAGATTTGCTTTGTAATAAAGTTAATTTAGTTTAAATATAATTAAATTGAAGTAAAAATTAAAAATTTATGCGCTACATAGTAGTAGTTTAAATCTATCTAAATTATAGTAAAATAACTTTTGTGTTGATGATGGTAACCAATTGATAATTACTAGTGTAAATATAGTAATGTTGCAATTTGACTTTGAGGAAGTTTATGAGGATTTGCTTTGTAATAAAGGTGCCATTTAGTTTAAATATAACTAATTTAAGTAATAATTATCAAGACGTTAATGTTTATCATGTAATTGGTGAAAATTTGAATCTGAATTAGAAAAATAATAATTATTCACTATAACTATTTAACATAATCCCAATTACTAAAATTATTTAAAAAAATCACAATTTTAAATATTATTATTTGTATTAGATTTATTTAACATTTCAACAAATTTTAATCCTAATAATTTTTTTTAAATAATTTTTTAAATTTTTTATAATTAAAATAAATCATAATACAAAAATGATAAAGTTTATTTAAAAGATAATTTAATTTAAATTTTAAATTTTTATAATTAAAATAATTAATAAATACAAATATGAATTATATCATCTTTCTTAATTTTTATCATGCAATATGCCAATTGTATTTTTCTTTAATTCTTTTACATTATGAAAAATGAAAATTTATTATATTTGATATTAAAAATTAAAATTAATGTTAAATTTAACACAAATATTTTATAAAAAAAATATCATTTTAATCTACTATGAAAAATATAAAAATAAATTAATTTTGATACTTCTTGTCCTTAACACCCTACTTTCAACTAGATGAAGAAAGATCTATGTATAGAAAATGCAAATAGTTAGAAGGTTTTGTTGTTAGATTATCTGAAATTAACTATTTATACCTCAACAATTTTGTTGTTTGTTCATAAATATATTCCAGGAATTTGTTATTCCTATATTAAATTTTCCGTAAACATACATATAACTATGCATATGCCTCTATCACTAAGCAACATGATAAATTATTAACTTGCTATCATTGTTATTGTAAATCATTCATGTCTTCCCTTTTTCCTTTTTAGTAACTCTCGATGTTTCGAATTATGCTAGTCATTTTTGTTTGTGTAAAAGCACATAACATAGTCATTCTTGGTTGGTACTCAGATATATTGTTTTTATACTCGTCTCTTCATGAAGAATCACAGGTGTTATACTATTTCATATATGCATAAAACTGTGCGTAGCTTTAGAACCTCGACCATTGGTAAAATTTTCGAGTAAATAGTAGATGAATAAAGTTTGGATGATTTCCTATGGAGGTTTTTTTTGTTGCTTTTATTTATAATTATGCACACAAATCTTAGGATTTAGTGCTTTGGTAACTACATGTCACTGAGAGTAAATTTCCAAGTGCTCTAAAAACATTGGTTGGAGAACTCTATATCTCAGATTTCGATAAATTATCTTATAACTGCTTCTGTCAGGTTCCTTAGCAGTTTGCAATCATGATTTCCTTCACCCCGTAGACCTGTCTAATCGTTACCTCTTATGGCGTATCTTCATGTACACCTATCTAATTGGAAACCTTGTAGATATTGAGTACTACACTCAACACGCTTTTACGATGCTGCCTCGTACAACCGTCGGCGGAGTGATGTAGGGGCATTAGGCACAATTAAATACTTTGTATCTTAGTAGACATAAGGGGTCTCATGTTCTTAAATTTTCATGTAAATATTAGTATTTGAAATTGTAAACGTCCTCTAATCACTAGAGAATAGGAGGAATGTGAAGAGTCAGTTTAGTCATTTTGGGATTAAGTCTAAAATTAGGAAATTGAAGAGTCCTTGTGGAGCTGTCAAAGAAGCTCAATCGATTCATTAATCTCTTGCATAAAATGTAAGCTTATGTAGTGTAGAAGGGGAGCTGTGCAAAGGCAAAATAGGAGGATAATGGCCATCGAATTGAAGATCTGTACAAACATGAAATTGTAAGTGAATGACTATTGAAATCGGCCACATTTGTATATATTGGTGGAGAATTTGGTTATAAGTTCTGTGTTAAACTTAATGTCTTCTTAGTCGAAGTTATATGAGGAATTGTTTGTGGAATCACGAATTATGAACTTGTGGAGTTAATGTTAAATTAAGTATGTATTAATGCAGAATTTTATGGCTATTTCTAAGTTATATAATGCGTGAAGGGAACTAGCTACATGTAGACTGAATTCCGTGCTTTTAATTGTAATTGCAATTTTGGGAATTCGATCATAGGATGGATCGAATCCACCCAAGCTGGGTTTAGCTTTCTAAATTTTAGACATAAAATATATTTAATTTTGGTCGTGGTTGAAGAGTCAATTACAAGGAACTGGGTTCATATAAACCATTTCAAGGAGAGACCACAAGTGCCTATTGTGAATACATCGATGCCAGTTTTGAAGCCCAAAATTGAGAGTTCATCGTGTAGAGGTACCGCACAGAGAGGAGGATGTGTTATACACACAATGGTGTGATTACAATGCAGTAAAATCAGAAGGTTGAAGTCATATTCAACGCTTTGGAATGCAATTATTTTCAGTGCGGGAGACATCAGCGGAATGGCTTTCATTGGTGGTTTGAAGCAATGAATCGAATAGCGGTAAGACGGAATCGTGAGTTGAACCCATAAGTTAGTGAATGGAGGAGACTGGAACAGAACCTGGAGTCGAGAAGGGAACCTTGAAGTGAACAGTAAAGGAGGATTCGAGAATTGAAACCGGCTATATCGCGCAAAAAAAAGGTAGTAAAGAAATTTTGTTAAAAAAAATGCGATGTGTCCCAGTGATTGACACGTAAGGAAGCGACGGTATTTAAATACCACTCTCATCACGTAAGTTTGAAGCATTATCCTTCGGGATTTTAAAAAACATGATATGCATTGTGTCCGTTCGATCGAATATGCTGGGAGATCGACGGCATTCACGATCACGCGACGGACGAGCGTTAATGGCAAGGTACGTATAGTTGATGTGGGGCCGGACATGTATTGTGTTGAAGTTTAATACATCGGGGTCCTTGACTTTAAAGAAAATCGCAAGGCTCATATGATTTGAATTGACTTTTAACTGTAAATGGTTTAAAACTTTGAATGGGAAAAGAAATAAGTGTAAAGACTTATAAATATTCAGAGCGCAATTGCATATGAGGAACGTTAACAGAAAATCAAGTGATATAATCACTGTGGGCCCGGAAAACTGTTATTGGGGCTAGAACCAAGTTGAAATACCAACATAGTAACATATATAGATTAAGGATTGATGGTCGGAGTTATTGGATGAGTACGCATCATTCATATATGCGTTGGTGAAATTAGTTCATGTTTTAATCCAAGTCAATTTTATATGAAAGGAAATGGTAAAGCCATGACCAAGGTATGCGTCCTGATTCCTTTGGGTTATTTCATTCGAATATTCATGAGTTGGGTTGAATAAGGTTTTAACTATTGAGGTTGTAATTAGAATATAAACTTCCACATTTATTTGTTGAGGTGCCCAGATTTAAACTTATTGGGCACGAATATTGAAGTGCCTTATTCGTATATGCATAAAGATTGGAAAATCTGGGGTTGGATGGGTTTCATAAGTCATAAGAGGATTTTATTTCTATATCTCAAATCAGAGATTTGAGATATAGAAGCTTCCGCATTAAGTTGCCAAGTTTGCCCAGATTTAAAACTATTTGGTTGGAAACCTTGAAAAGCAGTTTATGTACACACCAGAATGAAAAATGTGGGGGTCTAAAGTGAAAGTGAGATGACATACACAGCTTAGAGAGGTAGCCATGGCATCACGGAGTCCGCCTCGTACAACCGCGACGGAAAGGGTGCAAATTGCAAAGTGTTTTGCAATAACATGTTGAAAATATTAGCCAATAAAAAATTAGATAAATAAATTAAAATAAAAAAATATTAAAAAAATAAATATATTATTACTATGAGGATTTGCTAAATGTTGCCATTTGAATTTAAGGATGTCTATGAGGATTTTCTTTGTAATAAAGTTGTCGCTTAGTTTAGTTTAAATATAGCTAAATTAAAGTAAAAAATAAAAAATAAGAATTTATGTTAGTATTAAGGTTTAGAATCTAATCCATTTAGGTTTTTACTAATATTTTTTTAATCCAATTACACCCAACCACAATAACAATGCCATATTGTCTACCATCTCAAAACTTTTACATTTTCCTAAAGTATATATATGAATATGAAAATTTATAAAGATAAAAATAAAAATATTGTTATAAGAATTTATAATAACAAAAAATTTAAGATATATATATATATACACATGGAATTTATTGTTATTATTCAAAAAGTTGCATGTTATTTTTTTTACTTAAAATTACATGACATGATATATAGCAATTAAAACTGTTTAATATTTTGTATAGTTATATATTTGATATATTTAATGTATATTCCAAAATTTAATAATGTAATTTAGTTAACCAATTTGAGTTTTTAGATATTGGATAGATTTAATATTCTACTCATTAGGAATGTGGTTTTTTAATTACATTTTTCAATTTCTAATGTTTTTTTTTTATATAAATATAATTATATGGCATAGTATATAGCCATTAAAATTGTTTAATATTTTGTATAGTTATATATTTGATATATTCATTATATATTCTAAAATTTGATAATATAATTTAGTTAACTAATTTGATTTTTTAGATTTGGATAGATTTGATATTCTATTCATTAGGGATGTGTTTTTTTATTAATTATATTTTTCAATTTCTAATGTTTTTTTATATAATATAGTTACACTTGTTTTATAATACAATTAGATATAGCTAAATTAAAGTAAACTTATAAAATTGAATTTAGTGTTGTGATTTTAGTTGTTAGCTTACAGAGAAATAATATGGCCATCCATCTCATATTAGAGATTTTATAAACATTGCTAATCGATATCAATTTATATATAAGCTGTGATATTTTCTTTAAATATATAATTTATAAACTTTGGCTCTACTTTAAATTATAAATATGTAATAATAAAATCTAAAAAAATATTTTATAATAATGGAAATGTATAATAATATAATATATTTTTAAAAATATATTGAAGTAATTATTTAACTAAATATTGATCTATAGAAAAAGTATTTCATTATTAATATATGTATGGATTAATTTATTAAATATAAGTTTAAACAAAAAAAAAACTAATTTTAAGGAGCTAAATACATTTATATATATAAAAAAATTATATTTATCAAAATAAATTATAAAAGAAGCAACAATTTGAACATATAAATCAAATTTAAGTTTAAAATAAATATATATATATATATATATATATATATATATATAATGTGGAATATTGTACGTTGGAGTTGATTAATGGAACCCGTGAAAGAGAACGAAAAAACAAATGGAACTACAACCTTGGAAATTAAAAATTGTAAATTGCAACAAATGGAACTGCAAGGTCGTTTAATTTGCAATCATCATTTTGGAAAATGAAAAATTAAAATTAAAATAACTATAGTTGCAGGGTTGTTTAATTTGGGATCTTTAAATAAAACTTTATGTATGAAAAGGATTCAAGTTCAAATTTCCAATTAAATTATCTAGAAAAAGATGTATATAAATACTTAAAAATTATAATAAAAATTTTCAAAATTAACTTAACCCAATTACCAATTCATCTGAATTTAAAAAAATAATAAATATTTCAGAATTAAAAGAATAATAACTAAATAATCTAAACTAGCAAGCATTATATACATAAGAATATATATCAATTGATTTGTTAGAAAGCAATTTTACTTTCTCGAACCTCCCACCACCAGTTTCGATGTGAAAATCAACCTTCATCTAAACCGAGGTGTTTTATGAGTCAGAAAACCTTAAATAAGAGTAAATCCACATCGTCCAAGTGTCCAAGATCGGTGAGTGAAAGGGTTTTTCCACAACTCGAGAATTGCCACCCGAACCATATGAGTTGGTACCTTGTCTTAATTTAACTCTGGAACCAAACGCATTAACATTTCAGAGCGATGTACCAACCCCTTAAAAAAATATTAAAATACGTACTCAAAAGGTTGTTGAAAATATTTCTGACTCTTATAATTAATGCCAAGATTTCTTGAAAGATTTACCAAAAAATCTTGGATTACAAGGTGGGCCTCGTACAAGCGTCGACACAAAAGCATTTTGCAATAAAACGAAGTTCGTACTGAATTTTCAATAACATCTCAAATTTAACAGCCAATAGAATCAATGAAAAACAAATTAAAATAATTAAAATAAATAAACAATATTAAATCTTATAGTTCAACCATGGCAAAAATAAAAAAAAATTGAAAAAAAACCCAATTAATGTCGCAATCAAGAAAAACCTGATGCGTAGTGACTTGCAGCGGTAGGTAGAATAATATAAATTATAATTAATATTATATTATACAATTAAGAGTTTATGAATTTATATTTATAACTTATTTTAAGTTACTTAAGTACAAAGGACAAATGCATTAGTTGTTCAATGATAATGACATTTTCTTGAAAAACTCATTCTTATTTATAGTCACATCGATACAATTTTTTAATAATTTTATTTTAGTACATCTTTTCAATTGAATTTAATCATGGTTACATGGATTGTAGTGAAAAAATTAAAATGCAAATTCACAAATATTATTTTATTGGTTTAGCTATTATTTTATTATTTCCTTAGGAGGTCCATTTTAGACCTCAAAATTCCCCTAATGAAGTGTACCTTATTTACGAGCTACCAATGAGGTATGATGTGAATTATTTCAAGTTATTTTGAATCTAATGGAAGTTATGTTTTTGGTACAAGAAATCATGGAATGCCCATGTGGGTGGTTGAAACCGATAGCAAGAACTAGTAGCGTCAGCAAAAGGAATTGGAACGTGCAGCAGTATGTTGGTAAAGCACTTCAAGAGTAGGGCCATTGTGGGGAATTGGTACCCAATAGTGTACATTTATTTCCATGAGCATTTTATGACCAATATGATGGTTTTTAGGTATTTATATGCCTTGGTTTTTGTATCTTCTCATGTGAGGAAGCATTGCCAAGGGATGGACAACATGAGATGGGTGTTCTAGCAGAATTTGGAAGGTATGTAACTGCAGAAAAGGGGGTGAATAGATTCCTGAGGGACTATGTAGAAGAAGGCAAAGGATGGATTTGTTTTGGTCACTAACATTTCCAGATGGAATCATGTGCACATTTGGAGTGTCCCCTAGAACAATGAGCCGGTAACTGTTCACTGAGATGACAAGTGGTGAAGGATTGTAGCACTCGAAATAGGATGCAAACTTTGATTTTGATAGTGGATTCTAGACTTCCTGGGAAGGAGGTGAATCCTGGTATTAATTTGAGGGAGGAGGTATGAGCGTCTAGATTCCCTTATTTCTAATATGGGCATCGTATCCTTCTATTTGATGGTTGAGAAAATGTGCATATGTGTATGTGTGTATATTATTGTAAATATTGTATTGATTTGGGTTTATAAATATCCATACACAATATGATTACTTGTTGATTGAAGAAAATGTGGTTTTTATCATAGTTTTAGATAGCCTAATCAGTTGTGTTATAAAGCTCCATTAAACGATATGTTTGTCATGGTTCAGGAGTGTTCATTGTAAATAATGAAATGAGTTGTGTTATAAAGCCCCATATGCAGTATGTTGAAGATTGCAACAAGAAACAGTGAAGGAGGCATCCTAAAAAATCATTCCTAATCCTACTTGGAAAGTGATCACCTAAACTAGGTGGGGCCCACATAGGTGATTTTTGTCGCAAAGTCTATTTTTAGACTATGTCTATTTTTAGACATGTCGATCATATTCTATGAGTTGCGGGATGCTATTTGTGGATGGTTGTTCAAGTTGGAAAAATATATGGACTTCTATTTTTAGACATATTGGGCAGAATCTATTTTTAGATTGCCAGTCTAAAAATAGATATGTCGAATATTATTAGCTCTTAATAATATTTGGACTATAAACATTATCTTATTCTCTTGGAGCATTTCAGTTAAGTGCACAGATGTGGCACAGGAGCTGACAGAAGGAATTACGCTATTCCTAAGGGTTAAGTGGAGCTATTGCATGGATACTTCAGTTAGAACTCATGTGAGAGAGTTTGGTGGATTTGATTGAGGAAGTTAATGGAGTTGTGTTCAGTTTAACTGAGTTAAACATAGTTGAGCTAGTTGTATCTAGTCTAACTGATTGATACACTAGTGAGAGCGGTGTGAATTAATTATTAATTAATTCACTAATTATAAACTCATTAATCAACTAAAGAATACATCAGTTAACTTCAGTGCATGGACAGTTTCAGTGGAGACTAGTGGAGAGATAGGTGAAAGGGCAAGATGGACTATCCGTTGTGACTACTAGTGATGCATGAATTGCATCTATATATACATTGGAGTTTCCAATGATAACAACGCAGTAAATGAGAGTGGTATTACATTGAATTGGTCTTTGTAATCAGCTTGGATTGCACAGTGGAGGCAAGCTAGCAGGTGGCAAAGATCGGTGCATGGATTTGCAAGATTGGGCCTGATTAGTGTATGACGATTGTATTGTACTGAGAGCTTGTGATAAGCTTTGTATGCTTGTATGAGATTGTCATATGATCTCCATGTTACATAATATATAGTTGGGGTTTTTAGCTTCAGGCTTTCCCGGTAAATAACTGTGTTATGTGTGTTTTTATTGCTTCATGTGTTTTGCAATTGTTGATCAAATTTCCGCAAGAATTATAGTGGAAGGATTCTGTATTTTGCAAGAAGATAAATATTGTGAGATCAGGAGAGTCCGGATATATACATGCATATTGTATATAATTTCTACACAGTATGCCTTTTTTGGGAATTTTTTTGGTTTGTAGGTGTCATTGAACATCGAGGACGATGTTTCCCCAAGGAGGAGCGTTCTGTAATAGCCCTGGTTAAAAATCCATGTAAAAATATATAATACCACAGTGATGGGACACTAATTCCAAGTTGAATGTTAGGAAAAAACATCATAATGGCTATTCATTCAGTTTATTATGGCTAAAGGAAATTGGAAAAGGAAATGGCAAAGTCATTGGAAAGGAATGACAAATTAATTAGATTTTTATTTATGAAAATAATGGAAATTAGGAGAAAAGTAAGGTGAAAGGTCACAGGTTGCATGTGAGGAGGAAAATGAAGGAAAATGAAGAAAACAGAGGCCTCATTAATCAAAAGGCTTATGAGGATATGTTGGTAAGTTTTTGGTCAATTCAGTTTTGGAGCTCTCATTTTCTCTCTCTCTCTCTCTCTCATACTCTTGGACACTTAGGCTTTTCTTGGAGCACTCTTGGAGAGTGTGGCATACTTGGTGATTTCAATCATGAAGGCAAAGAAAGAGTAGGAAAGCACAAGCGGACATCAGGATCAGTAGCTACAATGAGTTTTTATTGCAGGTACTGAGTTGCATGTATGTTTTCCTCACTAATTTTGGCATGCATGGTTTATGCATGTGATTTCTTCATCATGGTCTATCATTGGCATGGAGGATTTCCTGGATTGATATTTGATTTTCCTAGCCTTTCCATTTCCTGGATAGCCATGGTGTAGTGGGTTTATTTCCATTTATTTTTTTCTGGTTGGCTCTCATGTTCCCTTAGCTGTGGTTTGAGTTATTAGTTCTAGGAGCCTTGGTTGGACAAACGCTCTGGAGCTCAACGGACAGCTATTGGGTTGAGTTAATAATATTGGATCCTTGGTTTGAAAAACTCTTTGAAGCCCTAGGTGGGTTGAGTTACTAGTCCTCGAGCCTTGGTTGGACAAACACTCTGGAGCCCGAGAAAAGTTGGAGTTGAATTACTAGTCTTGGAGCCTTGGTTGGAAAAAACACTCTAGAGAACTGGAACAACTTGGATAGAGGCCAATCCATGATGGTTATGATGTACAATCGTGAGGTGGAATCATTGGTTGACAATTGAGGTGGTTTGGCCTATGGAAGCCATGGATTGGTTTTGACTTATGTGTTTGATGAGATCCCACATTCATGCTTGGAATATGGCATGGGGGTGATTGGATGAAGATATATTTGGCTCAGCTAATCTATGGTCGGGTGGAATGTGGAAGTCCCATCTCCAGTTGGTTTTTGCATTCCTTAATGAGAAATTAATTCCCTTAATATTTGGCATGTGAATGTATTGATTTATATGTGGATTTTACTTTTGTTTTATTCATGGTATTTTTGTTGTATCCATGGTATTTTTTTTGTTATTATGTTGGTTATGAGCGTGTATTTTGACAATGATGATGTATGGATCTCCCCATGTTTTTACTTGTAAATAAACGCACAATGTATCTATAGTCAAATAGATTGTATGAAAGTTAATTATCTAGGAGAGAAATTATTCTTAGTGATTCTCAGATAAGTATGAGACACCTATGCTCAAATCAACTGTTTACACTTGTAGTTTCAATGTTTGTGACATGTTTGAAAAAAATGCATTTAATGGCTAGGAGGGGTCCATATGATTTTTTGTTGATTTCATTACTTCTTTATCATTTTCCTATTGTTATTTATCATCTCTGAACTTTTCATGAAGTTCTGGGCATAGTACTAGGTTCTGGGCCTGAAAAGGTGGCTCAAATCTCGAGGACGCTTGAAGATAACTGAGGAATTGGGGCCATGGACACTAGCATGCAGTGTTATGTCTGCATCTATAGCCTCCTAAATGTTGGATTGCAAGCATGTGTCTGCGTATATGGCTCAAATAGGTCGAACTTTTAGTGTGAACCAGGGGTAAGAGGCCTGAAAGGTTGGGTTACCTCTTGGGGGTGTTATTGTTGTTGTATAAGGTATGTAGGTTGTGCTTCCGTTGGTTCCACTTCCTTAAGGTTGCCTAGGAGGTTGAATCTAATTTTAGTATCCTTTCGTCACATGTTTACCCCAGTTGGCCGGTTACCTAGGTAGATGTGGGATGAGGGTGTTACATTATATATTTGAAGAATTAATTTATGTCATTCTAGGAGATTTGTTTGAAAAACATAAAACATATAAGATATAATATATAAAATTCTTTTAATTGTTATTTTATTGAATTGTGGAAAGAATAAATTATTAAATTAATACAAAATGAATTCATTTTAAAAATATTTTTCTTTCCTTTTTTTTCTCGAGGAAATAAATTGGCTACCCTCTTACCTCTAGGACTAGAGTGAGGTTACTGGTAGTAAGGGGCTAGAGTGGGCTAGAGTGAGGTTACTCGAAGTTAGGAATTATAGCTCATCATGTCACTAGTAAGGGGCTAGCATGAGGTTACTCAAGTTTAAGCTTTATAGCTCATCATGTCACTGGCAGGTAGCTAGAGCTAGTTAGAGTGATGTTACTGAAGGTTAAGCATTATAGATCATCATGTCGGTAGTAGGGGGATAGAGTGGGATAGAATGAGGTTACTCGAGGCTCAGAATTATAGATCATCATACCACTAGCAGGGTGATAGAGTAGGCAAGAGTGAGGCTACTCGAGGTTATGCATTGTACTGATTGTTTGTGTATGTGCTTACTTCATATCTTGCAAATTCATACACTATGCCACACATTGTCTAACGTATCTAGGGAAAGACCCAAGCCGAGCAAAAACTCCTTGTCTCAAGAAAATTTCATGGAACAACACTCAAGAAGAAACTTTTAGAGGTTTTATTATTGATGAATATCATCAAAACAAGGAAACCCATGATTTTTCTCTAGACAATCAATCTGATATAAGAAATGAAATTCCTAGGTGAGTGATTAAAATGGATAAATTTTAATTTATTTAAAGGACTAAACAATAACCACAAAAATGTAAATCTTGGAACTAATTGTTCAATTTTGAACATACCTCTTTCATCAAATTATTTGAAGAATATAAAGAAATTTTCACATGGACTTACAATGAACTTAAATTTTATCATACAAATAAAATTTAACAGGTTATTCCAATGAGAAAGGATGTTAAACATGTACAACAAAAATGGAGGAAAACATATCCAAATTTAAAGCTTCAAATGAAGAAGCACATGGGATTCACTCAATGAACCTCTAACATATCACGTGAGTTCTTGGCATACTAAAAAATACCCTTAATTTGACTACATATTGGAAAATACCTCTAAAAATCACATTATTTAACCCCCTACAAATATGAACCCAATACACTTTCACAATCTTAAAAACCCCCTATTTTCACTAGATATTATAGGTATCCATTTTTTCATTAACATTTTTTATACCCCTTTATATTTTTTGATTAACTTAGAGCTCCATTTTTATACTTGTCAATATAAAAACTATTTACCCCCTAATATGATCAGATATGGAACAATATTTCTCCGCCGGTGAAGCCCCCATGTGAAGGAGTTGAATAATTATTAAAGGCAAAAATTAAGTTCCTTGTGAGAAACTCGATAAGGGTTTATAATTGAGTTCCATTGAGGAAGAAGACTGGAGATATTAGAATATGCATTAATGTTAGACATTTTTAAAAAAGCTCCAAATAAGGAAATCATCTAGTTTCTCCCATGGAAAAAAAATGCAGTGTGTGTCTCGCTTATACATATTTTCACTTCTTGATGAATTCTCTCGTTATAATAAAAATTTAATTTCACAACCACACCAATTCAAATTCTACTAGCAATGCCAAATGGGGCACATACGCTTATAGAAAAAATCCTTTTGGGATAATTAATACAGGTGCTACTTTTCAACAAGTAATGGATATTGCATTTAGGGCTCTAATATGGTTGTATACTTAAGCAAATAAATTTGTTTAGAAGATTTTTTCTTGGTTTTTCTAAAATATTAAGACGATTCCAAGATATTATTAAAAATAATGATATATTTAAATTGGAAGAAAAAAATAATAAATCTTTTAGTTTTATTAAAACAAATTCATAGAAGCACATACTCTTATGAGCCTTAATTTTGATAGAGAGCTTATCTTGTATACTTTTTCTTCTGACTTGTCATATGTAGCTACACTTACCCAAGTAAACTTAGAATGGTTTGAAGTTCCTATATCGTTCACGAGTTCAAGACTTTAAGAAGTAGAATTAAACTACACAAAATTAGATAAACAAACATATGTTGTTTTCAAACCAATGAAACAGTAGGCATTTTCTTTTCAAATGGATTTGTAGGCCCAAATTTACTCTATATTCCCTAACTTGTAGATTCATTATCATAGTACCTCAAGGATACCCACAATATTCTCACATCAAGAGTTTAATTAGGGTTTAATAATTTTGATTCAAATTAGCTCTATAAATAGTAGTTGCAAATGGGTATGAGCTAGCTATCGACCTGAATTAAGGAATTGTAAGCGGCCTTGGACCTGACTAAGGAGCTTTTTCCCCGAATTAAGCCTATGAAGTTGGAAAATTCTCTAAATGGGTGCCCTAAGGAGTTATAGTGACTCAAATTAGTGGCCAAGGGATAGAAACAAAATGGGAAATGAGATCTAAAAAGCCCAAATAAGTGATAGACATTTAAGTGAGGTTCCATATAAGCTAAAGTGATAAGCACTTTAAAAAAATGATCTATCACATTAGAATAGTAATTTTGAAACATAATATTTTGGTGAGTCAATATGATATAGAGATGGACTACTCAAGATACCTTTTAGTAAGTAGGTGAATGTGAAGACACAAATATGCATATCATATATTGCAATAATAAAGGTTCCCCTTGTAATATTAATATTAGTTACTACAACTTAATGTAGTGCAAATTACTCTTTAACATTATTATTAATATATCAATGCACCATTACAATACTTAGAATTTAGAACACATTCATGACAATTTTATAATTATTTCGAACTTATACATAATCTCATCGAATTAACCATGAAACTTCAAATTTATAGTAGAGTTACATAACAATATAATTTACATTAAATGAAACAAAAATAATTTACATGTTATGACTCATATGGCATATATAATAGTCGAGTATAACACTCAAACTCACATGAAGAATGAACAACAATTTGGCTCAATTTGTCTTATTGATATTTTATTTCATTATATGAATTAATCAATGATTTCATACTTTGTATTCATACTTTTCATTAAATTATCTTTATATATTAACTTAAAATTATCTATTCTCATTAACCTTACCCAAGAAAGGTCGTTATATAAACAAATGCTTCGATGAACAATCGAATATGGCTAATTGAATGATACTTTCTCGCCAAGTTCTCTAGGTTGTTTTTGTAAAATTATCTTAACATTGAACTCGGGCATTTAAATGATTATATCACTTATATGAGGTTCATTACAAATTGTTATTATCATGTTTTATAGTTTTATTTTCTCTCTGTAACCACACTTGGTTACGGTAAACACTCTTATGCTTGATTTATATGCATGTGCATTGAACTATTCATTTAGTTCAATTTTTACATTTTATTAAATTATGAGTCAAATTTTCTATCATGTTTTTCTAACATTGTAGGTATTTGTATCTAGAACATGTAATGGTCAACCTAGATTATAAAAAAAAAAAGAAAAAACTAACTTTTGTTCTCATTTATTGAACCCAAGTTAAGAATATATAGAATCATAATGTACTTTAAGATGGAGAAAATGTAATTTGTACATTATTTTTTTGTTAGCAAGAAAAATTTATTACGGGGAAAAAAATTCTTGATCAACTGCTAGCTAAGAATAAAAAATCAACATGGATTAGAAAAATTTAAAAAGTTTTTTTTTCTCATTAATGATCAATTTCCAATTAAATTTACAAAAATACATAGAAAGTGTTCTATATATGTTTATTGTTCTAAGATGACATATCTAAAATTAATGATGTGGTTTTTGTTTTTATATTTGTTAATCTTAATATCATAGAGAAACAAAGTTACTTATCAAACAAGATCTATTACCTTAAAACGATAACTCTAACAAAAAAAAACATCAAAAAACCATTAAAAAATGGCCCGAAAACGAAAAGTGTTATTTAGGAATAACTTTTCTTTTTCGGGGTAAATTTTCCACATTTTTCCACATTTCCAATTTTTTGTGTGCAAAAAACAGAGGCTAGAATAATGTCTTTATTTCAGGGTAAATTGTCAATAGTTTTTATTAATGATGTTAAAGATAAATATCATGACTCTGAAAAACCTTAAAATTTCAACGATAGACATGACATTAAAGATAAAATATCAAAACTCTTAAAATTCTAACAACATTTAGACATGGTATTAAAGATAAAATTTCATGACTCTGAAAAGCCTTAAAATTCCAAGGATGACATTAATGATAAAATATCACCTCTATGAAAATGTTTAAAATTCCAAAAACAATCCACCATGGTATTAATATTATTTTAAAAAAATATTACAATTTAATTTATATTAATTTTAAGTTTATCATATCAATAACAACTTATTAAATATAATGTTTTTTTATATAATGTATTGAAATCATTGGATAGGAAACACTTGAGTTATGATGAATGAACAACTTTACAAAACAAATGAATTTATATGTGATTTTGGAGTTTTTGATACTTTCTGCATTAAAACATTCGTTTTTTTGGAAATATGTGTCAATATTTTATTTTTAAATAATTTTAAGATTTTGAAATTTACAAATAGTTTTTTTAAAACTATATTTCATTATTGAGAAATATATATATATATATATATATATATATATATATATATATTAAAATTATATTTCTTTTGAATTTAATAAATCAAAACTAATAAACATATTAAAGATTATGCAAAAAAAAATTGTCGTTTCTATCGATCGCTAAGGAAGTACACCATCAACAAAAAAAATTGTTCTCCTAAACTTATTACTTCCACAAATTTTTCATTTTAACATATATATCCAATCAACTATATTGAGAATATGAAAACATTGAAATAATAATAATAATAATAATAAGTAAATAAAAATATATATTTTGACATAAAAAATAAATGAAAAACATGACAAAAAAAAACACTATAAAATAGACTTATAAAAAAATAAAAATAAAATGTAAAAAAAAACAAAATTATCAAAATTAAAAAAAAAAAACAAACAAACAAACAAAACAAAATATATATATATATATATATATATATATATATATATATATGAAAAAAAAAACATTTAAAAAAAATATTATTTAAGAAAAGAATTTGAAAATTTGAAAAAAAAAACATAAAAATTATTGATAAGATAAATAAAATTAAAAAGAAACAAACAAAATCTATTAAAATTAAAATAAAAAACAATTATTTAAAAAAACATTAAAAATTTTAAAAGTAATAATTAAAAATATTAAAAAAATAATTAAACACACTGAAAATAATAATTAAAAAACAAATTCATTTAACAAAAACCATCTAAAAAGCTAAAAAAAATCATTTAAAAAAAATTAATAATAATAATAATAATAATAATAATAATAATAATAATAATAAATTAAAAATAAATAAAAACAAAATTATATGTGTAAAATTAACAAATTAATTAATTAATTAATTTAAAAAAAAAAAAAAACAACATATGGATTCGCCACATAGTGTTCATCGGGTGGGCAAGGAGCTCAGTGTCCATATATATATATATATGATTTTTAAATTTAATTTTGTTTTTTAAATTATTTATTTTTAAGTTTGATTTTTAATTTTTTTATTGTTTTTATTTTTTAATTTATTTATTATTTTTTGTTTATTTAAAATGTATTTTTCAATTTTTTTTTAATTTTAATTTTAATTATTTTAATTTTCCTTTTAATATTTTTCATATATTCAAATTTTTAGATTTTAATTATTTTAAATTTTTGTATTTTAATTATTTTATTTTTTATTTTTTTAAATTAATTTTAAATTTTTTATTTTAATTATTCTATTTTATAATTTTTTTAACTATGTGATTTTTTTATAATTTCAAACAAAAAATGATTTTTTTTCTTTATATTATTTGTTTTTGAATTTTTCCCTTTTTTATTTATTTATTGAATTATTTTTTTCTAATTTTTTATTTTTAAAAGTTTTTTTTTTACATTTTTATTGGTTATTTTTTTCTTTTTTATATATTTTTTTATATTTGATTCTTTTTTTGTCATGTTTTTTTATTTGATTTTTATTGTTTATTACCAACATGAAAATCACCACTCTAAACAAAAAGAGTTGATGTTGCATCAACACTTTTCAATATTAGCATGAAAATCGCTAACATTTTAAAAGAAATTTGTATACTTGATAAAGAAAAACAATTAAAGTGTCAAAAATCAACCCTCTAAAAAAAGGGTTTTTGCATCACCACGTTTCTAAATTGACATGAAAATCAATGACATTTAAAAAAAAAAATCAAAGAAAATTTAAAGTGCCAAAAATATGCTCCAAAAAACAAATAGGTGATTCTGCATCACCACTCTTCAAAATCGACATGAAAATCAATGAGATTGAAAGAAAACAAAAAACAAAGAAGATTTATAATGCCAAAAATATGCTAAAAAAAAATAGGTGATTCTGCATCACCACTTTTCAAAATCTGATGTTTTTTTGCTACTTCAAAAAAACAAATAATTGGTAATTTTCTTGTTTGATTGGTAACTATGTTAGAGATCAAAATACTATGACAAAAAAGTTTCAAGGTCAAGATGATTTTTGTTTTTTTGAATAGATTTACTACTTGAAAATGTAATTTGTAGATAATTTACTTATGAAAAATTAAATGATTAGTAGCTTAATAAAACAAAAATAGGATGGCCCACGAGATGGATTTCAAATAGTGATTGTTGTGATATGAAGTATCATGTAAACAATAAGATTCAATGTTCAAATCCTTGTGGGTCGAGCTAAAAAAAGAAAAAAAAAACACAATTATAATCATTAAGTACTCTCCTTGTTGAACCTATACTATGTCAAGCCATGAATAAAAATATGTAGATAATGTTAAATACATCTTCATTGTGTTTAGAAGTTACGTCCAGAAGTAGTGATGTTGTTTGTAATATTCCAAAATAAAATAAACAGAAATATTGAACAATAAACTAGAAAGTACAGTAAACATCATTACATCAAACATATGAGTAGATCAACTGAGTCGTTTTATTATATGTAATAGCAGAGATGAATTACAAAGTGCTTGAAGAAAAGACTCAAGCTAGACAGAAAAGCTTGAAATGGCCCTAAACCTCAGCACATGATATGTTGTTGTAGCAACAGCTATTGGAATATTGCCACTACGTAGTCCTGCTGGAAAATACATCTGTTGGAAATGAGGAATGCGTAGATATGCTGACTGGGTGCTCAGAAATATCCGAGATCAGAGATCTAGGCTTTCTAGCACTTTTCCAGGATAACCCAGAAAGGGTTTCCGGAAATGACAATAACTGAAAATGCAGCCCTAGGACTGATTTATGCATTGCAGCTGGGAGACTACTGGGAGGTGGCTGAACTGATGAGAAATTTTTTGTTACTCCTCCCAATCAACTTCCTGGATGAAGGCTTTCTCCCCTCACTGGATGCCAAGCTAAGAAACTTGGGTTATTGCTCCTCCAATAGATCTACCCTCCTGGATTGCACAATTCTTGAAGGAGACTGCATTGTTGATAGGGGCTGAAGATTGGCCTGATGCTTGATGATGAAATGTAGCTCAAGAACCTTTCCTGAGTGGGCACTCGAAATCCCCCGAGGATAAGGGTGGGATTTCCGCTCAAAAACACCTGTGTGCTAAACAACACAGTAGACTTAGCTAAACAGCTGAAGTGTGTACAAAGTCATAAAGGCAATTCATAAAAAATATTCAGAATGCTTTCTATGGCTGCCATCCCCTTCCTTATATGCTTGTGAGCCCTCACCCCCTTAGCCCCACACAATAATGATGCTACAGCCATGGCCACTAACCTCCATTATAATTGTGTTGTCCTCCATTGTCTCCACTACCTCCATGACTGCGTTGTTGATTTGGTCAAATTGACCCCATCCACATGCACTGACCCACATTCACAACAAGAAGTGGTTTATTCATCTTGATCCTATCTAGATGCATTGATCCACATTCACATTAGGAAGTGTTTTTATTCCTACTAAAGGGATTTATGGGTCCCTCTACCCTCTTATTCATCTATCTTGTTGAAAAAAACAAAAATTAATATTCTAATTAGCTAAAATCTAATAAGGAATATTACAGTCCTCCCCTCTCAAATGTTGCTTGTCCTCAAGCAACTGCAAGGATAGATGCTGCAAAATCTTGTCTCTGTCCCAAGTGGCATCCTCATCCGGAAGGTTCCTCCATCAAACCAGATATTCTTTGATCACTTTGTTTCTTAGCTGCCTCTCCCGAGTATCCAAGATAGCTTCTGGTTGTAAAACCAGATGGCCCTCATCATCAATAGGTGGGAGCTCCATAGTGGAAACTGCATGCTTTCCAATGGCCTTCTTGAGGCATGAGACATAAAAAATATTGTGGATCTTACTCCCAATGGGGAGCTCCAACTCATATGCTACTTCCCCAACATGACACATCACGCTATATGGCCCATAGAAACGGGGCTTAAGCTTCTCAACCCCCTTCTCCATCAATGTAGAATGCTTGTAAGGCTGAAGACAAAGATAGACCAAATCATCCATCTCAAATTTCCTCTCCACCTGACCTCGATCTACATATAACTTTTGTTGATTTTGGGTTGTAGCAATGTTGTCCATAAGAGCACGGAGTATATCCTGACTCTCTTGGACCCACTCTTTGGCTCTAGGAGCCTTGCTTGCTCCAAACATCACATCAAAAAATCATAAAGCATCATAACCATATAGAGCCCGAAATGGAGACATAACGGTCAGCATATGAAATGTTGTATTGTAGCAATATTCTCCCAAGTGGAGCCAATGTAGCCATGCTCTCAACTGCCCCAATACATAGTTTCGCAAGTAGCCTTCCAGGCTCTTGTTTAATATCTATGTCTACCCATCTGTCTGGAGCTGATAATTGGTACTCGGTGTCAACTCAGTACCCACCAAATGGAAAAGCTCCTGTCAAAATCCACCCATGAAGCGACTATCTCTATCACTGACTATGACCTTCGGAAGACCATGAAGTTTGAAAAAATCTCTAAAGAAAAGCTCGGCCACTTGTGAATAAGTGTACTATGAGGAGATGGAAAAGACATGTGAATACTTTTTTAGTCAATCAATGACCACAAAGATACAATTCTTGCCCTGTACTATTGGAAAACTGGTAATGAAGTCCATAGAAATTCTCCCCAATTTCCCCTCCAGAACAAGAAGTGGTTGTAACAACCCTGCAGGATAGTTTTTCTCTCCTTTATTCCTCTAGAAAACTATGCACTCCTTGATATGCTAGAGCACATCCTCCTTGAGACCCTTCCATGAGAATCTCTTTCTAATGGCCCGTTATGTATTTGTGAAACCTTGGTGGCCTGAGAGTGGTGAATCATGTGATGCATGCAAAATCTTCTCCTTGAGCTTAGAATCTCTAGTCAAGAAGATATGGTCTCGGTAGTAGATGACCTCATCCATTACTCTATATCTCTCATCTGTCACCTGCCCATCTAGTATCTCACATGTGAAACAGTCTTTGGAATACTCCACCAATAGTTGGGCCTTCCAATCTAAATCCACACTCATCAAGGAGAGCATTGTTGGTCTCCGTGATAAGGCATCAACTACTACATTGCTCTTCCCTTTGAGATATTCAATGTCAAATTCATATACATGAATTTTATAACCCATTTTTGTTGCCTCTCTTGCGGCTACTTTTGCTCAAGAAAATGCCAAAGACTGTTGTGATCAGTCTTTACTCGGAATATGTTGCCTACCAAATACTGCTTGAATTTGGCCAATTCATGCATAATGGGCAGCATCTCCTTGTCATATATGGAATACAACCTCTCATGTGGTAGCAACTTCCGAATCTCAAAGGCTATGGGATGCCCCCCCTGCATCAATACTGCGCCAATACCCTCCCCTGAAGCATCACATTCCAGCACAAAGGATTGGGTGAAATCTGGAAATACCAACACCGAAAAATTGCTCATCACCTCCTTGAGCCTATCAAAGGCCCTCTGTGCAATGTTTTTCCAACCAAAGGCTCCCTTCTTGGTCAAAACTGTGATTGGTGCTGCTAGTTGGGAGAACCCTTTGACAAAATTTTGGTAGTAGGTGCAGATTCCTACAAACCCTCGAAGTTATATTACATTCTTTGGCTCTGGCCAATCTCTAATAGCCCCGATATTCTCCTCATGGACCCTTAATCCATCCACTCTATTGATGTGGCCTGAATAAAGCATCTTTGTGAGCCCAAAATCACATTTGGAGAACTTGGCATAGAATTGTTGCTCTTCCAGAATGCGTATAATGCCTCAATATGCTGCATATGCTCTTCCCATGTGTGGATGTAGATGAGAATGTCATCAAAGAAAACCAACACAAATTTCCTCAACTAACCACGGAAGATGTGGTTCATACAAGACTAAAAAGTAGCCAGAGAATTGGTCAGCCCAAAGGGCATCACCAAGAACTCAAAGTGGCCATAATGATATCTAAATGTAGTCTCAGGGATATATTGATCCCTTACCTTGATCTGATGGTACCCTAACCTCAAATAAATCTTTGGAAAGAACTTAGATCCCTTTAGCTCATCCATCAACTCATCGATCCTGGGAATCAGGTACCTATTCTTAATTGTCTTCTTATTCAAGGCTCTATAGTCAATGCACATCCTCAAGGTACCATCCTTCTTCTTCGCCAAGACCATAGAAGAATCAAAGGGACTAGTGCTAGGTCGGATACGTCCTAAAGCCAAGAGCTCCTAAATATCCCTCTCAATCTCATCCTTGTAAGTTTTTGGGTGCCTATAGGGTGTGGTGATTACTACTTGGATCCCCTGCTCCAACTCAATAGTAACTTCAAACCCCCAGTTCAGTGGCCTTCCCCATGGAATGTCCCAAAATACTATAGAATAGAAGTCTAGAATAGACTCCACATCATAGTGGATTGATTTTTCCCCGCCTCCTGTCTTCAACATACACAGTTCTAGGGCCCATTCTATGTCTCCTCTACGCAAATCAGCCTCCATCCTATGTGTTGAGACTACCTAAGGTGGATAGGTGTGCATGCCCCTGTTAATTTGGTGCTTACTGCTCTTCTTATCTGTCCATTCCATCTCCAAGGTCTCCCAATCTGTGGTTACCTTTCCCAGTGTGATCAACCACTGTACACCCAATATCACATTGGTGTTAGAAATATCGACCACAAAGAAGTGATATGTCAATGTGTATGTCCCCAAAGTTACAGTCAATGTCAGAACATACTTCACACACTGCATGGTTCTAGCTCCTAGAACTAAAATTGAGAATCCTTCAAAATCATCTGTGGGTATGCCTCTCCTCTGCATTAGTTGGGTATCAATAAAATTGCGGGTAGCCCCACTATCTATCAATACTGACACCCACTGCCCCTTAACTGTGCCTCGGAATCTCAATTTCAAATACTTGGGAACTCCCTGCAAAGTTGCAAGGCCCCCTCTAGTTGGAGAAAATTCTCCATTTCCACCTCCTGGTGGTGGTGGATCCTCTCTTGGTGCCATAACACCGGTGTCCCCTTCCAGGTCCTCTTATTCTTCCTCTTCACTATCGGAGAACACTTCAATATAATGTGTCTTTCCATCAGCACATCGATGCCCTGGTGCCCATGGTTCTTGGAAAGTGAAGCAAAGCTTCCTCCTCCTCAAATCTCTACAGATATCAGCACTAAGAGGTCCTTTGCCTTGGTTCCCTTTTGGGGGTGGAACCTTCATATATTTCCCCTTTGACTAGAATGTGGGTTTTTTCTGGAATGTAGCTTTTACCCTTGGCAAAGCATATTGTAATTCCCTAGCCCACTCAATGGCATCTTGGAGCATAGATGGTCTAGTGGAATTTTCTAACCCATGCAAAGGTTATGCTAGTCCATAAATGAACATGTATACCCTCCTAGTTGTGGATAGATCTGGCACCATGACAGAAAGTTTCAGGAACTAATAGATATAAGTCTCCGGGTTCCCAACTCCTTGAGCTTAGCTAGCTCAACAAAGTGTGCCTCTGGATATTTTCGGTCAAATCTCTCTACCAATCTCTAGGTGAACTCTGCATATGTAGTCACACATGCATGTCCCAATGTAGACAATCCATGGAACCACCATTCATGTGCTTCACCTTCAAGGTGCAATGCTGCTATCTTAATAGCTTCAGTCTCTGATACTAAGTTTAGCTGGAAATAAATGTCTATTTTTTCCACCCAAGCCTTTGTCGTGCATTTGGATGACCCATCAAAAGTAGGCAGAAAGAATCTACCCATGGTACATTGCAGATCATTGTTCTTCATGTACCCTCCACCTCTATTGTTGTTATGGGGTCATCGTGTACGCCATGATGGTGGCCTCCTGAGGGGCATCTCATACTTGAGAGCTGACCTAACTTGAGGGGGTTGACCTTTAGTCACACAGCTTCTGGTAAAGGACCTTCGGTGATACAACAACTACATGGAACATTGAGTCTAAACTCTTGGAAGTTTAGATGTTCCTTGAATCTTTGAGATTGAGATTCATATTCCATAAAATAATCACTGAGATCCTCCTGCTCTTGTGGTCCTCCAGCCCCATTTCCTACTACTAGGAAGGTAGGCATAGTGGAGCATTGTGAAGCTTGCTGCACTGCTAGTTGCTTACACCAATGATGTGAATTACCAGAACTTTCTTCATTTTTCAACCCTCTTAAGGTTTCCCTTTGTCTTTCCACTCTCATCTCATTGATTTCTCTGGCAATATCCTGCATAGTTTGGAGGAGAAGTTTTGGAAACTCTTTGTCATCCATTTCTCCCGATATTGGAGACTTTCCTTTGTCTTCTATTTCTCCTGAGATGTGGTCTTCTTTGTTGGTTGTATAATCAGATTTGAAACCTCTATTAATATACTGCTTCTCCCAATCTGTAAGAGGTTCTTCTTCTTTAGATTTCATAGATGTAAGTGCCCCACAGGCGGAGCCAAGATTATGCTCTGTTACCACTGTAATATTCCAAAATAGAATAAAAAGGAATATTGAACAATAAACTGGAAATTGCAGTAAACATAATTACATCAAACATATGAGCATATCAACTGATTCATTTTATTATATGCGATAGCAGAGATGAAGTACAAATTTCTTGAATAAAAGACACTCAAGCTAGACAGAAAAGCCTGAAATGGCCCTAAACCTCAGCACATGATATGTTGTTACTACAACAGCTGTTGGAATGTTGCCACTGCGTAGTCCTGCTGAAAAATACAGCTGCTGGAAACTAGGAATGCATAGATATGTTGTCTAGGTGCTCATAAATAGTCAGGATCATAGATATGGACTTTCTAGCACTTTTCCAAGATAACCCTGAAAGGGTTTCCGGAAATGGCAATAATTGAAAATGCAACCGTAGGGCTGATTTATGCACTGCATCTTGGAGGCTGCTGAGAGGTGGTTGAACTGATGAGAAATCTATTGTTACTCCTCCCAATCAACTTCATAGATGAATGGATTCTCCCCTCACTGGATTCCAAGCTAAGAAACTTGGGTTATTGCTCCTCCAATAGATTTTCCCTCCTGGATACTGTGTTACTGATAGGGGTTGAAGATTGGCCTGATGCCTAATAATGAAATGCATCTCAACAACCTTTCCTGAGTGGGCACTCAAAGTCCCTCGAGGATAAGGGTGAGATTTTCGCTTGGAAACACCCATGTGCTAAACATCATAGCAGACTTAGCTAAACAGTTGAAGCATGCAGAAAGTAACAAAGACAATTCATATACAATATTTAGAATGCTTTCTATGGTTTCCATCCCCTTCCTTATATGGTTTTCATCCCTCACCCCCTTGGCCCCACACAATAATTATGCTACACCCATGGCCACTAATCTCCACTATGACTGCGCTATCCTCCATTGTCTCCACTACCTTCATGACTGCATTGTTGATTTGGTCAAATTGACCCCATCCACATGCACTAACCCACATTCACACCAAGAAGTGGTTTATTCATCTTGACCATATCTAGATGCATTGATCTACACTCACATTAAGAAGTGGTTTTATTCCTACTAAAGGGATTTATGGATCCCTCTACCCTCTTATTCATCTATCTTGTTGACAAAAACAAAAATTAATATTCTAATTAGCTAAAAGCTAATTAGGAATATTACATTGTTTTCATTTTTGTTGCTTGTGAACTAGTGATGTTTTTTTCCTAAATTTTGTTGTTTTTGACATTACAAAATATTGACATAATGTCATCCAGAACTAGTGATGTTTTCATTTTTATTGTTTCTGAATTTATACAATATTGACATAATGTTATGTAACTTTTTGGTTGTGGACGATGTTATATCCATAAGTGTTATTGTGATTTTATTTTTGTTTGTTGTTCATAGAATCACATAGAACATAAAATCATGATCACTAAAATTGATGGCCAATTTTTTTTTAAAGGACAAAAATTTAATATATATATATATATATAAGAAGAATCATTATATCACACTCCTAGATTATGAGTCAATGTTAAATCCAAAACTAATGATATATGTGTAGATGTATTTGTGTGTCTTTTAAGGATATCATATTGACTGTAAAACATGAGAAAAAAGTGGAAGAGTCGTGCCTTATAAGTTTAAAACATATAAATAAACCTAGTTTAGAAAAAGAAAAATCATTCTTAATTATTTAATTATAAATAAAATATGTGAATAAAAAATGAGTTAATCCCCTGATCAAGGTGTATTAATGACAAATAGTGATAAGGGGGGAGGAGGAAAAGCTCTCTGTTGTCATCCCACTCTCACAAGGGGGGAGGTAGGGCCATCTTGCCTCCCTCCTGACAAAGCTAATTAAAAAAACATGAAATGGCATTGAATGCACATATCATAACCTCATGAATATGGGATGATACACTCAGATGACCTCCACACCGAGAGCCTTCTGCCACACTGGTTTCACGTGGCTAAGTCTCAATTCATTGGGAAATTAGGCACCCACTCTCTAAAATTCCTTTCCTAGAGTGTTCTTTGCATCTTGAGTAGAAGGGAAGGAATAGGTCCCCCTAGCTAAGCCTCCCCTTGGTTATACGTGGTGGGTGTTTGCACCATTTTCGAGTGGAGAATAAAAACTTCATGTCAGTGTTGTGAGAGTTCTTGACAACTTTTGAATGGGAGCAACCTTTAGTTAGTATTCAGTGGTGGGGAGGTAGTGGACTCCAATTGTTGATGTTCAATGACATTTAATGGAATCATGCAAGATGTCAAGAGACTCTTTTCACAACTTCTCCATGATTCCTCTTGCATATTTTGTATTCTTCACGTATAATTTGACAAAGGATGAATATTTAAGTCTTTTCTTGGCACTCAATAACCCAATACCACTGGTTTCCTTGCACTCAACTTATGAATTTATCATCTTTGCTACCAATTGTGTGACCCCTCTCTCTAAGGAATCCTCATGAGATCCCCTTAGTGCCCCTCACATGCATTCCTACCTAGTTGGTTGGTATCCTTAACCACCCCCCATGAATCCACTATAATTTCTCCTCGTTATCTTTCCTTTTAGAAGAATACCTGGGTGAACATAAAATTCCTTTGTTGCACTCATCCTTTCTACCAAACCTCTCATAATGTTGCGTTAGAGAATGAGATGTTGATGTGGCTTAGCTAGTAGAGGTGGGGGAAGTTATCAGGATATTATCAAGCACAATAAATGAATTAGAGATATAGGGATTCAAATATGGAGCACATTCAATCTATAGTAGACAAAGCCACTTTGGAATCTATGGAAAATTGGAATGCTTACATTGATTAGGATATACTTGGACATGCAGTAGATTGGATTGTTATTCTAGGCCATACATGTGCCCAACAAAAGATCTATCCATGCATTTTTGAGCTCTATTTGCATCTCAACAAGCTTATTGGAAAATCTTTGGAGGAGAAAGAAGATAACAGAAGTAAAATTTCTCTACAACTTAAGATTCTACTTGCAGAGAATCCCCATATGTTTCTCAAGCACAGGGATATGACAATGTGATTGGCTAGGATTAAGGCTTTGGCAAGAGACTAGCTTCTCTAGGCACCCTTGCTACACCAATTGATGTGTCAACTTCACCCTAGTCTATTTTATGCCTTGCTCTTTTGCTTACAATAATGTTTTTGACTAGTTATGGATGCCTTCAGTTATCTTAGGTTGTGGAAAATGTAACTGCAATTTTGTTACTCTTAATTATAAGAAATTCCTTGAAAATATTAGTATTTATCTAAACGTTTGGTATATTGACCATATTTTGAATATTATATAATTTTTAAAACAAATTTTTTTATTTTTCTCGTATTTGTTTGGTTTCCAAGTAAAACTATGACAAGAAATAATCGATGTATTCTTTCTTTTAGATAATCAATAAAATATCAAACTAAACAATAATATAAAATTAACAAATTTAATTTATTTAAAATAAACCAATATATTTTTTAAATAAATTATCTTTAAGATGAAATGAAATTCTTATTTTTTTCCATATTTATAATTGTGTCCACTTAATATTACACTTTTTTTTTTAAATTATAAAATATTATATTCAAAATTAATCATATATTTTTATGCCATTAATAAAATTCTAATAAACTAGATAACTGGATATTAAAAAAGAAATCAATCAAAAGGAAATTTATTATTGGAATAAAATACAAAAATTAAGATTACGTATTCATTTTCATAGTTTAACTTACACTCTATTAAACCGATGTGCCATATCCAACTAATGATGTGGTTTTATTTTTAGTTGTTATGGGGAGATCGTAAACACTATAAACTAGCAGTTGCTCTAAAAAGTGTAAAGAGGGGCCAATAGGTTTTTTAAATTGGAAACATAATATTGTATGAGTAATGCATTTGTATTGGAAACATAATATTGTATGAGTAATGCATTTGTAGATATGTATATGATATTTCATATATATTGGCATATTTGAATTTCTATAAATAATTTAAAAGATGATTTTAGTTTTAAAGATATTTATTATATATAACAAGTTGTACATAGATATTATTTCTAGAGCTCAAACTAACAACACTAATTTAATATACTTCTAACAAAATATTAAAAATAGAGAATCACGCTTATTGGAAACCACCATTTAAACTCAATTAGAATGATTAGATTATAAAATCTACATTGTAAATTATATTATTAATTAATGCTATTTTTTCTAAAAAATAATTAAAATCTATTTAAGGTGTATTTTAATTTATGTATGAATGATAAGTCGTGTTATTTTAATTTCATGTATAACCCAAATTAAAAAATAGATTTGATACACCACTGACAAAATATCCAAAATAAGGAATAAAAACCTAGTGTGCAAAATTTAACTAATAAAAAAATCCATTAAA
Organism: Pinus albicaulis; assembly: GCA_034641835.2. NCBI lineage: Eukaryota > Viridiplantae > Streptophyta > Pinopsida > Pinales > Pinaceae > Pinus > Pinus albicaulis. Next base: position 794,846,799 of record CM076583.1, read on the forward strand.
TTACCCCTATTAAAATTAACAATTGGATGAGGAAAGGTCATAAAAGGGCTTTTCAAAAGGCAATTCTCTGCACATTTCTTCAAATGAAAGCACAAAGATTATGTTAAACTGTGGCATACAAAAAATGAAAATGGAAATGAAAATGCAAATGGCAACAACAAAGTTTGTCAAAAAAACTGATAATTACCTAGAAATGTTGAAAACTAATCCCTTAAATAGTCTGCAAAAAAAACTTTATCTATGTCCCAACAAAAATACAGACTATTTTGAAAAATATAAGGAATAAAAAAGGCATTAAATTACCCCTACCAATTTTTTTTTTAACCAGAATAACGACAATTTCAATTGTCTATTTCTATTTTTTCAATATGGTAAATGGTTGAGAAATGGATGAAATAGATATCAAATATCTATAAATGCAATCTTTTGTAGAAATTATATAACTGATATTTTATATGCCTAAGATTCTCCTGATCATACACTATTTGACTTCATGCACAATACAAAATCTATTCCACCATTGATCATCATATGCAGAAATTAAATCAATTGCATGCACACATTAAAACCATAAAAATTCACACATATGAACACAGTAATTTATGGGAAAGCTTAAAGCTGAAAACCCCCAACTATCTGTATATTATATTTCATAGAGATCATGTAACAATCATCATACAAAGCTCCTCGCAAGCTCTCAATACAATCTCGAATTGCTACACACTAATCAGGTCCGATCTAGAAAATCCCATGCATCGATCTCTGCCACCTGCTAGCCTGCCTCTACTGTGAAATCCCTACTAAATATGGGCTCTGAATGAGTTTGAATCCACCTGGCTTACACTGCGCAATCCTCATTGGCATCTCCATCAATGTGTGGTGCAAACTCATGCACCAGTATAGTCACAACTGATAGTCACACTGCTGTTTCACCTACCTCTCCATTGGTCTCCACTGAAACTGTCCATGCACTTTAGTTAACTGATGTATTCCTCAGTTGATTAATGAGTTAATAATTAGTGAATTAATTAATAATTAATTCACACCACTCTCACTAGTGTATCAATCAGTTAGACTAGATCCAACTAGCTCAACTGTGTCTAACTGAGTTAAACTGAACACAACTCCACCAACTACCTCAATCAACTCCACCAAACTCTGTCACATGATTTCTAACTGAAGTCTCCATGCAATAGCTCCACTTAACCCTCAGGAATAGCGTAATTCCTTCTGTCAACTCCTGTGCCACATCTATGCACTTAACTGAAGTGCTCCAAGAGAACAAGATAATGTTTATAGTCCAAATATTATTAAGAGCTAATAATATTCGACATATCTATTTTTAGACTAGCAATCTAAAAATAGATTCCGCCAAATATGTCTAAAAATAGAAGTCCATCTATTTTTTCAACTTGACCAACCATCCAGAAATAGCATCCTGCAACTCATAGAATATGATCGACATGTCTAAAAATAGACATAGTCTAAAAATAGACTGTGCGACAAAAATAGCCTGTGGGCCCACTTAGTGAAGGTGACTTCTTTCCACTAAGCTCATCATCTTGTTGCAATCTCAACAACTTTTTCTCAAATTTTATACATGGAAGAAATTTGCATCTAAAAAAAATTGATTCCTCTAAATTCCATCAAGATAAATATAGACTAATAATAAATAAACTCAAATAAATAAATATAAACAAATAATAAATAAACTCAAATAAATAAATATAAATTAATAATAAATAAACTCAAATGTTATATCTCTATGATTAAACCATAAACTTATTTTAAATTATCAAATATTATATATTATGTAAAATTAAATGATAATATTTATTAAATCATTATATTATATTATATAAAGTAAAATAATCATAAACATTACCATTTATATGAATACAATTAACTTTAAATTTATATTTAAAACAATATAATTTATTTTTATATAATTTATTCGATCAATAAGTCCTATAAATAAAGGAATCAAGTTGGAGGATAAGACTATAACGGTATGATACCATTCCTATTAAGGTGAGGTCCACCATTCCTCTTTGTTGGGTTTTAACACAGTGCAAACATTAAATTAACACACAGCAGAAAAACACATCACATAAGAGACACAGGAGTTTTTACCGTGGTTCACCCAAACCTCCTGGGCTACGTCCACACAACAGGGCAATGGCAGTCTTATTAATTCAAACAGAAGATTACAATTCACACACACTCTCCAAAACAAACGTATGGAGACCTGTTATATAGCAGGAGAATCTAACAGCCTCATAAATCCTCTCAACTCAAATTTAGGATGCATTAACTCCCTCCCCAACAACCTGGAGCTAATCTAGGAACTAATTCCTAATTTTTGTCACCTAATGAGATTTTTGACTATTTTATTAAAACAGAAAATCTCAACAATCTCCACCTTGACAACAATTAGCCTGATGCCATGTTCTTTATTATTTTATCTTTTCTGCAAGCCAAGAGAAGCCAAACACCAACGCAGCTTCTCCAACAAAACTGGTTTCGTGAACATGTCTGCACAGTTCTCCTTTGTATGCACCTTTTCAAGAGAGACTCCCCTTTCAGTGATAACCTGTCTTACAAAATGGTACTTAATCGGAATATGCTTCGATTTACTATGATAGGCCGGATTCTTAGCCAAATGTATTGCACTGTGACTATCACAAAGTAACCTGATGTTGTCCTATAACCTACCAAACTCACCAAGCAAACCTTTCAACCAAACCGCCTCTTTGCAAGCATGCGGCGTCAACGTATTCCTCGCTTCAAAAGAGGATAAAGCAAACAGGGTTTGAAACCCTTTGGCGATCCAAATTAATTCCCCACCCGCAAGAGTAAAGACGTACCCTGAAGTTGACCTTCTCTTATCCAAATCACCTGCAAAATCGGAATCAACATATCCGCAAACAAATTCACTACTCTTATTGTAAGTAATACAATAACTACTTGTGCCTCTCAAATACCGAAGCACCCATTTCACTGCTGACCAGTGTTCTTTACCCGGATTTGCCATGTACTTGCTGACAACCCCAACTGCATGCATCGGACCGAAATGCTTCACATTATTCATACCAAACCTCAAAAGTATCTTCTCAACATACTTCTGTTGTGATAGCCACAGCTTACCATTGCTCCTGTCTCTGAAAATCTCCATGCCCAAAATCTGTCTTGTTGCTCTTAGATCTTTCATATCAAATGTCCTTGCCATCTGAGTCTTCAACCTGTTGATTTCTTCAATGCTTTTGCTTGCTAAAAGCATATCGTCAACATACAACACTAAGATAATGAACATGCCATTTTTCAATTGCTTGAAATACACACAATGATCATATTCACTTCTAACATATTTCTGACTCAACATGAAAGAATCAAACTTCTTATACCAATGCCGAGGCGACTGCTTCAGGCCATATAATGACTTCTTGAGCCTGCAGACAAATTTCTCATTGCGATGCTGAACAAACCCTTCCGGTTGTTCCATATATATTTCCTCATCTAAGTCTCCATGTAGAAAAGCAGTCTTAACATCTAGTTGCTGTAACTCTAAATCAAACAAAGAAACTAAAGCTAACACAATTCGAATTGAAACTATTTTAACAACTGGTGAAAAAATCTCATGAAAGTCTATGCCTGCTTTCTGAGAAAACCCTTTTGCAACCAGCCGTGCTTTGTACCTGTCCTCCGTATCATTCACACCCCGTTTCAGCTTGTAAACCCATTTACACCCCACAGTTTTCCTGTCTCTCGGAAGCTCAACTAGATCCCACGTGCCGTTCTTACCCAAGGCCATCATTTCTTCCTTCATGGCTGCTTTCCACTTGTCACTTTTCGAACCTTCTATTGCTTCCTGATAGCACAGAGGTTCATCATCGTTAGCGGTCAAAGCAACTGAAGTAACATAATCATCATACCTTTTCGAAACACGTTTTATCCTTGTAGACCTCCTTAAGGATGTTTCTGGCTGACTACCATCTGTAGGAACTTCTTGCCGATCAGTATCTGAGACCTGTTCATGATCTAAACCTGAACCCTGTTCATGTTCTGATTCTGAAACCTGTTCATGACTAGAATCTGAACTATGGTCATCATGACTATCATTAGAAGAGCTTTCAAACTGAATGTGCCGAAAGTCAGATACATCATCCTGTTTCAATATATTATCTACATCTAACTGTACAAGAGAGGATTCATCAAACTTTACATCTCCGTTGATGATGATTTTGCGAGTAGTAGGATCCCACAATCTATATCCCTTTGTTCCAACACCATACCCAACAAAGATATACCTTTTAGACTTTGGATCTAACTTAGTTCGCTGATGTTTAGGCACTAGAGCATATGCATCACAACCAAACACTCTGAGTTTAGAATAATCACAAGGGTGTCCTTTTCATACCTCTTGCGGAATTTTGCAGTCTATCGCTGTTGATGGCGACCGATTTATCACATAACAAGCTGTAGCCACAGCTTCCGTCCACAACTCCTTCTGCAACCCGGCGTTACTCAGCATACTCCTTGCTCTCTCTAGAAGAGTCCTGTTCATGCGTTCAACAACTCCATTTTGCTGAGGAGTATAAACCGTGGTCTTATGTCTCTCGATCCCCGCATCCTTGCAATAGCTGTCAAACTCCTTGGAAGTAAACTCACCACCATTGTCAGTTCTTAAACATTTTATTGTTCTACCAGTGTTGTTTTCTACCAATGCTCTAAACTGCTTGAAAACTGAAAAAACATCAGACTTTCTTTTCAACATGTAGACCCACACCTTCCTAGAAAAGTCATCAATAAATGATACAAAATACGACGAACCACCATATGACGCTGTAGGGGCTGGACCCCAAACATCTGAATGAATATAATCAAGTATGCCTTTACTAGTATGTTTGCCTGTTTTAAATTTTTGTTTACTTTGTTTTCCAAACAAGCAATGCTTACAGAAATCTAACTTTCCAGCCCTTAGATTAGGAAGTAACTTGCGATCAGCCAAAATCTTTAACCCTTTTTCGCTCATATGGCCCAACCTTTGATGCCATAGGCGAATGGAACTACTGTCATGTTCAGACACCGTAGACACATGAACTGACCCTGTTCTTCCTTCTAACTGAAACAGATTTCCTACTTTCTTAGCTTTCATTACTAGTAAAATACGTTTATAGATTTTCATAACTCCACCTTGAATTACAGTTTTATATCCATTCGTGTCAAGTGCTCCCAGTGAAATTAGATTTTTTCTTAAGTCTGGAACATGTCTCACATCTGTTAATATTCTAGTTGTGCCATCAAACATTTGCAGTTGTATACTTCCTATCCCAACAATATTAGATGTGACATCGTTACCCATGTACACAACTCCATCATTAAATGATCTATACGTCTTAAACCATTCTCTATGAATACACATGTGGTTTGATGCACCGGAATCTAACAACCAATGTTGATCATGATTTGACAGATTAACAGACAACACTTCGTCGCTCATACCTGAACCAGATGCCGAACCTGTATCTGTCGCATTTGCCTCCTTCTTCTCTGTCGAAGAGTCTGCTTTTGAAGTTTGCTGCTGTCGCTTCCAGCAGTCCTTCTTCAGGTGTCCAGCTTTCCCACAATTCCAGCACTTCACCTTTGTCTTCTTTCCTTTAGACTTTGAACGAGAGTCGCTATGCTTTCCCCCGGAGTGTCTCTCTCTCGAGCGACCTCTCGCCATCATTACCTCTGATGTAGAGGTGTCTGCATTTGACCTCTTCCTCGTCTCCTCAGCCTCGGACAACAAGGCTCCAGCCACATCGTCAAACTCGATCTCAAAATGGACACTTTGAGTTTTTGCCATATCGAGTCAGCAAAAAACACAATAATCTCCAAAAAACCAACTATTAAATTCCAGCAATTAAAAAAACTGCCTATGCCTTATATTATGCTGCCTTTGCTTTATAAAAAAAAACAAACTTTTTGCTGTGAATTACAATATATAAAACTCAGTATCAAATTCTACCAATTTGGCAATTTGTGGCCGTCGAAATACCCTTGCGGTTTTCAACGCACAATGTTCAACACCGCACCACAAAAAAAATAAACATACACTTTTAAAAAAAATCTCTCAACGAGCCATTCTTCAAAATTATCGCATGATAGAATTTTCCTTTGTTTAAAAAAACACCACTTCAAAATACCATGTGCATCGACTTTACCACTCAAATGCCACTCTTCACTACTCGCATGATTTACCAAACCTTATGCCAAACATCGATTTTTACCATCGATTTTCAAATCTCTTCAAAACAATGAAGTTCTTCATATATGCAAGTGGCATTATTAAATGTCAAATGGTTACTCAAGTCGATATCATAAAACGCTTCAAATATCACTATATAACATGTGAAGTATACTAAGAATATTTGAGTGATATCATATAGTGTTTGAATCGCCACTTCAAAACGATTTCAAAAACTTCAAATAAAACTTCAATCGATTTTTCCTTAAACCATTCTCTAGAATGGCAATCCACTTTACAAATCGACTTTTTAAATCAAAACTCCAAATCGATATGTTTTAACATTGATTTTTGAAATATCGATTTTAAAAAACTTCAAATGTGAGCATTCTAAATACCTGTCAACGCTTCCTTTTTACTGAACTGCATTTTCTTTTTCAAAAAACTCTTCTTCACAAATCGTTTTATGATACCTGGCACGAGATTCAACTCGGCATTCAGCTCTGTTTTAATTCAAGCAATCCCTCAGTCCACGGTCAACGGAGCAGGCTTCAACGCGCCCGTCTTGAGGACAACTTCAAGAGGATGAGCCGACTCTTGAAGGTTTCAAGAGAAATACTCTTGACCCGTGGTGAAGACTTGATACGGCCCCTACTGCCGAAATACTTCCTTCACGACCCGTGGTGAAGACTTGATACGCCGACACTTGATGGTGCCTACAAGTTGACCATCTGTTCATTCAGCGCGCTTCACACAGGTCCACGCAGTTCTGAAACAGTGACCTCCACGCAGCAGCACCAGTGCACAGAGCCCAGCTCTGCAGTCACTAGCACGCAGGTTTACTCTGCTTCAACGCAGCACCAAACAACTTCACCGCTGCGCCATGCCTCCAACGACCTCTGATACCATTTGTTGGATTTTAACACAGTGCAAACATTAAATTAACACACAGCAGAAAAACACATCACATAAGAGACACAGGAGTTTTTACCGTGGTTCACCCAAACCTCCTGGGCTACGTCCACACAACAGGGCAATGGCAGTCTTATTAATTCAAACAGAAGATTACAATTCACACACACTCTCCAAAACAAACGTATGGAGACCTGTTATATAGCAGGAGAATCTAACAGCCTCATAAATCCTCTCAACTCAAATTTAGGATGCATTAACTCCCTCCCCAACAACCTGGAGCTAATCTAGGAACTAATTCCTAATTTTTGTCACCTAATGAGATTTTTGACTATTTTATTAAAACAGAAAATCTCAACACTCTTAAGGTGAGGAAAGTTAAGATACAAGTGGGGATGACATGGTCTAATCGATTTCGTTACATTATTGGAAAGGGAAAGATAATTTAATTGAGCAAAGTTAACATGCAAGTGGGGATGACGTGGTCTAATAGATTTAGTTATTGATTAGTTACATTATTGGAAAGATGAATATATATATATATATATATATATATATATATATATATATATATATATATATATATATATACACACAATTTAACTGTATGTGGGGATGCACACAATCAACATGATTTAAATTTGCTATGAACATTCTACTTCAACTATCAAACTAACATCAAAATGAGCTTTAAAGATTTTGAATTTGAGGTCCGTATAATATTACCAGGAGTACTACGTCTCTCATAGAAATTGCAACTATATCAGCACATGACATAACGCCATTCAATTTATATTTATAATTTTTATTTTCCAAAGAAAAAATTGAATCTTTTATTGAGAGAGTGCATGTTGCATTTCACAGAGCCTCGCCAAAACTTGCTCACAAGTAAAATATATATAAATCCACTCTTCACTTCACTACTTTGTGAATTGTGACAAAGCAGAATCTTACATCATCTAGGGCCAAATATTGTTTAGATATTGTTAAGTTGAGCTTCTCAAAACTTGACAAAGACTTTCCATCAAGTGCATTAGCTAGATTATGCAGATCTTTGATGCCAGAACTATATGTTGTCTTCAATTTCTCCACTCTCTCTATTATCCCTTCTATAAATTGTGGCAGTATGTTATCAAACGACATTATAAATGAGGACTGCTTAAATTAACCAGGAAATGATGCCAAAACCAAAAGTCGAATTCTTGTTTACAATCTTGTGTTACCTGTTTTTTAGTAGAAACAAAAGACTGTAATTGTTCTTCCATACTTCTTAGTTGTTGTTGTTGTTGTGAGACTGAATCTGAAACCAATCTATGTAAGACATCCAGATGTTGTGACAGTTGAGACTGAACCAAATTTTGGTTTCCACTTTCTATCTTATTCTTCCTTTCCGCACAGATGGCCAGTGGTGAGAATTTTGTAGCATAATGAAAGTAAAACTCAAAACCCAGGGTAAAATAGTCTTCAAAGAAATAAGTACCAATTTTTTCAAATAGGCCATCCACATCCTGTGCTACACTTTCTGGTTTTGACTAGAGATCTGTCGCCTGCTCAACAAGGGATTTTTCTGTTCACCACAAGAAAATATGATATTAAGGCCCATAATTTGAGCAAATAGGTAAAATTTAAGAAGAGATGTCATATCTAAACAAAGAGAGCACTTGATATTAGACCCTACCTGATTGTAACAAATTTGAGATAATGAACTCCTTTTCCTTTATTGTGTAGTTAGATTGTCTGTGTTTCTCTTGAAAATATTTCAATACTTCCTCAGTGTCATCAAGCTTTTTCTATGAAAGAAAAATAGGAAGTGTTCTAAGTCAACATAGTAACACAAAAACTCATGAAAAGTGCACATAATTAACTTATTGAGATGCTAGCATTGGGACTATTCATTCATACTTGTGTCATCTGGAGTTTATCATTCAATTTTTCATTTTTTGTTGGTGAGAAATATTCAACTCCCCCAATTCCTCAATTTTCTGCATCCATACCAGCATGAAATATCAAGAAGATATAAGAGATAAAGAGAGGAGTAACACAAGAGTGAAATACAGAAATAAGCAACACACGATTACAATATACAAGGCATGTGTGCATCTCAAATAAAACCTTGTTCTAGAATCAAGTTCCAATTCCATGCGGTTAATCTTCTCAGCCATAGCCTGAACAAAAAAAAATATTGATCCATAAAACAGAGCATCTCAAATTACTTATACTGAAATAAAACCACAATTGTTTTGATAATAAGTCAAGACATCAATAAACATTTTTTTCATCTTCTTCCTGTATGAAGCGATCATGTGGAAGATAAACATTGCTTTTCTCCCTTGCAACACACACCTCTGCTCAACCAAAAAAGAAATATGCCATTAAGATTACAAGCAAATCAATAAAAAAAAAATGTTTGCAGAAAAGATGAAACGTACAAAACCTTGTTTCAGTCATTCAATGTTAGCATAAAGATCCTTAATGAGGGAATACTTCAGCATTTTCTGATTCGGATGAAATAAAGAGACACTCGATAAGTAAATGATTGCATCTTCTTTTAATCCAAATATAAATACATGATAAATTTATACACACCTCTGGTTTGTTCCTGATGTTTTTAGCACGATGAGCATAATCTAGTGTGCTCAGAGTTTCATCCAGAGACTAGATTGATGGGGATACAGTAGCAATTATACAAGTCTTGTTCTTCCACCAAGAGAATCTCTTAATAATCTTGTCAATTTACTGTCTCTGTTAAAAGAGGAAATATATGTAATTTCAAAAGTTAATTACAGATTAGTTGTCTGCATCACTATCAAACCAAAAGTATATTCTGTTAGTTATAACTTATAACAGAAACATATTTTGAAGGATTATTCTTACCTGTAAGGTACATGACCTAAATGCTCTACAAGTGTTGTAATCACACGTCCAAGTGTAAGCAGGATTTTATTGATCTCACCCGCTTCCCTTGCTCGACCCTGGGAGATCATGACCTTGCAGTGACAACATGAATCCATGAGAACATCAGGAAACCTAGAAAATCAAGCTTACATATATATTCTTGCTTTGTATAAATGGCCTGGTTTCCTGGATAAGTACATTCTCTCCCAGTGAATTTGGGGCCCTATGATAGATCCATGGGAATTTGATCTACTGCTTACTCTGCCGCTAAATCCAGATAAGTTGTCATCTAGATGATCAATGATCAATTCTATATTTCAAAATAATATTGGTGAGCCAGTATAAAAGAAAGAAAATATAATACCTCTCTGGCACCTGAACGTGAAATATTTTCTAAGCCAGCTAGATCTACAAGGTTGAGCTTTCCACAGTACGATTGAACCTGAGAGGATTTAGATGATAATTATTTGGTAATCAACATAGCATAGCATTAACAGTAAGCATAATTTCCTAACAGTTTCTTCTGCATGCTATGATCTGTCGAACTCTCCTGGAACTTTGGCACGCAGATGTGAAGTGAAGAGTAAAAGGGTGGGCGTGCATGAGACTGAAACACGAAGTGTACCCACCTGGAACTCCGGCGCGAAGTGTATCCACTTGGAACTCCAACTCACAGATTTCAATTGAAGAGGAAAAGGGTGGTCGTGTACATATGTCAGACTAAAACAAAAAGTGTTGACGAAACGAGAAATGGGTTGATTCAAAAGAAAAGGCCTATCGGCCTAACTATGATAAACAAATGGGAAAATTATTTACTTTATTTAAAATAAGTTTTAAACATCAAGTTTTCATTCTAAGAGCTTTGTTCCAAAAACATAGGAGGCATTAAATATAATATATGTAATTTTATTAATTGTTAATTTATTGAATTGTAAAAATATATATATATATATATATATATAACAAATTAAGAATATTAAATTCATGTGTTTAGAGTTTCTTATGAAAGTCACTTTGAAGATGAAAATATTTCTCTATAAATTAAAAAGATTAAATTCATGCGTTTAGAGTTTATGATGAAGGTCACCTTGAATACAAAAAAACTAATCACCTTAAGGTTTTAAAAAATAATGGTTACAATAAGTCCCAATTTCTTAGGGATTTCCTTAAAGATGGAAGGGGTACCAAGATTAAAAAAGAACCCAATGATCGGTTTTCTGTGGGTGCATCTTCCTTTTATCCAAAGGACCACTCACAAGATTGCAAGGATCCTAAAAATGCATAAAGTTCCCTCTAATTTTAGTCCCCTTCACACCATTCAAAGTTCCCTAAGATCTGGAAAAGACCTAGTGGACCCTAAGGATATGAAATATGTTTATGTAATCCCTTGTTCATGCAGGACACCCTATGTTGGTGAAACTAACCACTCAATAAATTAGATGATTCAAGAACATGCGACCGACGTCAAACATGGGAGGACCCGCTCCTCAGCATTAGCAGGACATTGAGAAAAGACAAAACACCACATCTACATTGAAGACGCCTGAGTCATTTCTATGATAGATCATTTCCATCACCATAGGTTTAAGAGGCTATAGAGATTGAAAGGAAGCTAAGCAATCTGAATAGAGATGATGGCTGGAAAATTAGCAGTTGTTGGATCCCTGCCATTTCATCTTAAGTTTTTATTTTATTTATTAATATTATTATTATTAATATATATATATATATATATATATATATATTATTATTATTATTATTATTATTATTATTATTATATATATATATAATAATAAAAACATATATATATGTTATTATTATTATTATTATTATTATTATTATTATTATTATTATTATTATATTACTTTTTTATTTACTATTATTATTATTATCCTCCTCTTAATTTCTTGATTTGTAATTTTTATTATTTATTTGTATTTTTTGACTATTAATATTCGATTAATTACTTTATTTTCTTCATTATCGATTTATTTATTCACTTCTATTTCATTATTATTTTTTTTACTATTTATTATTCTTATTTATTTTTAAGTTTTTAAAATTAATTGTTTTGATTATTTAAGTTTGACTCAAATAAATGAAATGAAATGATATTTTAACATCCACGAGACTAAAAATAGTTTATGGGACCATCAGTTCCCTGTTTTTCAGCTTTTGCAACTTAATCTTTTTCTTATTCAAATTGACGATGAGCCGGCCCAACCTCTTAAAAATCCCCTCGTTGAAAATATAATGCCAAGAAACCGATGCTAACATAATCCCATAAATTTCTCTGATGTCTTTCAATGCATCACTTTCCAAAATGAAATGGTTTTCCAATTCCATTGCCCTAGATGTGCAAAAGGTACACACCTGTTCTTCCCAAGCTTATTTAGGCCTTTCCACCGTCTTGTTTCACACTGAAGCTTATGTGAGTTGGTTCTTAATTGAGCAATAAGAACCTTTTCCCTCCACAGAATGCTGGCTCCAATGTACTCTTTGTTGGAGATCACACATAGGTTTGAATTCCTCAATGTAGTACTTCTTCTTTCTACCCAACTCTTTTCCCCATACTTGTTTACGAAACTTCTCCATAACAAAATTCTTGAGCTCCTTGCTATTTGTGGGATGGGCATTGTAGTAGATATTCCACTTTTGCATCCATGTGTAGTTTTGTCTCATCCATGTTTTCTTTCTTTCACTTATGCATTCATTGAAGATAACATTATGTCATCTACCTACTACCATTTTATCAATTCTTTTTAGATATTTTATGAGCCAAACCATAGCAATTTCGTCGATGGGAGTTGCTCCTATTTCACTCAACATTATCTCACAAGGTGCTGAACTTTTTATTTTTAACTTTCCCATGATCAAACGTTTTTGTATTTTCTCAATTTGTTTCCATTTTGAAACGGGGGTGCTACTAGCCCACAATTCACACCCATATAGCATCATTGGACAAACTAGGAGTCCAAAAAGCACTTTAATTGTTTTCCAATCCCATAACTCTACCTCTCTACATATGTTTTGAGTTTTCCAATCCCATAACTTTTCCTCTCTACATATGTTTTGAAGAGCATATAATTCTTTCCACCCTCCTAAAATTATCTTCTTTCTGCAATCTTCCTATTTTTTTTTTTTTGTTGAAATCAATCTCGAATTACTTGTACTCATTTAATTATTCAAGAATTATTCCCTCAAATAAGAACGTATGTTTCCTCTACTTCCTTTTATTAGAGAAAATCATTATTTTGGTCTTTCTATTATTTACGTGCATCCCCACTGCTCTACAAAATGATCAAGGGAATATAGGTGCATCTTCCATCCATGGTCCGATTTATAAATCAAAACAAGATCACCAGCATATAAAAGAGGATTTATCACAAATTCCCCCAACCGAACACCATATCCACCTTGTAGATTTATTCACTCTTCCAAATTATAAATATATAAACCAAAAAGAGTAGGGGATAGAGGGCACCCTTTCTTGACTCCAATGTCACTTCTAAAGCTTTTTGAAATACCTGTTGAGGTTCTATGGACAATGACTCTGTAATGCAAAGGAATTTCAATTTCTTCCATTCTACGCCACAACTTATCTCTAGGGGTTGTGTCAAATGCCTTTTTGAAGTCAACAAAGTAGCAAAATACTTCTTCCTTGTCCCCCCAAATATTTTCAATAATGTGTCTCAATGTGATACCATGCTCCACTGTAGAATGCTTTGGCCTAAAACCCACTTGTCCTTTTACCCTTTTTTCTTTTACTTCTACCCACTTACTGATTTTATTTTCTACCATGTTACTGAAAAGATTTGCAAACAAAGGATTGATCATATCAGTTCTATAACTAGAAGGATTATTAATGACTCCACTTTTAAAAAGGGGTATTTCTAGGCTAGTTGTCCAGTCTCTTGGGAATCCTTGCTGAATTATGTTGTTGAATATTTCCATGATGTGTGTTGCAAGATTTTTCATTTCCCATTTTAGATACTTTTCTTGAAGTTCAACCAAGTCCTTCTCCTTTCATTTTTTCAGCTTCTTAATTCCAATATTTTCTTCTTGTAACATGAAGAGCTTTGTAGTTGTGTTGATCTTGGGGGAAGGCTCAACCTCTTATTCTTTTTCATAGAGTTGTCTTGCATATTCAAACCATTTATTGGCTATAAATCTTTAGGTTATTCTTGCCTACTGATATATTAACTCTTCTCACATTGCTTGCATGAACTCATCTTTTTTCCTTTTTAGTATATGCTTATATAAATTTACAATCATCTTCTCCTTGCTTGCCTTTTTCAAGGTTTTCCTTGTCATTTTTCATTCCTCATCAAACCAAACATTTACAGGAAAACAATTTTATTCTCATTTCCTATTTTTTTCTCTTTTTCATTTCTCAAGTGATTTTGAATAATATTTGCTAACTCAGTACTGTTGAAGCTTTGGAAACCAGTTTTCTCCTTCTAAATTAATCTCTCTAGCATTGTCTTGAAGATAGTACAATTTTCTAATGTTAGAATAATTTTTCCCCTTGATAGCGAATATCGAGAGCATTTGGTTTTCCTCCTATGTTTCCTTTCTTCTAACCATGGTAACTTTATATAAATTAGGTTATGATCCGATTTTAAGTCCCAAATGTGCTTTCCAATCTTAACTTCATCTATATTTTCTATCAAACTTTGTGAGCAAATCACATATTCAATGAAACTTACCCCATTGAATGTGTTGCAAGTGAAGTTCCCAGACCTTTTCCATCTATCTAGACCATTGAGAATAATTAAGTTGAAAGCACCACACAGTGTACAAGCAACTTCTCTCCTAAATGATTGCTAACTTTGTCATCTTCTGAACATCTCACCCATTGGGGATGCTCCTCTTCAATGAGCCATATAGGATTGTGATCTTCTTTGCAACAAATAATACTAGCTTATTGATTTTTTGTTCTAGCATTTAAATCTCCCACTAAAAGAACTTATCCCTGTTGAGAGTACGCAGAAATAGCTTTCTTTAAAGATGCATACAAATCCTTGTTGTCTAACCCCATATTTTTGAAATTTTTTGAGACTTGAGGGGAAAAATAACATGTCGCAATTCTTATGTGATTCTTATTTTGTGATATTTTGAAACATAAATATTTTTTATTTGCATTTTCTTTCATTAAATGAATGTGACGAATTTCTTTTTCTTTCACTAAAACTAGTATCCCCCATACCCTTTGCCATTTTTTGTTGCCTTGTTCCAAAATTCTAACTTCAAATAACCGTCAAATAAAGGATTTTTGCAACCATCACATTCATGAGTTTCCATGAGACAAATTATGTCTCTACCTTCCGCAATAGGCCCTAAGCCAGGTCCCCTCCTCCAAGGGTAACCTCTACAGTTCCAACAAACTAAACTTAGGTAGACCTTCATATGATTGGACTGCTACACAGTTTGGCCCAAATGTTCTTTATTTAAGTTTAACCATTTATTATTTTTATTTATTTTTAAGTTTTTAGAATAATTGTCTTGTATTATTTAAGATTGACCCAAATATTATTTTTATTTTATTAATTATTTATTTTTTTGATTATTTAGGCTTGACCTAAACATTATTTTTTATTTTAGATATTCATTTCATTAAAAAAATTCCTTTTGATTAATTATTAAATAACATTTATTTAGTCAAATATAATTATTAAATAATATTTATTTACCCAAATATTATTGTTATATTATAATGGCTAATTTTTTTTCTCTTCACCTATTTAACTTGATGCCAATATCTAGTACTTTATCTTGTCTGGACGATGAACCACACTGGATGGTTCTAAACACATCGAAAAAACTATGATTTTTTCTCTTCGTCTATTTAACTTGATGCCAAGATTTGACTTTCATCTTGTTGTGATGATGAACCACACTGGATGGCGTTACACTAAAATTTGTCAACATGACATTTTAGTACTCCCTTGGAAGTCTATAATATCCAATTTCCCAAATTCAAGCCTTGAAACTAAGAGAAAAGCTCATAAAAGCCTTAAAACTCTGGTTCCGCACTTTCTCTTAGTATTGGTTGCGGTCCCGCACTTTTTGGCTATAAATCCTGCGTAGCCAAATGCACTTTCTACTTATTAATAGTGCGGACCCCAGTAAAATATTGAAAAAGGCACAAGTAAAATCTAGAAGCTCAGTTAAAGTCATTTTTGGAAGCTTCTAGAAACATTACTGCGGTGGAAAGTCTGCTCCTTTCATGTTCATGCATCCCATCCAATAAGGAGCTAACCCCTTGATGTAAGGAACTAATCCCTTTGAAGGAGGATTCTATCCCTTATTATATGGTGTTGTAACTTCCTCTCTTTCACTATAAAAAGAGGCATAGGGCAGCCTTAAGGGGTTACAATTGATGAGTTGAAGTTTTTAGTATTATTGGAGTCGAAGTGCTGTTGAAACTCGGACCCTTCTAGCTGAGATTTTATGTGGGAAGGATTACATACCTGTATGTATCTCGGTTGGAAGAGTTAAAGGCTTGTCATAGTAAAGGAAACCCCTATTTCAGACCCTAGGAAGACCTATACAACATTAAGGCAGACACAATTGTAAGGCTCTTCTTATTCAAAGTTAGTTGTCTGTTGCTAGCTGTCCGTAGGACACTTGGGAGGTCTGTCTTGTCCGCAAGAACGACTTATCCGTCCAACAAAATGGCAACTCCACTGGGGAAGATTTAGAATTCTGATTTCTTTTATTTTTGACTCATAAGTTTGCTTTTTCTGAGTTTGATCGATTGAACCTGGCTTGGGTAGTTTATCCCTGTAGAATCCTTTTGAAATTGATTGATAATTTTTTGTTTTTTCTCTTGTTTTCTTGTGTCCTCTCTTTTTCTTTAGAGACAGTGAGGGAAAGTCTGCACTTTTCTTGTACCCACAATGCGGGACTGCACTGTTTTGCATTAAATCCTGCGGACCCTGTTAAAATTTTTGAAAGTCTTAAAAATCCTCTTTCCTGATTTAGTGTGTTTGATTCTCAGTGATTACCCAGACCTGTGTCTTCTGTCAAAAAGCCTTGGTTAATAGTTTGTTTCAACATTTTTTTTTTTACTGATTTTCTTAAAGATCTGCATGGTATGATGATTTTTTCTTTGTCTTTTATCCCGCTCAACGATTAGAAACCTTGGTGTACCTTTAGATCACTAGTATTCCCTTATTTTCCTGCTGAGTCTGACATTATAGTAGAAGTTGTTTTATGAGACTTAGATCCCATTTCTCTCATTTGAAAATCTTTATTAAACTTTTGTTAATAAGTTTGGAATTTCATTTTAAAATGAAAATTGGATGTTTTTTCGAGTTCTTTCTAATTCAAGCAAAGAATTTCTTAGCTAGATCACAAACTAAGTAAGACATCCTTAAAATATTTCAAGTTTTAATTTAGATTTAGTCTTAGACTTTTTAGATCTCAAAAATAGTGTTTTTAGTTTTGAGTGTTTTTCTAGAAATTTTAGTCTCTTTTGAAGAAAAAATTAGTTTGCAGTTTCGATCTTGAATAAAAGGGATTTCTTGTTGAGAAAATAGATCATTTTGATTGCTCTTGGAAATTAGATTTCTTTTAATTTATCCTTGTTTGAAGGAAAGATTTGTTTTTAAAAGATTGCATTTCTCAACTCTTCCTTTAGATAGAATTCATTGAAAGAAAACGGATTGTTTCTCATAACAGAAGCATTTTTAGTATGATTTTGAGTCGGGTCACTGCATATCATCAGTTTCACTTTCGCACCTATTGTCCTAAGAAACAGCTTTTTAAAATCAACGCTTAAATTAAAATCAATCTAGTAACTTTTATATTTCTAGGACTCTTTTCACCAATATAGCTTAGGCTAGTGTCTTGGAGTATGGAGTAATTAACTCTCCAAAAAAGTTAAAACAAACAAGTAGTTAATCTTGCGATAGGAAAAAATCCAATAGTTGCTTGTATGCTCTAGGAAGCTCCTCTTAAAGGAGTCAAGCACGAGGTCATATCTGAACCAGTGGGATAATCAATTCTATCTCATTGGGAATGATATAAGATATGCGTGTATTAACAACGGTAAACCTCGGATAGACCATTGTCAAGGAGCCTGGGGTCACTTGTCGGTATACCTTGGATTATGTCAAGGAGCCTTCAAGGGGATTGAGCTTTGTTACTCTGCCCTTGCATGTATGTCAGACTGTAGACTATTCCCCCAAGTATATTAGTATCTATTGGTAATCATAGTGACCATAATCTTATGGTTTTTTCCTAAGGTGATGGTGGTGGAAAGATCCCACTGTACCTGGAGCAGACGTCGACTAGACTCACTTGGACTCTCTAGAGGGTTATCTTCACTCAAGATGGTTTAAGTGGAGAAACTTGCACCGGTCTGTTTCTTTAAGCAGGTTGTCAGGGTAACTGTTCCAACCGCTCTTTCTACATTAAAAACAACGATGTTGGATTTCATCACCAACTAGTGGTTTTAGTGTGGGAAGTTACTGTTTGTGTGTGGATTGATCTCTTAGATTTTTAGGCGTGTGATTCATTTGTTTGTTTCCTTAGTGACTCTAGGAGCTTTTATTGAAATTTTATTTGTTTGCGGGTGATTAATAATTTATAATCATGGCTTAATTACTGAGACAATCTCGCAGACTTCAGGGGAAGCCCCCTGAGTATACACCGAGCTAACTTGAAGGGCTGCGAGCTCTAGTATCGCCTAGTGACAGTAGAATTGGATCAACAGAAGCTGGAGATTCATCTATAATTGTTCATCCTGATTATCAATTACAAACAACAACGCATATTCAAGAGCCAATTTCAGTTTCTGAAGTTACTGGTAGTATTTCTCCTTCCAGTAAATTAGCTGAAGAACCTAAAATTTCTGAGCCTGACATTGAACTTGCTATTTTGGAACCATCTTCAGGATTTGTTATTCCAGCTTCTAGTGATCCTGGTTCACCTAGGGTAAGAAATATCATTACTGAAAATCTTCCTTCTAACCTCATATCTATTGAAGAACTTTTCGGTCCAGACAAAGACATAACTCTTCCTAAAAACCAACAGAATTTGAATCTTAGGGAGCGTGAATCAATATTCTACAGTCCTTTTAGAAGTGACGCTTGGTATTTATCATTGACAGATTTTTTAGAAAACCTGGGTATTATTTTTTCACCACCCCGAATTCCTTTTCATCCTACACCAAGAGGTTATTATCCTTCATCAATTATGTCAGGTGAGTCATCTATGTTTTCCCAATCACCGAAAACATTTTTATACGGTGGTCCTTCTATTCCTTCGGGGTACCAGTCACTCTCTGGTACTTTCTCAGGAGCAACTCCTCAACCAATTGAACAAGTGTTATCATCTGATATTAATGGAGCTAAAACTGAAACGTTGAACAAAGAACAAATTTTTATGATGTCTGGTAATATTACAAATCCTCAACCTCAAGGTAGTCAGTTACTGCTTGGGGGGCAACCACAAGGTAGTCAATTATCGCCTGGGGGGCAACTTCAAGGTAGTCAGTTACTGCTTGGGGGGCAACCTCAAGGTAGTCAGTTACCACCTTGGGGGCAACCTCAAGGTAATTTTTTACCAGGACAAACTGTAGGATAGTATTATTTACCTGGAGAACAACCTTAAAGATAGTACATACCTCAAGGTTATCAACCTCAAGGACAGTACATACCCCAAGGTCAACCCCAGACTCAGTATATTCCTCAGGGTCCTTATCAACCCCAGATTCAGTAGTACTGATACAGAAACTGTGGCGGAACAACCAATCACGGATGAGTCCTTGTTTCTTATTAGTACCATTGATCCTTGGTATGGAGCTATTATTGTTTATCTTCAAACCCAATATTTTCGGCCTAAGCTTTCAAAGTCGCAATGACGAAAGATACGTTTCCAGTCTCAACAATATCATATTTTTGGTGACACACTATATCGTCGTGGTGTGGATTCAATTTTTCGACATTGTCTAATCCACGAGGAAGCCGAAAAGATTTTGAATGATTGTCACTCCGGAGCATGTGGCGGTCATATGTCTGGGTATGCCACAGTCCAAAAGATATTACGCGTAGGTTATTTATGGCCATCAATGTTTAAATATTGTATTTACGCGGTCTGAAAATGTCATAATTGTCAAATATTCGATCAGAAAATGGGTGCACCACCTGCTCCTCTTCACCCCATATTTGTTGTCGGTCCCTTTGCAAAATGGGGCATTGATTTCATTACATGTAACCCTCACTCGGCCGAGGGGCATGGGTATATTATTCTAGCAGTAGATTATTTTACCAAATGGGCCGAGGCGATCCCTACGTTTGCGGCAAATGGAAAAGTTGTAGCTACTTTCGTATTCAATCATGTGATTGCTCGTTTTAGTGTACCCCAAGCGATAATCACTGATCACGGGAGCCATTTTCGGAATATCATGATGATCGAATTAACAGACCAACTTGGCCTATGCCATGACAGTTCTACTCCATATTATCTGTAGGCCAATGGTTTAGTTGAGGCAATTAATAAAGTTTTAGTCACCATGATCAAACGAATCATTGGAATTCATAAGTCGAATTGGCCTGCCATGCTCTTTTCAGCACTTTGGGCATATCGAACTTCAGTAAAAACATCGACAGGTTTTACCCCTTTTCAACTGGTTTATGGTTTAGAAGCAGTACTACCCATTGAAAGCGAGATACCATCACTCCAACTAGCCATAGAGTTATTACCCAACACTTCTAAAGAGGAGAAACGTTTTTTGTACTTGGCTCAATTAGATGAGAATCGGCGCACCACTGCATTAGCTACCGAGTCTCATGCGAAAAGAATGAAAGCTCAGTATGATAGAAGTGTTACCCCTCGTAATTTTTCAGAAGGAGACCTAGTTTTGATTTATGATCAAGCCAACGATAAACTAGGGGCTGGAAAATTTGAACCCATGTGGCATGGTCCTTACATTGTCAAGCGACAGCTTGCAAAAGGGGCCTATGAATTGATTGATTTTGATGGGGTCTCTTTAGGTAAACCCAGAAATGGACTTTATCTAAAGAGATATTACGCTTGATTTTTGTGTGGAGATATTCTCTGTAGATTAGTTACTTTCTAGCTGGTGTGCTACAGAGTAGAAACGTGTGCCTAGCTTAAGTGTGCTCTTACTATCTTTTCCTGCTTATCTGGATAATTTTATCGCAGATGTCGACATCCTTTCAAACATATATTGGTTTTTCTGATGGCGCTTGTCGTAGTACACGAAACATTTCTTCCGTAGCTTGGGTTATTTACTCACCCACTGATGAGTTAGTATTAATGCACGGGGTAAGTCTCGGTCAAAAAACGAATAATATTGATGAATATAGTGTAGTTATTGAATTATTATCGAAATCCGTTTCATTTGGAATTCGAAGTTTGATCGTTAAGTTAGATTCTGAACTCGTTGTATTACAGTTAAATCGAGTATATGCCATTAGGAATCCAGTATTATTAAGATTATTTTTAAGGGTTCATCTTTTGGAATGAGAGTTTGATTATATTGAGTATCAACACATTCCAAGAAGTTTAAATACATTAGCATACGCAATTGCTTCTAGTGTTATAAATAGACATTTGCAATAACAAAGTAATAAATCAACATTCGATAGACATGATTGGACAGGTAACTGGAAATAATAGTATATCATAGTATAGATGTACTGTTCAAAAAATAATACATCATCTTCGATCATAGGCTCAAAACGCCTTATGATTGGGAAAAGGTGATACAAAAAATGAGTGTACAAATCGATCATCCACTATCCGTGGTGATGATCATGATAGTACACCACTACTCATGCCACCTTAGTAAAAAAACTCCTGAATGGACCAAGGACACCTATGAAATATCTTTGTAGACGGAGCGGGATATCATCTATAGTAGTCTCAAGAATATCTATGGTGAGCTACTCTAGATGGTGCTCTAAGTCAGTCAGGATCTCTGCAGTATGATCCTGTGGTGGTGGTGGTGGTGGTGTATCCCTTTGCCTCCGGTCAAAGGGGCAGAGAATGGCTAGTCTAGTCGGACCCACATCTGCATTTGAAATTTTTGATATCATTTTTGGAAGATTTAAAAAACAAAACAAAAATTAGAAAGTAGAACATGTCAAAAGAGATTTTTTACCTAATTCATCCCACTGACTTCCTAGAGGAAGGGGCATCTCCCGGTTGCCACGAAAGTTCATGCCAGCATAAGGAAAATCCTCTATAACAAAAAGTTGGCGATCCAGCCAACAGAAATATGTAGAGGGAAATCTCACAATCTCCCCACCCTCACTGTGGCGGGCCATCAGAGCAACCCAACGAATCATCCTAGGCTTTCGAGGTCGACCAGCATCAACAGGAATATGCTGCGGGCTAACATGGGGATCCTCTCTAGAGCAAAGGTGACTACAATGGACCCATATCCAAAGTTGTTTAGCTTACCATTCTTTGCTCTAGTTAGTTGGCCTTTCACATTAGCCAACACAGCCTCGCACCAGTTGAAAATGGTGCCTCGAAAGCAGTCTACTGCTATGCACATCTGAGAACCGGTGGCTACATGTAAAGCTGCACTTCTTCACAACTTGACAATGGTAGAAGAAATTAATTTTAGCTCGGGACGGATGACGGTTTTAATGTCAATTCATTTGTCCCCGAGGTTGGCTTCATCATTACAGAACTCCAATTGGAGGCTGGCGACAGACTGGCCACCTGGCATAGCCCCAAAAAGAGATAGTGGTTCCCCTCTCCTGGACAAACCAGTCAAAAAATAAATATCCTCCAGCTCAATCTCGAGCCGGTGTCCTCCGATCACGAAGCATTGGTCTTGAACATCCCATTTTCTTACCAGTCAAGTAAGAAGATCCACCTGAGCTCTCATGCCACTGATTGCCGAAAATTTGTAAAGCCCACATGCTCTCAAAGCTTGCAAACTAGGAAGATGATTTATCGTTGCTTCATCTACCCCTTCGTGCTCCCGTTCGTGCCAAATAAGCATTATAGATATCCTACAACAAGAAAATTGAAGGATTAGAATCCTTTTCAAGCAAACAAATTGAGTAAATTAGGAAGAAAATATGTTTTTCAATTTGTCACGGCGCCTCCACACTTTACGCTCAGGGACAGTGCGTAGATACGCACGGGGCCTGTGTTAAAAGTGCGGCAGTTTCCCTTTGTCTTGGGTGTGGACCTATGAGGGAGAATTTTTCAAAATATTTTCCTCCCAAAAATGAAATTCTAACCCTAAATTGAAAAAATGAACAGTTGAAATGCAAGATAAGGAGGTTGTGGATTACCTGAAACAGATGGTTTTCGATTCCAACGATCGGTTTTCCCAGAATCTTCTCCGAAGCGTTTTTTACCCAGAGCTTTAAAAACTTCACTCCAAACTCAAATGGTAAAAATGAAATTGAAAAACCCCTTTTTATAAGTTTTTTCGAATAGATGAATTTTAAGTTTGTTTATTTTTCACTTTAAAAAGTCAGTTTTTCAAAACATTTTTTATTATTGAAACAGGTATGTTTAAATTTTTCGAGCTTTTGTGCAGAATAACGGATTTTTCAGGCAAAATGGTCATTTTTGATGAAGAATAAACTTTTATCACTTTTTCGAGCTCTTTAAATTTTACAAAAAAACGAAACCATGGAGTCCTCTTTTAAGCCCTTTTCAGACTCTCTAAAAATAAAAAGATTGTCGAGTACTTGACTATTCAAACTTGTTAAAGTAAATGAACGGTCGTCCCTTCAGTATAAGTTTACCCCTTTTCCAAACTGAAATGGACTATTTACGAAAAAGGTATACATTGACTAATCATGGTAAATAAAGTTCTCTCTTGCATTATTTTATCCTTTTTCGGGTCTAAGAGACTAAATTTACGAAAAAGAACACCCATGGAGTTTTCTTAAGTTTTTTCTTTTGACTCCCTAAAAATGAAAAACACCGAGTTTCTCCTATCTTGGACTTACAATTTAAATTTAACGTTAAAAGACTGTCGATTACAAAAGAATGAACCACATCCTTCTTAAAAGTTGGAATTTCCAAAACCTAAGTTGGACTCATTGAAGGATGAGCTTATAAACAAGAAAAATATGTAGTATCCCTCATAAAACATCAAAAATAAAGAGGAATGCTTGCCGAAATGGTGGGGGAAAAGAAGAGAAAAACGAATTCATTTG
The DNA here is from genome assembly GCA_034641835.2 of Pinus albicaulis. NCBI lineage: Eukaryota > Viridiplantae > Streptophyta > Pinopsida > Pinales > Pinaceae > Pinus > Pinus albicaulis. The sequence goes on from CM076583.1 coordinate 794,871,003, forward strand.
TTACACTTTGATTTGTAAAAGCATTATATGAACATGGCACTTTACGCCATGCTTCCATTTGGAGTTGCAGAAATCAACATACACCAGTTAATGAAACCATGTTAGTCTTGGCCAGTTTACAGGTATTAACAAGACAGCTTTATCACCAAACCATTTGCAGTGTTGTTATGTGTTCAACAGGACAGTCAAACAAACCATTCATCTGCAACACTTGTCTCCATTCACGTTGACCATCCCTGAGTCAGTCTTTGCAAAAAAATTCTTCAAAACTTGATCTATAGTTTCGTGTCGTGAACTTGTTTACGACGGATCACTTTCTATCGACGACAGCTCATCATGTAGGAAGTTGATCTAGAATCCGTCAGTACCTTGAAATCTGCATGCCTTAATGGCAGGTTTCTCGCCTTCGATGACAGGTTTCATCATTGACTTTCGATCAAACGATTCCGTGAAATGTTTGACTTCAGATCACTTATTCACATTTCATGGATTGTACTAAGTACTTTGAGAGCCATTGGCATTATTGGTTGTTTCTCTCACACTTGTTAATAGTTCACATCATTGACTGGTAATCAAGTGGTTTCTACATTGTCAAGCGACAGCTTGCAAAAGGGGCCTATGAATTGATTGATTTTGACGGGGTCTCTTTAGGTAAACCCAGAAATGGACTTTATCTAAAGAGATATTACGCTTGATTTTTGTGTGGAGATATTCTCTGTAGATTAGTTACTTTCTAGTTGGTGTGCTACAGAGTAGAAACGTGTGCCTAGCTTAAGTGTGCTCTTACTATTTTTTCCTGCTTATCCGGATACTTTTATCGCAGATGTCGACGTCCTTTCAAACATATATTGGTTTTGCTGATGGCGTTTGTCGTAGTACACGAAACATTTCTTTCGTAGCTTGGGTTATTTACTCACCCACTGACGAGTTAGTATTAATGCATGGGGTAAGTCTCGGTCAAACAACGAATAATATTGTTGAATATAGTGCAATTATTGAATTATTATCGAAATCCATTTCATTTGGAAATCGAAGTTTGATCGTTAAGTTAGATTCTGAACTCGTTGTATTGCAGTTAAATCGAGTATATGCCATTAGGAATCCAGTATTATTAAGATTATTTTTAAGGGTTCGTCTTTTGGAACGAGAGTTTGATTATATTGAGTATCAACACATTCCAAGAAGTTTAAATACATTAGTATATGCAATTGCTTCTAGTGTTATAAATAGACATTTGCAATAACAAAGTAATAAATCAACATTCGATAGACATGATTGGACAGGTAACTGGAAATAATAGTATATCATAGTATAGATGTAGTGTTCAAAAAATAATACATCATCTTCGATCATAGGCTCAAAACGCCTTATGATTGGAAAAAAGTGATACAAAAAATGAGTGTACAAATTGATCATCCACTATCTGTGGTGATGATCATGATAGTACACCACTACTCATGCCACCTTAGTCAAAAAACTTCTGAATGGACCAGGGACACCTATGACATATCTTTGTAGATGGAGCGGGATATCATCTATAGTAGTCTCAAGAATATCTATGGTGAGCTGCTCCAGATGGTGCTCTAAGTCAGTCAGGATCTCTGCAGTATGATCCTGTGGTGGGGGTGGTGGTGGTGCATCCCTTTGCCTCCAGTCAAAGGGGCGGAGAATGGCTAGTCTAGTCGGACCCACATCTACATTTGAAATTTTTGATATCAGTTTTGGAAGATTTAAAAAACAAATCAAAAATTAGAAAGTAGAACATGTCAAAAGATATTTTTTACCTAATTCATCCCACTGACTTCCTAGAGGAAGGGGCATCTCCCGGTCGCCACGAAAGTTCATGCCAGCATAAGGAAAATCCTCTATAACAAAATGTTGGCGATCCAGCCAACAGAAATATGTAGAGGGAAATCTCACAATCTCCCCACCCTCACTGTGGCGGGCCATCAAAGCAACCCAACGAATCATCTTAGGCTCTCGAGGTCGACCAACATCAACAGGAATATGTTGCGGGCTAACATGGGGATCCTCTCTAGAGCAAAGGTGACTACAATGGACCCATATCCAAAGTTGTTTAGCTTACCATTCTTTGCTCTGGCTAGTTGGCCTTTCACATTGGTCAACACAGCCTCGCACCAGTTGAAAATGGTGCCTCGAAAGCAGTCTACTGCTATGCACATCTGAGAACCGGTGGCTACATGTAAAGCTGCACTTCCGCACAACTTGACAACAATAGAAGAAATGAATTTTAGCTCGGGACGGATGATGGTTTTAATGTCAATTCATTTGTCCCCGGGGTTGGCTTCATCATTACAGAACTCCAATTGGAGGCTGGCGACAGACTGGCCACCTGGCATAGCCCCAAAAAAAGATAGTGGTTCGCCTCTCCTGGACAAACCAGTCAAAAAATAAATATCCTCCAGCTCAATCTCGAGCCGGTGTCCTCCGATCACGAAGCATTGGTCTTGAACATCCCATTTTCTTACCAGCCAAGTAAGAAGATCCACCTGAGCTCTCATGCCACTGATTGCCCAAAATTTGTAAAGCCCACATGCTCTCAAAGCTTGCAAAGTAGGAAGATGATTTATCATTGCTTCATCTACCCCTTCATGCTCCCGTTCGCACCAAATAAGCATTATAGATATCCTACAACAAGAAAATTGAAGGATTAGAATCATTTTCAAGAAAAAAAATTGAGTAAATTAGGAAGAAAATATGTTTTTCAATTTGTCACGACGCCTCCACACTTTACGCTCAGGGACAGTGTGTAGATACACACGGGGCCTGTGTTAAAAGTGCGGCAGTTTCCCTTTGTCTTGGGTGCGGACCTCTGAGGGAGAATTTTTCAAAATATTTTCCTCCCAAAAATGAAATTCTAACCCTAAATTGAAAAAATGAACAGATGAAATGCAAGATAAGGAGGTTGTGGATTACCTGAAACAGAAGGTTTTCGATTCCAACGGTCGGTTTTCCCAGAATCTTCTCTGAAGCGTTTTTTACCCAGAGCTTTAAAAACTTCACTCCAAACTCAAATGGTAAAAATGAAATTGAAAAACCCCTTTTTATAAGTTTTTTCGAATAGATGAATTTTAAGTTTGTTTATTTTTCACTTTAAAAAGTCAGTTTTTCAAAGCATTTTTTATTATTGAAACAGGTATGTTTAAATTTTTCAAGTTTTTGTGTAGAATAACGGATTTTTCAGGCAAAATGGTCATTTTAGATGAAGAGTAAACTTTTATCACCTTTTCGAGCTCTTTAAATTTTACAAAAAAACGAAACCATGGAGTCCTCTTTTAAGCCCTTTTCAGACTCTCTAAAAACGAAAAGATTGCCGAGTACTTGACTATTCAAACTTGTTAAAGTAAATGAACGGTCGTCCCTTCAGTATAAGTTTACCCCTTTTCCAAACTGAAATGGACTATTTACGAAAAAGGTATACATTGACTAATCATGGTAAATAAAGTTCTCTCTTGCATTATTTTATCCTTTTTCGGGTCTAAGAGACTAAATTTACGAAAAAGAACACCCATGGAGTTTTCTTAAGTTTTTTCTTTTGACTCCCTAAAAATGAAAAACACCGAGTTTCTCCTATACTTGACTCATTAAAATTTAACAGTAAAAGACCTGTCAATTACAAACAGGAATGAACCACTCCTTCTTAGGGTTCGATTTTAAATTAAGTTGGACTCATTCGAAGGATGAGCTTATAAACAAGAAAATGTTATCCTCCTCAAGCTTGTCAAAAATAAAGAGATACTTGCCATAAATGGTGGGAGAAAAGAGAGAAAAACAGATTCATTTGTTACACTTTGATTTGTAAAAGCATTATACCACTCTTGAACATGGCACTTTCTGTCGCACTTCCATTTGGGTTGGGAAATCCTTTGTCTATCAGTTAATCAAACCATATTGAAAGTCTTCAGCCAGTTTCTGGGTATTAACTTAGGGCAACTGTCACCAAACCATTTGCAGTGTCGTTATGTGTTCAACAGGACAGTCAAACAAACCATTCATCTGCAACACTTGTCTCCATTCACGTTGACCATCCCTGAGTCAGTCTTTGCAAAAAATTCTTCAAAACTTGATCTATAGTTTCATGTCGTGAACTTGCTTACGACGGATCACTTTCTATCGACGACAGCTCATCATGTAGGAAGTTGATCTAGAATCCGTCAGTACCTTGAAATCTGCATGCCTTAATGGCAGGTTTCTCGCCTTCGACGACAGGTTTCATCATTGACTTTCGATCAAACAATTCCGTGAAATGTTTGACTTCAAATCACTTATTCACATTTCGTGGATTGTACTAAGTACTTTGAGAGCCATTGGAATTATTGGTGGTTTCTCTCACACTTGTTAACAGTTCACATCATTGACTGGTAATCAAGTGGTTTCTACCATGTTCGACTTGAACACATTTAATCGCATGGTTAGAATCGTACTAGTTCGAGAAGCAGAAATCAAGACCCTGGATCTAGTTTCCACCATCCAGGCTACGAGGAGTTTTATTATTCATTATGCAGTAGACTATTTATTATAGATGGCTGCGTCCATGTTGTGTCTACACTATTGATGTAATATTAAAATCATTTCTATATCAGAACAAGTTTAGTTAGTTTTTGATCTGAGAATGCCTACCTCAACGATGATGTATATACATATATGTGTTGCATTGAATGTTTTTATAGGGTTCCGACTGGGGTGTCCACAGGCTGATCCTTGAAATGATAAATCACATCACTCTTCGAATATTCTCAGACTTCACACTTTAGGGGGAAATTTGTTACACTGAAATTTGTCACCATGACATTTTAGTACTCCCTTGGAAGTCTATAATATCCAAGTTCCCAAAGTCAAGCCTTGAAACTAAGAGAAAAGCTCATAAAAGCCTTAAAACTCTAGTTCCGCACTTTCTCTTAGTATTGGCTGCGGTCCCACACTTTTTGGCTATAAATCCTGCGTAGCCAAATGCACTTTATGCTTATTAACAGTACGGACCCTTATAAAAGATTGAAAAAGGCGCAAGTAAAATCTAGAAGCTCAGTTAAATTCATTTTTGGAAGCTTCTAGAAACATTCCTGCAGTGGAAAGTCCGCTCCTTTCATGTTCATGCATCCCATCCAATAAGGAGCTAACCCCTTAATGTAAGGAACTAATCCCTTTGAAGGAGGATTTTATCCCTTCTTGTATGGTGTTGTAGCTTTCTCTCTTTCACTATAAAAGGAAGCATAGGGCAGCCTTAAGGGGTTACAATTAATGAGTTGAAGTTTTTAGTATTTTTGGAGTCGAAGTGCTGTTGAAACTTAGACCCTTTTAGCTGAGATTTTATATGGGAAGGATTACATACCTATATGTATCTCGGTTGGAAGAGTTCAAGGCTTGTCATAGTAAAGGAAACTCCTATTCTCGACCCCAGGAAGACCTGTACAATGTCAAGGCGGACACAGTTGTTTGGCTCTTCTTATTCAAAGTTAATACAAGTAAATTCATTTTTCTCAATAAGCTGTCCATTGATTTTTTTATTTTATGGATTCCTTGATCACCATAATAGATATGATTTATGAATATATGCTATGCAGGTGCTATTTGATGTTTTCTTGTTTGTTATTGCAGATATTCGAAGGAAACTCTTTCGGGTGACTAAAGGATTACTACTACGAACAAGCGTTGGATCAAAGGTAGGATCTTTAAGCCTTTATAGAATTTAATTACAAATCGCAATATATCTAGAGAAAGATAGATTTAGTTGTCTGTTTTTTGCTAGCTGTCCATAGGACACTTGGGAGGTTTTTCTTGTCTGCAAGAATGACTTATCCATCCAAAAGATGGTTCTAAACACATCGACAAAACTCTAATGATGTACTCTGATTTTTTCTCTTCATCTATTTAACTTGATGCCAAGATTTTATTTTTCATCTTTTCATGACGATGGACCACACTGGATGGTTCTAAACACGTCTCTCATGATGTGATTTTTATTTAATTTTTTCTTTCTTTTCATGAAATGGATCACATAAGCCTAAATTCAGTTATAATATGTGTAAGACATTATAATTTATTATGTTGATTTTTTTGTCTTTTTGTAGAAAATAAATCAGCATCCCTCTAGCTATTATTTCTCATTATGTCACTAGTAGGGATCTGAACATGGGTGAAGGATTTTTCACAACGCTTCACATAGCTTTTATTGACTTTCAATTTATGAGAATATTCCAAGTAAAAATGTAAATTTATCAGACTTGAATTTGGGTGGGGAGGATAACAACCATTCTACCCAACCACCCAGACTAAACTCAATCAACATAATCCAATTCAATAAACATAATCTATTTATTTTTATAACAAATAAAATTTGTTTTATTTCAAATATTTTTTAGTTGTTTTAAATTTAACTGAAAGTTTAATAGAAAATTTTTATAAACTAAATTAAAATTTTAAACAGATATTTATATTTAATAATACCTTAATACTAAGCATATGTTTTTCCTTTTTGAATTCAAGAATAAATCTAGAAAAGAAGTTGAATTAGGAGTATTCTTATTGATAAATTTTTATTAATATTTTTTTAGAGGTAGAAAAACAACTGGTTTACATAATGTACCAGGGCATTGTAAAAATATTCAGTTATTGTCAAAATGATACACATAAACAGTTTGTCAGCACACCACCTTGTGTAAACAAATTCATGGTTCTTGGAAACTATATCACCAAAAATAGTCCAACCACGGAAAATATTCAAGACATACCATCAACCCAAGTTGAGAAAAACACAAAACCCGAGGAAGATGGGTCTGAAATAGTGTCCATACAGTGCACGATGACATTCAAAAACAGAAAGAGTACTCACAGTTCAACAATATAAGCCATGCAGCCTGAAAAAATAAAAATTACAGAGGCGACATATACCAATAGTGCTAGCACCGAAGGGATCAATGAAAGCGGACCATGCCCCTCGCCCCGTCCCCAGTGGCATCTATGAGGACGTAATGCATTTCTCCAAACACACCTGAGAGTCCATCCTTAGATAGCCTATCTGCCATATCATTCTTCTCTCAAAATATGTGGGTGAAAGACATATCAACAAAAGATCTGTGAAGTGATTAAATCCTCTCCATCTAGTGGGTCATATTCCCCGGGGCGAATAGGTTGCGATGATTCATATGGTCTATAAGTACTTTAGAGTCTCCAAAAACCCTTAATTTCTCAATGTAAAGGTGTTTTGCAAACCAGAGAAGCCCCCATAAAACCATAACCACCGCCCGCGTGTTGGTACCCATGCCACCGTACCAGTGAACCTTATAGCATGCAAGATGGAGATATCATTAACCAAGCCTCGCATCCGCATCTATGTTTTTGTGTCACCCCATCAAAGAACCTAGTTGGGTAGTGTATTTCCATTGGTCTATGGCGGCGAGAAAGGTCAATCGGCTATCTGTCCTTGATCTTAATGCTCCCCCATGTGATAAGTATATGTTCAGCAGCCCATTTTGTAGTAAAAACTTATTATCAAAAATCCCCTTGTTCCTGCACCACCAGATGTGCCAATGTGTGAGAATAGGAATATATCTGAATTTCCTACCTTTTTTCTATCCACCATCTATAACATTCCTATAGTCTGTTGTAAGAATATGTAGGGAGATTGAAACCAGAGTTGAGATGTCCCAAAATATCTCTGGCAAACTAAGATGTATAAAAAATATGTTCGTTATGTTCTGCAGCACACCCACATAAACAACACCAACCAAGACATATCTTGATCAGGAGCTCAAATCTGAGCTTGGGGAAAAAGCTCAAAAATGAAAGTGCTCAGATTGACTTGGAACCTGAGCAACCGGATAGGCCTCGGTGATACGATCCCAACGTCGTGAACGACATTAAAAACCGATACCGTATGAGAAAGATATTCAAGTTTGAAATTTCTCAATTTCAGGTAAAAAGTCAGTTTGACTTGGTTTGACCTTGATTTAAAAAAAATATTAAAAAAATAATATTCCTTGAAATATTCTTGAGAATATTCCCTGGAATATTCCAGATGGGCCAATCGAATGGCGCCAAGTGTCATTCACTGATTTGATGTTAAATTGACTTTTGTATTGGCGGGCCAATAGGAGGCTGCCACGTGGCAAGCCCAGAGGCCGCCACATGGCCCTCAATTCAGAAATTTTGGCGTATTAAAATGTTATTTTAATTGCATGGTTTGAACACAAGACCTCATCCCCATGAGCGCTAAACCTTACCATTGGCCCATAGCCTTTAGTTTTGTTGTATGAAAGGTGGGAACTTTTATTAATTTTTAAATTGCTTTGGGCGGGGTTCAAAATGGGCCCAGCCCCTAAGGGCCAGCGCCCTTGCAATGTGACCATGCAGCGGTGACCGTAGCTCTTTCAAACCGGTGGGTTTAATAACATATGGTTGAACTTAATGCATATGTGGTGGCCACATGTTATATGGTGGATTTTTATGTTATATTTATTATAACATTAATATAAACCATTTTCTCCAATGTTACATGCGGGATTTGCAGTCACATGACCCTTATATTTATTGCCAATAGAAAATGCTCCGCCAATTTTATCGCCATCCCACCAATTAAGGCGGATTCCACCAACTTAACTGCAGTTAACCACAGTTGGCCCACAATTAGTGGGATTTTTGCCTAACATTGGGCAAAATGTTGTTTTGGTGATATCTTTCAGATGGGAGATCCTTTCTGAGCGAATTTTTTTTTGATTTTGGGTCTCTTAGACCTTCTGAACTCAATGGTGTAGGTTTCAAGGCCAACAGAGGTCGTTTGCAGGTGTTTTTTCTTTAGGGAAGTTCTAGAAGCCACTAGGGCCATATCAGTTTGGGAGCTGCATTGGGATGTGTGCAGACATTGAATGTGAAACGAAGGTCATTTCTGACTATATTCTATGCTATGAGTCCATTTCTACAGATATTTTTTCCTGTTGAGGCATTCTTCACCTCGAATTTCTTCAGGGAAGCTTTCAAGGCCACTAGAGCCATTCCAGTGCTTGAGCTATTTGGGGGTTGTATTCATCTGTTTTCGGTGATTGAAAAGCCTACTTCTGTTGTCTTTGACATTTTTAGTCCATTGGCAGTGGTTTCAAAACCATTGGAGGTCATCTCCACCTCGAATTTCTTCATAGAATTTTAAAGGGCTATAAGGGCCATTTGAAGAAAGTACTATTTAAGGTACATTTTCACTGTTTAGTGCTTGGGGAAGAGCATTCTTAGCTATTTCCTATCTTATGATTCTATTTTTATAGTCATATTTGCCTTTAGAGGCACTTATTTACTTGTATTAGCCTTTGCAGCATTCTTAACACAAGAGGACAAGTCCATTTTGGGAGGATTGGTCCAGCAGATGTAGCCCAGGAGGGGTGAACTGCTTCATCATATTTGTGTCATTATTTGCTAAAGATATCATGTTAAAAAAATCTGATATATTTGTTAAACAGTAAATTTAAGTAACTTGCCTTCACACATAAACACCTAAACAACTGCTCAAAATTATTTGTTTTTATTCCGCAAGACATCAAACTGAAGAATGAAGTATTTTAAGAGTTAACCTTGGAGTTGTTTGCACATTTAGAATTATTGGAAATGGATACCTTGCACCCTTTATTCAAGTACATTCCATTTTCAGATCAGATGGTATCAGAGTGGGTTTTTTCTATTTATATGCTCTAGGAAAAGTTATATAAACTATAGACAGAGTCTGAAGCAAGCCAGGAAGCCTTCGAACCGATTTTGTTATACAATTGCGTAGTAGATAAATGCTACTTCAGTCAATCTCTAGTTTAGTTTATATTTTGAGCATTTGTGCAATCAACCTTGACTGTTTTATTGTGTACATGAGTTTTCTTGAGCTCATTTTGGGATAGCTGGTGTTAACCCTCTCCAAGAGTTGAAGGCATTTGGTCAACAACCTGTCATTATTGAAGCTTTGAGAACTTTGTTTGAAGTTACTTTTGTTATTTGACCATTTACATGATGTCAATTTCTTCTGCAAGTGAAGTTTCCTCCTTCACGAAACTCTTTAGTGATGACATGAAAGAAGAGTTCATTAAGGTGAAGGACATGGTGCAGATTCTCCTTGAGGATCAAAGAGAAAGTGTTTAGCTTCGTGCACAATTGTTGGCTATGCAGGAAGAAAAATAATCCATTCTTCAAAGACTGCATGATATGGAGTTGCAGCTTCTTCAAGCTCAAGAAGCTCTGTCCAATAAAATACCTCATCTTCAGGATGTAAATCATGAGGTAAATCATTCTAATTTGTCTTCAGTTTCCCCTATTGAAAAGTGTGTTGGTTCTTTTGAAAGGCATACAAGAGGTATTGGGTCCAAATTGATGTTGAAAATGGGCTATCAAGAAGGCAAAGGTTTGGGCAAGCATGCACAAGGAATTTTTTAGCCTATTTCTATTATGGAGCATCCCAAGAATATTGGTCTTGGCTATGAGCAGCTTAATGGCGAAGCTTTGAGAACATGCATTCAAGAATGTGATGCAAATTTGAAGAGAACATTTCTCCCAAGTTCTCAATTACATCGATGTCATGATGGCAATCTTCCTTACCATTGTTTGAAGCCTTTGTTGCAGCAAGAAGATGGTAGACATGCAGCTTATGGCAAGCATGCAATTTTAGGCAGTTTTCAAGATGAGAACAATGATGTTAGTCTGCAATTGAAATCTGGAGCCTCTACTAGTTCATCTCCTCATGGAGGCAAAAAGGATGAACATGCAAAGTAGCATAAGAGGTATAAATCTTCTCATGATCAATTTGATTGTGTTTCTACAAGGCATGATAATTTTACATGCTTTAATGGAAGAAAGAATTCTTGTACATATTGTGGTTGATGTAACCATCATGTTTCGAGATGTTGGATGAGGAAGAAAGCACACAGGAAGCAGATGAAGCAAAGACTACCTTCAAAGAAGGTGCATATGATTTGCACTTTTTTCCAAAAGAAGGGACATGTTGTCTCTCATTGTTGGACTTTGCATCCAACTCGTCGTTCCACACACATGCAGCAAGATGACAAGAATTTTGGAAAAGGTGGAACCTCAGATTCCATTATTGATGTGGAAAGGGAAGTTTTACATGAGGAAAAGTTGCAGCAGCAAAAATGACCATGGAAATGTCTTGGTGAAAAGTGGATGGACTTCTTGATACAGTAAGACATACTCCTTTTGTACATATGCAAATTTCGGATGTATGCATGTATTTTATGTTGTAATATCTTGCTTGTTTTAAGCCACCTTAGATCATTGATCAAGGCAGCGTTGTACAGTTTCATTCTGTAAATTTCTCGCCAGAAATTTTTGTGCGAGAGCAAGCAAGATAGTAGTGGACAGTTGTGGACAAGCGCATTCAGGAAGGGAAATGTCGATTTCTTTTCATTTGTGGTTCAAAGTCACTTGCTTTGTAAGGAAAAAAATTTTGAAGGGCTGAAGAGAAGAGGATTTTTATTCTCTCATTTTCTGTACTACAGTTCAGTTCTTCATTTCAGTAAGCTTTTGGGGACCAAAAGCCTCTCATTTGGGAGGTGTGATCGGGAGCTCAAATCTGAGCTTGGGGAAAAAGCTCAAAAATGAAAGTACTCAAATTGACTTGGAACCTGAGCAACCGGATAGGCCTCGGCGATACAATCCCAACGCCGTGAACGGCACTGAAAACCGATATCGTATGAGAAAGATATTCAAGTTTGAAATTTCTCAATTTCAGGTAAAAAGTCAGTTTGACTTGGTTTGACCTTGATTTTAAAAAAAATATTAAAAAAGGAATATTCCTTGGAATATTCCCTAGAATATTCCAGATGGGCCAATCAAATGGTGCCAAGTGTCATTCACTGATTTGATGTTAAATTGACTTTTGTATTGGCGGGCCAATAGGAGGCTGCCACGTGGCAAACCCGGAGGCCGCCACGTGGCCCTCAATTCAGAAATTTTGGCGTATTAAAATGTTATTGCAATTCCATGGTTTGAACATGGGACCTCATCCCCATGAGTGCTAAACCTTAGCATTGGCCCACTGCCTTTAGTTTTGTTGTATGAACGGTGGGAACTTTAATTAAGTTTTAAATTGCTTTAGGCGGGGTTAAAAAGGGGCCCAGCCCCTAAGGGCCAGTCCCCTTGCAATGTGACCATGCAACGGTGACCGTAGCTCTTTAAAACCGGTGGGTTTAATAACATATGGTTGAATTTAATGCATATGTGGTGGCCACATGTTATATGGCGGATTTTTATGTTATATTTATTATAACATTAATATAAACCATTTTCTCCAACGTTACATGCGGGATTTGCGGTCATATGACCCTTATATTTATTGCCAACAGAAAATGCTCCGCCAATTTTATCGCCATCCCACCAATTAAGGAGGATTCCACCAACTTAACTACAGTTAACTACAGTTGGCCCACAATTAGTGGGATTTTTGCCTAACATTGGGCAAAATGTTGTTTTGGTGATATCTTTCACATGGGAGATCCTTTCTGAGCGAATTTTTTTTTTATTTTGGGTCTCTTCAACCTTCTGGACTCAATGGAGTAGGTTTCACAGCCAATAGAGGTCGTTTGCAGGTGTTTTTTCTTAGGGGAAGTTCCAGAAGCCACTAGGGCCATATTAGTTTGGGAGCTGCATTAGGATGTGTGCAGCCATTGAATGTGAAATGAAGGTCATTTATGACTATATTTTGTGCTTTGAGTCCATTTCTATAGCTCTTTTTGCCTGTTGAGGCATTCTTCACCTCGAATTTCTTCAGGGAATATTTCAAGGCCACTAGATCCATTCGAGTGCTTGAGCTGTTTGGGGGCTATATTCATCTATTTTCGATGATTCAAAAGCCTACTTATGTTTTCTTCAACATTCTGAGTCCATTGGCAGAGGTTTCAGAACCATTGGAGGTCATCTTCACCTCGAATTTCTTCATAGAATTTTAAAGGGCTATAAGGGCCATTTGAAGAAAGTAATATTTAAGGTACATTTTCACTGTTTAGTGCTTGGGAAAGAGCATTCTTAGTTATTTCCTATCTTCTGATTTTGTTTTTACAGTCAAATTTTCCTTTAGAGGCACTTATTTACTTGTATTAGCCTTTGCAGCATTCTTAATACAAGAGGACAAACCCATTTTGGGAGGCTTGGTCCAGTAGATGTAGCCCAGGAGGGGTGAACTGCTTTATCATCTTTGTGTCATTATTTTTTGAAGATATCATGTTAAAAAAATCTGATATAATGTGTTAAACATCAAATTTAAGTAACTTTCCTTCACACATAAACACCTAAACAACTGCTCAAACTTATATGTTTTTATTCCGCAAGACATCAAGCTGCAAGAATGAAGTATTTTAAGAGTTAACCTTGGAGTTGTTTGCACATTTAGAATTATTGGAAATGGATACCTTGCACCCTTTATTCAAGTACATTCCATTTTCAGATCATATCTTGCCCCTTTTCATTAAGTTCCCCCATGTTAAATTCTCACTCTTCCAGACCAGCCATAAGAAAATAATATGTTTTAATTACGCTTTGGTTTTCCATACATCCCTGAACCAAACCTTCTCACCAATCTCTCCCTATTGTGTCATTAACATATGGTATGTCACCTTCGACCTGATATTACCAGCAAGTATCTGTCCCCACCAGGTTAGCTGATCTCCTCGACTGTGATGACAAAATCCTGAAAGCTTTAGTCCCTCTGTGTAATGTTCCCATTCCTCAGCCATTCGGCCATGAAGCTGTAATGTTTCGGGACCATACCAGATTGGAACCTCGTCCTGCCATTCTTCTATAATTTGTGCCAAATAAAAGATGCCTTTGCACTGTAGGTAGGTATCCAACTCATCACTGATAGGGTGTCCATTATTCTGTCCTCTTATGCCCTCTGCCCCAATCCTCATCTTCCTACCATTTCCAAAGGACCAATTCAAAAAATTGGCCAATAGTGGCCAGGTCCTCCTGAAGCCCTTCCAGATGTGTGACATCCCTCCCCCATTATCCCATCCAACCGAGTAGATTCCAAAATCTGGTTGTGTATATATTTGAAATTTATGATGTCTCTCCACACCCCGGGAGTGTGCATGCACCTCCATATAGACTTGATCAGTAATGGTTGTCCAAAAGTGCCAATGTTCAGGATGCCCCACCTCCCCCCAAATCTTTAGGCTTGGTTATATGTTTCCATTGTGTCAAATGATACTTCTCTGAATTCCTGCCACCCTCCCAAATAAAGTTGGCCATGAATGAATTTATTCTGAAGATAATTGTCTTAAAGAGAACAAAAAGATATGCCCAAAAATTTTATTAATATATTTGATTGATAAAATCTTATTTCTTTTATTCTTTTTGGCATAAAATTTCTAGAAATTTTGAATCAAATCAACAAAACTTAATTGAAGAATCTTCATTTCTTTTTCAAATTTTCTGTCCAAATCTTTTTAAATCTGGAGTCAGATCAATAATTCCATTGAAAACGCTATGTTTATTAATTTATTAAATTTCCAAAATAATAAAGGAATGTTTAATAACAAATTTGTAGAATGAAAATTTAAATATATTTAATAAAGTTAAAAATTTTAACTGATATTTATAATTAATAATACCTTAATATTGAGCATATGTTTTCCTTTTTAATTCGATAATAAATTCAGAAAGGACGTTGAGTTAGTATTCTTATTGATAAAATTTTATTAATATATTTGATTGATAAAATCTTATTTCCTTGTATTCTTTTTCACGTGAAATTTCTAGAAATTTTGAGTCAAATCAACAAAATTTAATTGAAGAATCTTCATTTCTTTTTCCAACTTTCTGTCCAAATCTTTATAAATCTTGACTCAGATCAAGAATTCTATTGAAAACGCTACGATAAAATTTTATTAATAAGATTCTGGGCCAAATCAGTCTGATCTTTGTAGGTATTTGTTCTCAGATTCCAACTGAAATTCGGAAACCAAGATGGGGTCCAACTGAAAAACATCGACTTTATATATAATTAGAGCTCACAGTTCCGTCTTTGTGCGAAATTAGGTGAATTTCGTTTACTGTCCACATTGGTTTCATGGCGGATCAATGTTTTCAACGAGTAATGACACGTAGATGGCGGCCAGTTCCTGCTGAGGCCCTTGGTGCCATCTCTCAACGCAAGTCACGTTTTTGTTATTCATGTCGGACGAACTTTTTTTAATATTGCGTAAAGCCAAAGTATCTTTGGCAGCATTGATTAAAATGAAAAATGAACCTGCCAAGTTCTTGGCCACTCTTCAATTTTTTTTTTTTGGGTCCATCTGGGTCAGGCCTTCCATAATTGGGGCGATTAAGCATGAGGTTCTTTTGGGTGGGTTCGTTGAGGGTTGTAAGATAGAGATAGAGATAAGTCTCTTGTCAAGTTATTGACCCTTTGTCATGAGATACGTGTTTAATTTTTCTTGGATTTATCTAGATATGGGTTCAATTTTTTTTGGATCCATCAATATCAAGCCATGACAATTGTGCCGACTAAATATGTAGATAATGTTATATACATCTTTATTGTTGTCAAAAGTAACATTCACAACTAGTGATGTTGTTTTCAATTTTGTTGTTTTTGACACCTCAAAATATTGACATAATGCCATCCACAACGAGTGATGCTTTCCTTTTTGTTGTTGTTGAATCTATACAATATTGACATAATGTTATGTAATATTTTTGGCTTTCGACAATGTTATGTCCAAGTATTGATGCGATTTTACTTTTGTTTATTGTTCAAAGAATCACATAGTACATAAAATCATGGTCACTAAAATTGATGGCTACTTTTTTTTTAAAAGACAAAAATAAAAATAAAAATAAAAATTATTATTCATACGAAATATAAGCAAAATCATTATATCATACTCATAGATTATGAGTCAATGATAAATCCACAACTAATAATATATGTGTATGTCTTTTAAGGATATCACATACACCATAAAACATGATAAAAAAGTGGAAGAGGCATGTCGTTTTAAAACATTTAAAGAAATATAATTTGGAAAAAAAAATGTTCTTAATTATTTAATTATAAATAAAATATGTGAATAAAATAATGAGTTAAGCTCTTCATCGGGGTGTATTAACGACAAAGCGTGCCAAGGGGGAAGGTGGAAAATCTCTTTGTTGTCACCCCACTCTAACAAGAGAGGAGGTAGGGTCGTCCTGCCTTCCACTTGATAGAGCCAATTAAAACAACATGAAAATGGAATTACATGGCATTGAATGCACATATCATCACCTTGTGAATATGGGATGATATGCTTAGATGAACTCCACGTCGAGAGCCTTTGTGCCACACTAGTTTCATGTGGCTAAGCCTCAATTCGGTGGGATATTAGCCACCCACTTTCTAAAAATCCTTTCGCAGAGTGTTGTTTCTATCTTGAGTAGAAGGGAAGAGATATGCCCCCCTCGCTTCACCTCCCCCTAGTTATACGTGGTGGGTATTTGCACCATTTTTGAATGGAGAATAGTAACTTTGTCTCAGTGTCGTGAGAGTGCTTGACAACTTGTGAAGGGGAGTGACCTTTGGTTAGTATTCTGTGGTGGGAAGGCAGTGGACTCCAACTCTTGATGTTCGATGGTATTTAACAGAATCGATGCAAGATGTCAAGTGACTCTTTTCACAACTTCTCCTTGACTCCTCTTGCATATTCTGTAGCCTTCATGTATAATTTGACAAAGGATGAATATTTAAGTCATTTCTTGGCACTCAATAACCCAATACCATTGTTTTCTTTGCACTTAACTTATGAATTTATCATCTCCACTACCAGTTGTGTGACCCCACCCTTTGAGGAATCCTCATGAGATCCCTTTAGTGTCCCTCACATACACACCTACCGAGTTGGTCAATAGCCTTAACCACCCCCGCCCCCGCCCCCGCCCCCGCCCCCGCCGCTACCCCCGCCCCGTTGACTCCATTATAGTTGCTCCTAGTTATCTTTCTTTTTAGTGGAATAATTGGGTGAACATAAAATTCCTTTGGTGCACCCTTGTAGCTAGTAGTGTTATCATCCTTTCTACCAAACCTCCCATAATGGTGCATTAGAGAATGAGATGTCAACATGTCTTGGCTAGTAGAGGTGAGGGAATTTATCGAGATCGTCTCAAGCACAATCAACAACTCAGAGATATAAGGATTCAACTCTGGAGCACATTCAATATGTGGTGGATAGAGCCGCTTTGGAAGCTATGGAAGAGTGGAATGCTTACAGTAATGAGGATATACTTGCCCATGCGGCAGTTTGGATCGCTAATTATCATCTCTCTAGGCATTATATCTCATTATGTCACTAGAAAAGATTTGAACTTCGGTGAGGAATTTTTCCCAATCACCTCAGATAACCCTTAATGAATTTATATTTATGGACATTGGGTATCGTGGGGAAGAAAGTTGACCTCCATCTTAGTCCAAAAGCAAGAGTGAAGTTGTTGGTACTACGCCAACCTTCACTATAGACTCATTTAAGAGGACAACATAGTTACTATATTCCAAGTAAATATGTCAATTTATCAAACTTGATTCTAGATAAAAAGAATAACAACCATTCCACTGAACCATCCAAACTAAACTCACTCAGCATAATCCAATTTGATAAATATAATCTATTTATTTTTATAATAAATAAATTTTATTTTAATTTAAATAATTCTAATTCTTTTAAATTTAATTAAAAAAATTTATAATTAAAATTATAATATATTTAATAAAATTAAAATTTTAATCTGATATTTATATTTAATAATACCTGAGCATATGTTTTTCTTTTTGAATTCGAGAATAAATCAAGAAAGTTGAGTTAGCAGTATTCTTATTGATAAAATAATATAAATAATACCTTAATATTGAGCATATGTTTTTCCTTTTTGAATTCGAGAAGAAATCCAGAAAGGAAGTTGAATCAGGAGTATTCTGATTGATAAAATTTTATTAAAATATATTTGATTGATAAAATCTTATTTCCTTTTACTCTTTTCAGCATGAAATTTCTAGAAATTTTGAATCAAATCAACAAAAATTAATTGAAAAATCTTCATTTCTTTTTCAAATTCCTGTCAAAATCTTTATAAATCTGGAGTCAGAACAAGAATTCCATTCAAAAGTTTACGTATATTAATTTATTAACTCGTGCCAAACTTTTCGAAATTCTTTATTTGGGAAGTACCTAACTAAAATATGTAGTTCAAAGTATTATGAAATGTCGGTGGATTTTGAGCCAAATAAGTCCAGTCGAATTCCGCCACAAAATTTTCAAGTTATCTTACTTGCTCCGATTGGTAAAATCCCCCTTTTGTTGGGAATTTTTTTAAATTAAGTTTAGTTGAAGATCTCGGTAGATTTTGGGCCAAATCAGGTAGATCTTTTTAGGTATTTGTTCTCAGAATTCAAGATGGGGTTCAACTGAAAAACATCGACTTTGTAAATAATTGGAGCTCATAGTTCCGTGCTTGTGCGAAATGATGTGAGTTTCGTTAACTGTCCACATTGGTTTCATGGCGGATCAATGTTTTCAACGAGTAATGATATTTTCAATTTCGACACGTAGATGGCGGCCAGGCGATTCCCGCGAGTCACGTTTTTCGTTATTCATGTCGGACGAATTATTTTTAATATTACGTAACGCCAAATTATCTTTGGCAGCATTGATTAAAATGAAAGATAAATGTCCAAGGTAAGAAGAAGATTGAGATTTAAATAAGCTACTTTCTAAGCCATTGGTTTGTTTTTTTTTTAACTCACGGTGAATTGGTAATTTTTTGAGCGGAAAAGGGGACTCTACTCCTTGAACCAAGATCATAGTAGGCCATATACTCAATGGGATTTGAACCATGG
This sequence comes from Pinus albicaulis, assembly GCA_034641835.2. Lineage (NCBI taxonomy): Eukaryota > Viridiplantae > Streptophyta > Pinopsida > Pinales > Pinaceae > Pinus > Pinus albicaulis. The sequence continues at coordinate 794,889,862 of CM076583.1, forward strand.
TCTCATTGGTTTCACCCAATGAAACTTACCATTAAACCACATATCGCCCAATAAAACTTACCATTAAACCACATATCATTGTATTTGGCTTTTTTTCATGACAGTAGGATTAATTTTTCTGGGGTCTATTTGGGTCAGGCCCTTAACAGTTGGGTTGATTAGGGTTGAGGCTCTATTGGAAAGAAAGAAATAAATAAAGTATTTTTAACGTCTATGAGGCTAAAAATAGTCTATGTGATAGACTCCTTCTCCATTTGACTCTTGTATTCGGCGCTTTTCATGTGGAGTTTTACAATAAATGATCTCAACTTCTCGACAAGCTCTTCGCGGAATAGATTATCCCAAGAGCTAGTTGCCAGAATACCTGCATAATTTCCCTTGTTGTCTTTGAATGCTTCACATTCTAAAATGAAATGTTTTTCTGTTTCAACTTTTCTGGAAAAACAAAAAATACATACTCTTTCCTCCCACATTAATGCCTTTTCCAGCTCCCTGTTTCACAACGAACTAATTACTTAATGAAAATTAGTCGTGTATGAGTCCGCCTAGAAATGTAAGATTGAAATAAATATAAACCACTTGCCAAATTATTGACTCTTTGTTTTTTTTTAGATCTAGGGTAATCGGTCACTGGTAGGGCTCTCCTGAGCGAGGCCCAGGTTCAAATCCAACTCGCTGCCACTATAAACCCTAGGCTAGGTGCAACAGCGTGCAAGCCACACAATCGCAGGAAACTTATGCCTCAACAAGAGTCGAGACGTCCGCTATGAGGTCACCTACTCTTCGAGCCAAGACATAACAGGCAAATGTCTCTGCGGAGGATTGGTCCTTGGTGAATCGGGTGAAAGTCAATTGTCTCCACCGTTGGACCTCCGCTTCACCAACCAATTATTGACTCTTTGTTATGAGATACTTGTTCAATTCTCATGCGTTACCTGTGAATCAGGCCGCAACAATTGGGTCTACTAGAGGTGAAGACCCTTCAAGTGTGCCGTGATAAGGGATGTTGCAAGGGAAACAAAAAGATTGAGATGGAGATGGAGACGGAGGCCAATGGAAAGCGGCCCACTTCAGATTCAGCCACGGGTTTCCCTCGCAGTGCCACGTATCGTGCCGAAAGGGAAAGATCCCTAACAATCGATAATGGCCTCCATGGATACTCTCAACCGACAAAATCATCGCGTTTAAAGTGATTTGAGTCCGACATTTGAGATATTCCAAAAGCGGCCCACGTGAATTCTTGCTCTACCAGGTGGCATTATTGCAGCACTTCCATTTGTCGACTATCGTCGGTACTCGACACAAATTGGCGGTGCTTAGGGTAGGGTAGGGTCAGGTGGAGATTATCCTCGACGGGCTGTTCATTATCTCTTCACGAATCGGATTGGGACACCTTATCAACTCATGTCGGGTCGGACGATTCGGGGGTGAGGGACGGACCCCAAGAATCACCACTTGTGACATCTCTTCGCCCGCAACGTGTCGCGCTAGGCAGCGATCAACAAATATCTCGCGCGACAAGACACATGAAGCAGACGCAAAGAATAATGATTCCTCCTCTCTTTTGATATTGATGTCTGAAAATAACGGTAACGCCAAATGGCAAGTCGGTATAGGTTGTATATATGTAAGGAGATAGATTATCCAATAGTAAACATATACGGCTCCAATAACAAACTAGTTATTTAACTAACCAGTTATTTGTGGGCTATTTTGATGACTGCAAATTCAACTCTATCAATCAAATATCTCTCGTGAAAAGACAGATGATACAGACGTCAACAATAATGCGTCCTGCAATCATTTTGACTAGTTTGACCAATCAAATTGCGATTCCTGCTCTCATTTGACGAGAGCAAATCATTCAGATTCTTGACGCGTGTCATCGCAACTAAAATTCCTTCCGCGCCCTCTGGTCCCCTTCTTATCCGCCTTTTCACGCAATATTAAGTCAAACAAGATTTTCCAAACGCGGGGGTCCGGGGATCTACTGTTATCGAATGGATTTCCATGCCCTGCACTAAAATGTGACACCTGTAAAGATCCCAGCTTTTACTGTCGCTCCACATTTCGTTAAGCCTGTAGCTTTGTGGCTAGTCATCAGTGTCCTGCAGCGACGACATGCCTTTTCAGATATTCCACTCACGATCATGATGTATGGTATCCCTCGGCGAGCCTTATTTCCACTGCCATAGGCCCATAAATGCGCCTAGGCAAGAAATGCCCACCGTCGGATTAAAGCTGTAGATCATTGTGTGGCGGGCATTTCTTCCCTGGGCGCATTTATGGGTCTATGGCAGTGGAAAAAAGTCTCGCCGTATCCCTCCATCCTTTCGTCTGGATATATTCTCTAAGCAGTAGTCCAACGAGGCCTCTTTGGGCGTTTTCCCTATAGAGATTAATTTTCTTTCAAATCTAATAAGAAATTTTAAAAAAAATTGAAATTCTAAGTAGTTGAGCACTCAATTATTCAAATATCAGCACTCAATTATTCAAATATCTAAACAGATGAAATCATTTTTATATTAAGAAAACCAATATACCTCCATGTCCATTTTCCTTAAATCTAATTACACATTTAAAAAAAATGAAATTCTAAGTTGTTGACTTGTGGAGTCCTCAATACCTCAGATATCTTAAAAAACCAATACATTGTGTCATCCTATTCAGAAAAATATCTCCATATCCATTCTCCAGTACAAATTAAAAAAAAAAAAATCAAATTCTAAGTTGTTGACTTGTGGAGTCTTCAATGCCTCAAATATCTTTAAAAAACCAAATATCTTTTAAAAAAACCAATACATTGTGTCATCCTATTCCAAAAAAATATAAAAGTCATTTACCAACTTCTAGTTTAAACTATTCCAAAAAAATATAAAAGTCATTTACCAACTTCTAGTTTAAATTCAATTTGATAGGGAAAAATTCAATTGATTAAAATTTAAAATAACAGAACAAATAAAACAAAACATATAGTTAGTTAGTTTGAATTAAAATTCAATAAAAAAAAATCTAGTTAGCAAGTTTGAGTTAAAATTCAAATTGATATAAAAAAAATGTAATTGGTTAAAATTAAATTTAACTCAGCTAAAGTTTAAAAAATTAAAATTAAAATTAATTATTAAATTTAACAAAAAATTAGTTAGCAAGTTTGAGTTAAAATTCAAATTGATATAAAAAAATTAATTGGTTAAATTTAAAAAAAAATGTAATTATCAATTCTTGTTCAAATTCAATTTGATATGGAAAAATTTAATTTTTTAAAAATAGGAGAAAAAATTAGAAATATCCAAGCAATGAGGTAACAAGTTAAGTGGGCTTGATTAAGTGATGTTGAAGTGATAATTGACGTTGTTTTATTCATTTTACTAGTTTCAATATCTCTCAATGAAATGATCATAGATGAATCACTTACTTAACCCATTAAATCCCAAAAAACAATATCTAATATAATGCACTGGGAAAACCTCCCAATACTTAAATACACATCATGTAAATATTTAAATATGTTATAATACTTGCATGGTATTAGGCCTTTGATTTTTCTTTGAATGTGTTTGACCAAATTTCTGCTACTTATCCATAATTTAACATTCTGAATTTCTTTTTGTTATTTTTTATTATTATTTACATTTATTTATTTATAAGGTGATTGGTTGACATCTTATTCTGAGTTTTTTAGAAACTTCCATTTCTATTACTTACTATTTTTTGTTTTTAGTTTTATTTCCTTTTTATTCAACTTCTCCTTTCTTTCTTTTTTTCTATTATCTCCATTTTCATGAATTATAGTTTTTTATCCATATTTTCAATTTAAAATAACTTATGATATATATATATATATATATATATATATATATATATATATATATATATATATATATATATATATATATATATATATAGCCCATATAAAAAATTTAAAAAAATATATAAATTTATTATTTCCATCCACACACACACACACACACATATATATATATATATATTAAATACACCCATATAAATAAACATATATATTAAAGTGTATATATGTTAATAGAAACAGTATTAGTTAATCATATTTTTTTAATTTTTGTTTTTTTTGTTTTTTTTGTTTTTTTTTTTAAATTTAATTAAGTTAAATTTAAGCTAAGCTGCACTTACTAACTACGATGTAGCCTTTGTTTTTTGACAAAATTTTATAATATTGAAAACCTTAAAAATCTCTCAAAATTTGTTTTCAATTATAAACGTTACAAATAGAATTATAAATTGGAAGAAAAGACTCATATTTACATTTTTTTTTTTTCCGTTGGAAGACAATTTGAAACTTAAATCATTACAGAGCTAATTTAGTTTTACATTTAAAATAGTATATTGAGACAATTTTTATATTCATCCATATACCAACTACACCATAAATTATATGATGCTTAATATTTAATTGAATTTTCATATAAATTTCACATTACAATAAACCATATATCAACTTTATAATGGACCATACACATTCCATATTACAAACATTTTATGTTTGGAACAAATTCATATATCAGATATGTGCAAACATTTTTTAGGTTATACACTAGTATTCTCATTCCCTAATTACTAATTAACCAAAGAAATTCTAGTTTATAACAATTAGTAATATCTATTATTCTATAAAATTTAAAATATTTTTTAATAATTTTATTCTTCAATTCAAGGAAATCCAGCTTAAAAAAAAATCATGAAATTTTTTCTATTGCAAATTCTGTTTAAGTTTAATATATATATACCCCATACAAATTCAAAACTTATAAATTTCATATAACAATACTCTCCTTTAAAAACCCTATTTTCTAAATAACCTATTATACTTTTAGTATATATCATAAGTCATAAAAATTACTATGAGCTGTAAATTATTACAGATTTCATTAAACAGTTGCTCAGAAATTTACTTTACAAAATCTTAATGAATTAAAAAACAATCACCAAAATCCCAATCGATTATTAATAGGTAACATTATACCATCTCATCGATCCGAAAGGGTTTCTAAAGAGTGAATGGGCCTCTAGAATTTATAATATGCTCTAGTCCTTTTGTATTAAATCCTGAACCGAATTTGCATACCAAACTTCAAATCAACTTATTAAACCAAATGGAACTGTGCTTTAAACTTTTCTTGTTCTGCAAAAGTAATCTCTGTTGTGCAGTTTGGTGTTTTTCAAATTTAAAAAAAAAAACAAAAACAAAAAGCACACCTCTTTTAATTATCCCTATTTCCCAAAAATAATTTCTGTGTGTTTACAGTTTGGTGTTTTCTTTAAACCATACAAAATGCCCCATCCAAAAGACACTTCCAATGAAGATGGACTATGTTCCATTCCATAAAACGAGATCATGGTCCTTTATCTAGTTTGGCATAGAAGTTAACTTTGATAAGGATATAAAATAATTATTTCTCATCTTTGGAATCATTTAATATAGTTTGTAGGATTGTAATTTGGGAGTTTGAAATAAAGAAAGCTATATATACATATATATTTATATTTTATTTATTTATTTATTTATTTATTTTTTGTTATTTTTACTATATATATATAATTGTTATTTTTCTAACGTTCTTAAATTATTTTACATATTGTAAATAAATTATGTAAGATTTAAATATGATATTTGAGATTCTATTAATTTAAAATATTTTTAAAAAATATTAATATTTTTTTATTATTATGAATATTAATACTTTTTATTATTATAATAGTTGAAAAATAATTATTTTATAGTGGATTTAGGTTATTAAGTTTGAAATAAGATATCACTATGCAAAATTTTGAAAAAAACAGAGTATTTTATACCAAACTAATCTTTAGTATTCATTAAAGTCAATATTTTTACCTAGTTAAAATCTTCTAAAAGTGAAACAATTCATAGACCCAACCAACATGACCACTTGAGACAATTATGTTAATGCAAAATAAAAATTAAAATTACATAATAGAGTTCTCACAAACAATTATCAGCCAGGACCCTCCCATCAACCATGAAAATTAATCGTCATCCATGGAGAAATCAAGTGTTAATCCATGGATAAACAATCATTAGTATCAAGGTGAATATAAATCATTGGATCACTCTATGTCTAAAACATATCATGTCCATTAGGTTCCAATGTAACTAACTCATAAAAAATAAACACACTTTTAGCTAATATGCACATCAGACCAAGTTGAACTTAACGAAGTCCTAAGTGCGTAAATATCCAAACATCCCCCTTTAAGAACAACTACAGATATAATTGAAGGAGTAACAAAGGTAACACAATACGAGAAGGAAAAAAGCATTAGTCTATCCCCTTTAATGACAACTTTCTAAAATCCTAACATAAATCAAAGTTTACAAAACTTTTCTTTTGTAAGTAACTTTCTGAAAATTTTTGCAACAAGATCATTTGTAGCGAAAACTAGCACTTCAATAATTCAATCATGAATGAGCTTTATGATGAAGTAAAAATAGAGAAATTTCAAATCTTGACATGACTAAAATCCCTTGTTTGTGTGTGATGGAATGTCTTTGACCCTGTGGAAATGGTTTACATTCATAACCAAAAGGACTATACAGATGAAATAAAAAAATCTATGTCATGTAAGAAATTGGTAACAAGGGATGCACATGGATTCAACCCACCTCTCCCTAATTTGATCCAAGTTGTACTACTCATTTTTCCTCCCACCTTAACATGAAAAGTGTTTTATAAAGTAAAAGATATTCCCCTTTTCATTGGCATAAGGATAATTCCTTCATTCATCTATTTGTGAACTAGATAAGGCATCTCACGCACCTACTCCAATTAAACAAGGAGCTAGAAGAATTGAGTGCTTAGTATACTTTAGTTATGATAAAAGGAGGTGTGAGAAATTGGTTTTATTGAGGCATTGATAGAATGAGGACATGAAGTTCATGCAGTGCATTTGTAACATGGTTGTAGGGATTCAAGGTGACATCAATCCTCAACCTACTAGTGACTATTCTCATAGTAGGTGTCATAGGAAACAAGATGCACATCATATAATTGAAGTTGTAGAGAAAGTCACAAAATCTGCAAAGGAATATTATCCACACTAGTATCTCTACTTGATAATTGTCAACATTATAAGTAGTTTCATAAAATTATTTATTATTGAATTAACATATATCTAAATAAGTACAAGACAAAAATTGTCACAACGCTATATTGATAGTGGATCTCTCCCATGTCTCTATGATTTTTCTTTCTTTATATTTATAGATAGGATTTTGATTTTTACACTCAGTTCTAGTGCCCCTTATTTTTGTTAGTACAAAAGAGTTATTATTGTACCAAAAAACAAATTTCTCATGAATCCCATTTTGGAGAATGTAAATATTAGGTCAAAGCCTATAGTTGACTAAGCTTGGCCAAAATGCTCTAATTATCAAATTCTAGACTAATATATTTGTTTTGTGTGCAACATATTTTATAAGTCATTTAGAAATGTATTAAATGTAATACATGTTGTGATTATCAAGATACATGTGTGAATGTTGAACCTTGGAACACCTAGAAGATGGGGTGATGTGTTTATGCATTTAAATCTTATTTTATGCTCTAATTTGATTTTTTTTCCAAGAATGAATTGATTCATGTGTTTGTAAAAGAACTCACAAATGTTGTTCCTAAAGATAGTAATTTCTTAAGGGGCATGGTGGCCATTATTAAGATGTTGGGAAAATATTAGCTTAAAGTTGGCCAAATAACATTTGAGTGTTTGAGCTGTTGTCGTTCCTAGAGACAGCCTTGAGTTGTGAAAGACCAGTGCCTAGGACATCTTTATATAGCAAGGAGCGTATGATATAACAGGGGGAGTTATCAACAAAAGGCTCTCATGCTATCTCCTAAAAACAAGAAATATTAATTTGAATGGGACCAAAACCTTCAGAAAATTGACACAGGGAAAGGAATACTGCAGAGGCAATATGTGAGGAACCCTAACACAAATGCATCAGACAATTCAGAGGCATCTTACTGTAAAGAGGGTCGGTTCAAAAATGCCTCACAGAAATAGATAATCAAAAGGTGTTTACTGCGTAAGCAAGATGTAAGATGATACTAACTGTCATTGAGATGGATATCCAGATACACAATACCACCATGTAATGGGCTTACCAATTTAAGAATCCATACATGCCAATAACATTTTAAAAATAACCTCCCAAAGAAACTAATATAGCAGAAATATGGTTGAAATGAAAAGTGAAACAATATATCATGCCTGAGCCATATTTAAAGCGCTTGACTAATTCGAGCATGGGTATCAACTAGGATAAATCCATGCCAAAAACCAGTGAGCCACTCACATTCCAGAAACATGATACAAGAAAGGCAGATGAAACGAAATGAACAATTAAATTAGCACATATAAGAGAAAGTTACACACTGTGAGACACCAAAGACCAGAATCCTCTTTAAAGATGGAACTCCTCCTCACTGAGACCCAATGGGCTCTGTACCTTCATATAAGAGTTTTTACAAAATGCATACAAAAATTCTCTCACTGCATAATTTTCTAATAAATCTGGAACCCTCAATAATATGTTCTTCGAGAGTTTTATAGGAGAAAAAGAAAACTTAGTAAAGGAAGTGGATGATGAACATTTAATTTGCCTCATTAAGACAGGATGGCGGAAACGTGCACGCCCATACTACTTGATGACTCTGTAGTGCTGTATGTACTCTATGGCCTACTTTCTGAAATAAATGCACAGGGTGGAAGTCTCTTTAGGAACACGGTAGAGAAATAAAAACCACATGGGCAGTCCATCCTTCCCTGGAAAGAAAATTCTGCTGAAATGAAACCTTGAGGGTATTGTTTTCTGTGCATGGACTCTCTGAGTGATCTACGAGGTCTTCAATCTAGCATTCTGCCTTCAAATGGTTAGGTTAAGGCTAAAAAATCTTCAGTTATACACCTTTAACTCTCTGCCTTTCACTGATACTCTCTGTCTGCAATATTAATGTCTCTGATCGTGAAATATGCGCTTTGAATGACTCTGGAGGGTTTGAAAGAGTTTAACCCTGCTTCTTTAAAGGAGGTCGTGTCATAACAACTTGCCACGCCTTTCTCCATAATTCTAGCCTCTGAAAAATGGTCCTTTCCGGTGTTCTCTGTTACTGTAATTGAGACTGTGAATCATGGCGGTTTACCGTCGCTCGTACCTTGCAAAACACACAAAATCATTAAGAAAACAAATGCATGGGAAGCTAGATGCAGTGGGGATAGTGAGGATGACAGCGCAACATGGTGAAATGGTGGAAAAAAGGCCTGGTAAAGGTTGGAGGGATGCAGAAAACTTAAACGCAAATGATGAACATTTGACCTTCGAATGGAAATAAATGAGGGGCGGAAGAAAATGTGACAAAACTCGTGGACGAATGACGGGGCGGAAGGCATGTGTCGATGGCAGGCAGGCAAGTAATCTGGACCGTCCGATCTCAGGAGGAGATCGACGGCTGAGAGCACGTCGGAGAGCGACAGACAGTGGGCCAGGGGTACGATTGCCTCTGATTAATCCTCGCGCATCTTTGCGGCGCGATGATCATTGGATGGACGATCGCAGATCGGATGGTGTATATGCATATCGCGCTAGTTCAAATGCCTAATGATAACGCGCGATGGGGGGGCGGTTTTTAAACAGTGACGGAGCCACGTGTCGAGCGATGAGTGGAATCGCTCCGAAAATAAAATTACCCCCCATCACTCGAAAGGTGGTGCGATGGAAACTAGCGGGTTTTGAACAATGCTTTTGGGCACGGGGACCACAAGGGCGAGTGAGCTGCTGACCGTTGATTTGCAGGTTGATCAGATGGTGGATAGTTGATCAGAGCGGTGAACGGGTAATACTACGGGCGCGACGCTGATCTATGAAGGCTGTCCGATCTGTACAGGTCGACGGATAATACTGTGCCCGGTATCCACCTGCGATAAGTGCTCTCCAGGCTAGCGCTTGGTCTAGCACCCAGGTCATGTGGAGAAAAAGATTGAAGGGGCTAGGGCCGAAAGGTGCTAGGCCTTAAATATGTTAAAATGTGTGATTTTGGCCCTTTTTATGCGATTTTGAGTTTAGATGAGGGGAACGATAGGCGGAAAAAGGATTTTTTAGGCCAAACCAAGGGGGTTTAAAGGGATTTGAAGGGAATTTCTTGTCAAAACTTAATAGGGGGCTAACATGATCAACATTGGCTCCACCTAGGGATGACACGTTCATCCTTGGGCGTGTCGAGAACTTCGCAGACCACCTACATCATCAATTCTTACAAACATGAAAAATAAACCTATTCTACTTCTACCCTTATTACTCCATGAGACCATATTACACTGTTGGTCTCACATTTTCTCTACCTAAACTACATCTGCTAGGATTAAAATGTCTAGCAGATTTCTTCTCTACATTCTAAAACAGAAATTGAAAAATAGCCAAGCCATGATTAGACTGTCTGGCTTGGTGGACTTTGCAGAAATTAAAACAAATAACTACATGCTCACAGGCTGAGCTTTATTTCAGACTTCCTACCTACTCTACTCTAACCTGGAAATCTTTGATGCTCTAGGTGATACAATAATGCCAATGCAACCAGTCAAGCAGTAGCAAAAAAGGATAGGAGCACTGACTGCCTGTCAGAGATAACCACAGGTTGTTCTTCCGGTGGTCCTTCAAAACCGAGGTCACCATAAGTGGTGACCACTCTTGATGAATCTGGCCCTTATGAAGGATCAATGCTGGAGCATTTGGACTGATCAGGGCCTCCATATACTCTGCCACAGGATCGAAGAACATATGGTGTAAGCTTTCTTCTTTTAGGCCCGCCATGATTGGTAGGTTGTCTGCATCCTGGGAAACTTTGATTATTGCATCTTCCACTGCATCTTCAATGTGGCTCTTGAAAGCCCAATCACCTTCTTCTTGTATTTCAAAAGGCAGTGGAATCTCTTCTTTTTTAGGAGGAGGGAGACTTTCCAAAATGGCTTTGGGGTCTCTGAACTGATATGATTTTTCTTGTGAGTTCAGAAATTCAATCTTGGCTTCATATATTTCAACCACCAATTCTAGAAATATTTTCTTAAGCACGGGTTTAAAACTTAAGCTGGGAAGAAGAATAGCCCGTGGAAGGTCCTCCACTTCCAGTTTTGCCAAGCCACGTGACATTTCATCTCGACACTCTGCTATGAAACCTGGATGCGTTTTTGCAAACTGCTCAGAGTCGTCCATTGGTGAAGTGGCTTGGTCTTCAGCATGGCTGATGTTGTACTACGACATGGTCTCCCAGTGGAGTCTCGTGAAACCAAGATAATCAACGGCCTATTGATCACCAGTGGAGTATTTTAATCATTTAGGAACTATGGAGTCGCCAAGGTGAGGGATCTACAACTCTCAACTCTTCATGCTCACCTTTCTGAAGAGTGAATAAATATTTTGTTGAGGCCCAGGGATTTAATTTTTCTTAACTTCGATCCCCGGCAATGGCGCCAAAAATATGTTGTCGTTCCTAGAGACAACCTTGAGTTGTGAAAGACCAGTGCCTAGGACATATTTATATAGCAAGGAGCATATGGTATAACAGGGGGAGTTACCAACAAAAGGCTCTCATGCTATCTCCTGAAAACAAGAAATATTAATTTGAATGGGACCAAAACCTTCAGAAACTTGACACAGGGAAAGGAATACTGCAGAGGCAATATGTGAGGAACCCTAACACAAATGCATCAGACAATTCAGAGGCAGCTTACTGTAAAGAGGGCCGGTTCAAAAATGCCTCACATAAATAGATAATCAAAAGGTGTTTACTGCGTAAGCAAGATGTAAGATGATACTAACTGTCATTGAGATGGATATCTAGATACACAATACCACCATGTAATGGGCTTACCAATTTAAGAATCCATACATGACAATAGCGTTTTAAAAATAACCTCCCAAAGAAGCTAATATAGCAGAAATATGGTTGAAATGAAAAGTGAAACAGTATATCATGCCTGAGCCATATTTAAAGCACTTGACTAATTCGAGCATGGGTATCAACTAGGATAAATCCATGCCAAAAACCAGTAAGCCACTCACATTCCAAAAACATGATACAAGAAAGGCAGATGAAACGAAATGAACAATTAAATTAGCACATATAAGAGAAAGTTACACACTGTGAGACACCAAAGACCAGAATCCTCTTTAAAGACAGAACTCCTCCTCACTGAGACCCAACGGGCTCTGTACCTTCATATAAGAGTTTTTACAAAATGCATACAAAAATTCTCTCACTGCATAATTTTCTGATAAATCTGGAACCCTCAATAATCTGTTCTTCGGGAGTTTTATAGGAGAAAAAGAAAACTTAATAAAGGAAGTGGATGATGAACATTTAATTTGCCTCATTAAGACAGGATGCTGGAAACGTGCACGCCCATACTGCTTGATGACTCTGTAGTGCTGTATGTACTCTGTGGTCTGCTTTCTGAAATAAATGCACTGGGTGGAAGTCTCTTCAGGAACATGGTAGAGAAATAAAAACCATATGGGCAGTCCGTCCTTCCCTGGAAAGAAAATTCTGCTCAAATGAAACCTTGAGGGTATTGTTTTCTGTGCATGGACTCTCTGAGTGATCTACGGGGTCTTCAATCTGGCATTCTGCCTTCAAATGGTTAGGTTAAGGCTAAAAAATCTTCAATTATACACCTTTAACTCTCTACCTTTCACTGATACTCTCTGTCTACAATATTAATGTCTCCAATAGCGAAATCTGCGCTTTGAATGACTCTGGAGGGTTTGACAGAGTTTAACCCTGCTTCTTTAATGGAGGTCATGTCGTAACAGCTTCCCAGGCCTTTCTCCATAATTCTAGCCTCTGAAAAATGGTCCTTTCCGGTGTTCTCTGTTACTGTAATTGAGACTGTGAATCATGGTGGTTTACCGCCGCTCGTACCCTGCAAAACACACAAAATTGTCAAGAAAACAAATGCATGGGAAGCTGGATGCAGCGGGGATAGCGAGGATGACAACGCAGCATGGTGAAATGGTGGAAAAAAGGCCTGGTAAAGGTTGGAGGGATGCAGAAAACTTAAACGCAAACGATGGACATTTGACCTTCGAATGGAAATAAATGAGGGGCGGAAGAAAATGTGAGAAAACTTGTGGACGGATGATAGGGCGGAAGTCACGTGTCGATGGCGGGCAGGCAAGTAATCTGGACTGTCCGATCTCAGGAGGAGATCGACGGCTGAGAGCATGTCGGAGAGCGACAGACAGTGGGCCAGGGGTACGATTGCCTCTGATTAATCATCACACATCTTTGCGGCGCGATGACCGTTGGATGGACGATCGTAGATCGGACGGTGTATATGCATATTGCGCCAGGTCAAATGCTAAATGATAACGCGCGATGGGGGGGCGGTTTTTAAAAAGTGATGGAACCACGTGTTGGGCGGTGAGTGGAATCACTCCGAAAATAAAATTACCGCGCGTCACTCGAAAAGTGGTGCGATGGAAACCGACGGGTTTTGAACAGTGCTTTTGGGCGCAGGGACCACAAGGGCGGGTGAGCTACTGACCGTTGATTTGCAGGTTGATCGGACGGTGGACAGTTGATCGGAGCGGTGAACGGGTAATACTACGGGCGCGATGCTGATCTATGAAGGCCGTCCGATCTGTACAGGTCGACGGATAATACTGCGCCCGGTATCCACCTGCGATAAGCGCTCTCCGGGCTAGCGCTTGGTCTAGCGCCCAGGTCACGTGGAGAAAAATATTGAAGGGGCTAGGGCCGAAAGGTGCTAGGCCTTAAATATGTTAAAATGTGTGATTTCGGCCCTTTTTATGCGATTTTGAGTTTAGATGAGGGGAACGATAGGCGGAAAAAGGATTTTTTAGGCCAAACCAAGGGGGTTTAAAGGGCTTTGAAGGGGATTTCTTGTCAAAATTTAATAGGGGGCTAACATGATCAACATGAGCCAAGTTATCTTAAGGAAATATTTCATAAGGAGATAAATAAATGTAGTTATTTAAAAAACATTCTACAAAATGCCCTTTTTCAATAGCTTAGAATAACATATGGGAAACTGAATTTTTTGGCTTGAAATTCTATAAGAATAATACTTTTTTTTATGGATTCATAGATATCAAAGGTTAAAATTGAACACTCTAGTCGTAGTATTTGTGTTGGAGTGTGATAAATCCTTTTATGTAGAAAAAACAACAATTCCATCAATCCAAAATTGTAATTTCAACAAATATTAGATAACTAAATTTTAATAGTAATGTTGTAGCTAATTTGCACTCAAGAGTCATAGGAATCATTATCATAGTATGTATTAAACTTCACTCCATTCTTATAAGAAAACGAAATAAAATATTAAAATTCACTCATTATTATTAAAAAAAAAAACTAATATAATGATTACGACAGTAAAAAGATTATGTAAACTAAACTTAATCACACACAAAGTTCATTTTAAACAAAGACCAAGCCATCCAAATCTCATATTTTACATATTCATCATCAAAGGAAAAAAAAAGCAATCAATTTCATCACAAAAATTAACACTACACATCCCACAATTCAAACTTATCCTGATCAACGAACCATACTTCCATCGCATAAGAAATAATGTGAAAGTTAGCCGATGAAACCCTACATAATAGATTGGGCATCTCATATTGCTATTTCATCGCAAAACTTAGCACTACACATCCCACAATTCAAACTTATCCTGATCAACGAACCATACTTCCATCGCATAAGAAATAACGCGAAAGTTAGCCGATGAAACCCTACATAATAGATTGGGCATCTCATATTGCTTTCATCACAAAACTTAGCACTACACATCCCACAATTCAAACTTATCTGATCGACGAACCATACTTCCATCGCATAAGAAATAACGAAAGTTAGCCGATGAAACCCTACATAATAGATTGGGCATCTCATATTGCTATTTCATCGCAAAACTTAGCACTACACATCCCACAGTCAAACTTATCATGACCAATGAAACCACCTTTATCACCATCGCATAAGAAATAACGCGAAAGTTAGCCGATGAAACCCTACATAATAGATTGGGCATCTCATATTGCTTTCATCAGACGATGTGCGATCAATATCGCTAGCTAAATAGTGTGCTAGTAAGGGAAATTGGAATCACCCAGTGTAACCCAACGGTTGGAAAACAATGAATCTAATCATTGATATTCAATATCAATATCACGTGCAAAATTTCCTATTGAAATAACCTGGCCATCATCAGCCAATTTAATACAACAACTCGACGCGACGTAATTTGATGAATATTCAATGGGCGAGGGCCGCATCAAATGTTCATTATGGGAGTTGTCTTTAGTGCGATATTTTGGAATTTTTAGTGTTGGTGAAAAAATTTAAGGTAAAATTTTGATTTCTGTTATTTAAACTGGTTTTTTGATTATATATATGGATTCAGTACTCTAAAATTTTTTTAAAGCACTTTTATTGTGTAAGTTTACCCATCAAACTTATGTTTTCTATGAATTCCGAACAAATTTTAGATAAATTAAACCGGAAAAATCCACCAAAAAAACCTTCAAAAAAATCTCACCTAAAAACTACTCTAAAAACTACTCATTAACTATATTGTAGTTTGTCGATTAGATCCAATGGCAATAATACAATTTATCCAACGCCCAGAATTTACATTAGGTAATAACCTACACACCAATTAATGCCATTACCACTACCCAATGTGATCTTATAACGACTCACACTGAATGATTTAAGTCGTGGATTAAACTCGAATGAAAATTAACGTACTTGAATCACAGAATGTATCTAACAATCAATGTTGTTTTGATTTTATGGCCAGCGTTTTAAATAATTATCACCACTGTAAGAATTAATAACGATTAGAGTACATTTTAAATTAAACATTTATTAAACTAATAACCTTCACATTTTATCATTTTTCTTCAAGTCGAGTCTATTGCAGTAGAAATCTCATGTTCCAGTTTCCATTTGTACAAAAGAAAAACAACCATAACTTGCTCATTTTGAGCAAGCAATAGGTAAGATATCAAAAGCTCTTTTTGAAGTGTGTTATTTAAAGAAATAGCAACCAGTGAAAGTGAAAGTGTTAGTGTTAGTTCTAGAAGTATGAAGAATCTCTCATCAAAACTTTAGCTTAAATTTGTGATACCCATTCACTGTGATGTACATGCTCTTAGAGCTAAGTTGGAAATGAATTTTCAACTTTATAGTTCAGATTCTTACCTATTGAGTTCTTAGAGCTAAGTTGGAAATGAATTTTAAACTTTATAGTTTAGTTTCTTATCTATTGAGTTCTAGGCTACTCAATGTTGTTTTATTTTCAATTCACTTTGACTTTGATATCTTCTTTTTGTTAGTTAACAATATCTTCTTTCTTTTAGGTAACCATTATGATTTATTTAGAAAAAGTATAATTTATTTTTCAAATGTGCTTTTCTTCAGATATTTATAGAGATTTTAGAAAAAATGTTGAGGTTAGTAGATAGTGGGAAAAACATCAATGATAAAAAATGCATGAATATTTTATAACATGATACAAATTTATGAAGGGAATGAAATGATATACAAATTTACAATCAAAACACAGAGATACGACGAAACTTGACTTGTATTAATAAATGGAAAATGTTGAAATTGTATATATGCGAGATAAAGACAAACTAGTATTAGAGAAAATTTTAGCCTAAAAATGCCCATGAAATTTTCATGTAATTTCCATGTCATAATATTTAAACCAATCACAATCCTTTAAATGTAAAAACAGGTACATGTCTTAAATAATTTTAAATTGTTTAATTTGGGTATTGGTGAAATATTTCATTAATATTATTTACCTTACCAATATGAATTAGAATATCAAAAAAGCTATTAATGAAATGTAAATCTTGATATTAGTGAAAAATATAAATAAAAAATGTGGGCTAATTTCACATTAATAACCTTGCCAAAAAAACACCAAAAAAATAACCATGCCAAAAAAACAGCAAAAAAATAATCCTGCAAAAAAAACCAAAAGAATAGTTAAATATAAAATATATATAGACAGTTAAATATAAAATGTAAACACAAACAATTATAAGTAAATATAAAATAGTTAAATAGTTAAAAATTGTATTCTAGAAAGGACAAATTACTAGATTTTGATCATAGTTAAATAGTTAAAAAAACTTATTCTAGAAAGGAAAAATTGCCTGGCCAAAAAATATATTCTAGACGAAATTGTGGCAAAAAAATAGTTAAATATAAAATATAAATATAGACAATTAAATTTAAATGTAATATATATATATATATATATACAATTATTTTAATAAAAATGTCTGAGGGATTTCGATAAAAGTAAAAAATTAGAAATAGTATATTATTATTTTTATTAAATCTTGTATTAATAAATATCATGGAACATATATAAAAATAATGTAATATTAAAAAATTGTCTACATGGATTTTTTTTATTATTAATTTCTTGATTTTTTCGTAGGAGGTCACTTTTAAACTGAAATTTCCTCTAATGCTTGAATGGTGGTAGCTTATCTTTGAGTAGCAATGTGAAGACTACACTCCTTTGTTGAACTATCTTATAATGAGGCTCAGAGGCATTTTTAACATAAAGAAGAAGTGATAAATTACCCTGGACATCCAAAAACCTACCCTAGGAGATGAAGCACCAAATACTTGTGGGCCTCGAAGGGGTAAGTTGGATCGTCAACTTCTCGGGGTCATAAATTTTCCATATGAACTATGTTTCGTGTACATGATAGACCATTGGAAAGTTTTATTTTAGAAGTACATTTTTTTATTGCTAAAACAATTACGACCGATATTGACTTATTTTCCTAAAAAACGTTGTTAGGGGCCTCAAAACGGCTATGGAATTTCATGACCTAAAAATTGTAGAAAAAAAACTACCAAAATAGAAAATTGTGTTAAGAGCGAGTGAAATAGGTGGGTGGACACTAATACCCACTTGGATCGGTCCTCCCCCCTTAGGAAGCAATGATCTCCATTGCATGGAGTTCCTCCATCAAATGGGGAAACTTCTGCTAAACTTGGCCCTTGTTGAGCTCCTTACCTTGGTGCAAGACCTGGTCTATTTTGACAACTTGATATAGTTAGAGCCTTTGTTTGCAAGTTCTCTTAATATATTTTTCTACGATTTGATTAATTATGGAACACTCAATGCATTCTTAGTTGAGATCTATCTATGTAAGTTTCTGGGTGATTTCTGATGTGTCCAACAATGGTGGAACGTATGGTTGAAGGTAATCCACATTGAACACTAGGTGTAGGCTAAGGAAGGGGGGACACTTAGATCAAAATCATTTTCACCCATGGTCTTGGTGATGGTGTAAGAATTAGACAAATTTTGTGGTCTAAAATGAGCCTCCTAAGAAATATTATAAAATAATAATAGAAATAATAAAATAAGTTTGTATTACATCATCAAATTTTAGAGGGAAAAAGGAAAAACTACTTTTTCAACTCCTATTCTCAACTTATCTCCCTACGATTTTACTTAAATTTTGAGTGAGAGCACTTTTTGGATGAAAATTTTAATTCCTTATCCAAGCAGTACCCATGTTGCATACTTTTGATAGACCGTGCTGGTGAGCCCTGGTATTGCACCAGGAGTGTTGCAACTCCCAGGGGCTGCACTACTTTACTTTATCAACCCGAGGTTCATACAAACTTGGAGGTGACAGTGTTATATACACATCAGATGCATTCTACTCATGTCATCCTCTTCCGCTCTACGAAAGGGTGCTACTTCTAGGGGTTCTCAGTGAAGTCTGTCACACTTCAATGAAACTAAACTAAATTGCAGAAAGGAAATGACAAGAAGAAAACTAAACTAAATTGCTAAAATAAATAATAGGAAAGAAAACTAATTTAACTTGCTGAAAGAAATGGCACAAAAGAAACTGATTTAATTTGCATAAAGGAAATGATGGAAATAAAACTAATTTAACTTGCTAAAAATCAATGGCAGAAAATAAACTAATTTAAACCACACTTAACTTGGCCAATCGACTAAACACACCCTACTTATCTTATGCTCTATCTACCATGCTTCTATCCATGCAACTAAGCTATCTATGACTTAATTCTAATTGAAAAAGTGTTGATTTGCAGCTTGGAGAAAAAATGGCTAAAGATGCTAATGGAAGGCTTAACACATGGGACAAGGCTTGGAGGTGGAAATATGGGTTTAGACTTCATTAAAGCTTATAGCATTGCAAAAAACATTTAGAGTGGGAGGATTTTAAAAGTGTGATGATGGACTTGTGATGGGAGGATGGGGGTGCGATATGCGATATGCGATATTTCAATCGCAATATCGCAAAGATGGAGGAGTAGCGGAAGTGATGTTCAGGAGTGGGAGCGAAATGTGAAATGCGATGGGGTAAAAACTATGAAATTCGAAATGTGGCAGGAGAAATATTGCGAAATGAAAAATGAGACGGGATGATGTGGCAGTAGGGTCAGTGGCAGAGTACGACAACGATATCGCAATCAGTGTTGGGAGCGGTAAGTGTTAACGGGAACCAAATAAAAATTGTGATTTGCGATTTGCGATGTGGTGACGTACGAAGAATATCGCAATCGGTGTTAGGAGTGATAAGTATTAACAGGAACCACATGAAAATATGTTTTGCGATTTGTGATGGGGATAAAAACTGCGAACTGCGATTTGCGATAGGGATGACGTGACGGAGTGCTATAGTGATGTCGCAATCGGTGGTTGGGAGCGATAAGTGTTAACGGAAACCAATAGAAAAATGCGCTTTGCGATTGCGGTAAGTCTTAAAAGGAAAAAGGGAAAAGGTCACGTTCCAATGTTTAAAGTGTTTTAGAGCATAATCGGTAAGTAGTGAGGTGGAAAGGTAAAGATCAAATCACAGTGAAGAATGGAAAAAGAAAGAAGAGAAAGGATTTTGCGATGGATGAGATGCGATAAGCAGGAAAGTCAAGGAGAAAAAGGGCGGAGGCAGAATTTGATGGTTTTTCAAGTGTTTTGTGAAAAAAGGGTGATAACTGCAATAAAATAAGGATGGTATTGGAGGCACAACAGTAGTGTTTAGGCGTGAAAACAAAGATGGAAAATGAAGAGGGACGGCTTGATGAATTATCTGGGGATTTTGATGCTTATTCCTGAAAACAAACCTACAGATTCATGCACAAAAAATAGAGAAAATGCGTGATGAAAATAGTGAACAAAAATAATTTTTTTGCCTATGGGAAGGTCAACCCTGCTCGAATATTGACAGAGATGAGAGGGGAAGGCTTGAACACAAATTTTGGATTTTTCCTCTACCCTATTACTCTCGTAAGAAAATGTAGAACTACAACAACAAAATGAAAGAAGAAAAACTAAACAGTAATGAAACTATCAGAAGCAGATCTAACTAAATGGCAAAAGAAAAACTAGCTAAATGTCAGAAAGGAAAGAATGAAAACAGCAGAGAAGCTGAGGCACATGGAACTAAATCAGTAAAATGGAGTTTTTCTGCTCATTTTAGGAATATAATAGCCTCGTTACATTTCTGAAAGTTTTATCACTTATTATATTAATAGAAAGCTTAATAGCTTGCAATAAAAGTTCTGAATGGAATCAAATCCTTCCTAGCTCTAGCTCTGCTCTATTTATTCTACAGGGAAGCTACCAAAAATTCCCTTGAAAATAGTGATTGAGTCCACTTGACTCCAAGTAAACATAGATTGAGTGCACTTCGTCTTCAGTTTTCTTAGTTGCCTTTGATAGTTAAGGAGGGTGGACAACCCCCTTGAATCTCTCCAAGATTTCTCAATAATTTCTTGATATTGTGCTCATTTATTCTCCAATCTTGATCTTCTAGTGGCAGGGAGAAAGTCCCTAAATTATCTCCTTCTCCAAATCTACATAATCCACCCAATATTCTCACAATATTCTATAAAAATAACCAATATTAGACACAAATATGCAATTACCTTTAAACCTTTCTAAGAAAATATTAAAGCATAAGAAAACATTATTAAGTGCAGAAGGAGAGATTTAATATATATTTTTATGTGCATAAGAAAGGTAGATGGGCCTAAGAAAGGTTAGATGGGCCTTAATTTATGTCTAATTTAGAGGCCCATCATAACCCCCCTACTAAAACTATTGCTCATCCTCTGAGCAACCTATTCATCATCCCTACCTTATGGTTCTTCCTGCATCCTGGCTTATTTTATTTTCTGTTTATTGGCCCATGCGCTGCTCCTCCTACTAATCTTCTTGCTGTTATTCTTGCATTTCTTCTTGTAGGTGCTTTATGGAGGTTCTCAGATGCCTTAAGCAAATCTGTTTTGCATGCCAAGAGGTGGTGGATCCACCTTTTGTTTTATTTTATTCTTTTCTTTTCTTTCTTTCCTTTTTTTTTTTTAATTGCATGCAGAATAAACTCACAGTTCTTTTTTCTGTGAACTGAGTTCACCCTTGGTTACCCCTTGGCACTCCTTGTATTCCATTACAATGAACTACTTACTGCTGACTTTCTCAAGTCCTTTTTACTTTTGTCTTGTTCCTCTTCTTGGTGGAAAAAGTGAGGCTAGTCATTAGATAAGGCTAAGGTTTCTCTGTTACTGATTTTGGCTATATAAAAATCTTTCCTTCTCACACTTTTTAATGTTTTATTATGCTAAAATATATTTGAAGAAAGGGTTAGATGATTTCATACCTAAGCCTTACCATTGATTTTTTTTTGTAGGTGATATTGAAGTTGTTGCTAAAGCTGCTACTAAAGCTGTATGTGATAATCTGTTGGAGGTCTTTTGGAGCTTCTGAGCACAGGAGGAGGAAGTCCAAGTTTGACTACCTTTGACCAGGGTGTTGACCAACTTTTACCAACTTGTTGTTTTTCTACTTGCAAAGGTTGGAGAGAACATGCATTCACTAGAGAGAGATACATGGAGAAATGCATTTTATTTTTTATTTTTTTAAGGCCTACTAGCTGCCTTAATGAGGTTTTCAACTGGTAGGTCGTCCTAGGTGCCTCAAAGGAGGTTTTCACCTATGATATTTTATTTTTCTCTTTTTTTTTTTCAACCCAATGACCGCCTCATGGAGGTTTTCAATCAGTGAGCTAATCTCAAATGCCTCAAAAGAGGTTTTCACCTGAGATTTTATTCTTTTTTCTTTTTCTTTTTCAGTTTCCTACTCTACTTGAGAAAAACAAAATATTTTTCAAGATAATGTTCACACTTGGAATACATGCTTTGACATGTACCTGAATATTGACTAGGATTGTATCAAGTACTGTTGGAGAAGAGTGTGTTGCTGAAACTTAATGAGTGTTTGGAACCATATTTCAATATAGTTGTGATGCCCCTGGTCTACTTGCTGAGTTGGATCACCTTGGATGTCCTCTTCTATTATGACATTAAAATTTTCCTCTTTTCGCTGATTTTTCTCTTGAACACATGGAGGAAATGCTGGTAAACATGAGGAAACCTTCTCAACATCTGATTCTAATGTCAGCTCTTCATCAACTGCAGCCCTTGATCTTTTGATCTCCTCATTTGGATATTCTTCTTCTTGATGTTGTCCTTCAATGACATTAAGAAAATATCTTATTTGCAATACATTTCTTGAGCTA
This sequence comes from Pinus albicaulis, assembly GCA_034641835.2. Taxonomy (NCBI): domain Eukaryota; kingdom Viridiplantae; phylum Streptophyta; class Pinopsida; order Pinales; family Pinaceae; genus Pinus; species Pinus albicaulis. The sequence continues at coordinate 794,912,537 of CM076583.1, forward strand.
GGATGCAAACCATTTAGATCAAGAGGATATGTTTGGTAGTATTGTACCTCAGCATTGTAAGTGGGCTAAGATACTTCATGGTGTGGGTTTGGAAAGGGTGGTATGGGTAGTTGAGTGGGGGTAGGTATATGAGATGGATGTGATTGAGGTTGTGGTTGTGGTGGACGTGGATGGTAGGGATAGCAAGGAGTTGGATATGGAGGATGTTGAGGGAAATATTGAGGATGTTGAGGATTTTCCCAATAAGGTCCTTGCCACCCATGTTGCCAAGATTGGGTTTGAGGTTGAGATGGCCAAGGTTCACAAGGAGGGAGTGTGTCCTAATTAGTTTGAGATGGATGTGAATAATCTTGAAATTGTGAAGTGGGTCCTTACATCATATCAAGTTGACTAGGTTGCCAGGCTATCCTTGGAGCTACGTAACATAGCTTCTTTGGTGATTTCTTTGCTCCATTGTCTTCTTGGTAAACCTATTTAAACTCGGGGAATGAAGAACATTAACATTTAGTAGCATATGATTCAACATGGATAACAAAAATATCGGCATCCTCTTTTTTCTCATTTTTCATTCTTAACATTTCTACTTGTTTACTTAGATTACTGAGAATTTCCGTTTTAAAGTTATCAAGCAAGTTTCCAAGTTATTCTTGCCTTACCAATGTTGATGGCGATTTACTTACTCTTTCCCTTCCTCTTGATATGCGCTTGCATGTCTCACAAATTCTTCAAATGACAATTGGTATACATCTCCTCTACTCATGAGATTAAGGAGATCAATCCACTTATCCCTAAGTTTTCTAAGTAAGAGGGTTTTTAGTGTGTCAAATCCTAGATGATGCAATTTTTCCCTCTTAACATTATACATGAACCTCTCTATTAGATCCTCAAGGATCTCATATTCTTCTTGGTTCATTCTAAAAATTTCTTCTCTAGGATCACAATCTTTATATTTTTCTAGAAATATGTTTTTCATATCATTCCATGATCTTATTGAATTAGTACCTAGACTTATGAACCTTTTTTCAGCTCCATCCTTCAATGTTGTAGGAAAAAATCTCAGTTTTTGAGTGTGTGATAAGTAGCCATAAGGTCTACAAGGTATCTCAAATTCAAAGAGAAATGTTTCCAGATCCTCTGTCCTCATAACATGGAAGTTGGGAAGGAAATATGGAGAGATTTTCTTCATATGTACATTGATGTCCATATCTTGAATGGGAAACCCAATAAGATATTCTTCATTGTCATCATATACATCCATCTCTTGTACCTTCAAAAGTGTATGGTGATGTGGTTCTTACTGCATCACGTGGTCAAGTTGGGGGGTTGGTATTGGAGAAGTATTTTCTTTAAAAATCTGACTATCCCTACTCCTATGAGGCATGAAATCATATTTTTTGTATTTTTAAATATTTTGGAAACAACATGAAAAAGGAAAGTAGAAAATAATGATAAAAAAGAATCAAAGCATCTACTAGACACCTCCCCGGCAATGACGCTAAAAGGTGGTGAGCCCTGGTATTGCAACAAGAGTGCTACAACTCCCACGGGTTGCGCTACTTTACTTTATCAACCTGGGGTTCGTACAATGCTATATACACAGCAGATGCATTCTACTCATGTCATCCTCTTCCGCTCTACGAAAGGGTGCTACTTCTAGGGGTTCTCAGTGAAGTCTGTCACACTTCAATGAAACTAAACTAAATTGCAAAAAGGAAATGACAGAAGGAAACTAAATTAAATTGATGAAAAGAAATGGCAGAAAGGAAACTAATCTAAATTAATGAAAAGAAATGGCAGAAAGGAAACTAATTTAAATTTCAGAAAAGAAATGATGGGAAGGAAACTAATTTAACTTGCTGAAAATAAATGGCAGAAAAGAAACTAATTTAAACCACAATTAACTTGGCCAATCAGCTAAAAACACCCTACTTATCTTATGCTCTATCTACCATGATTCTATCCATGCAACTTAGTTATCCATGACTTAATTCTAATTTAAAAAGTGATGATTTGCAGCTTGGAGAAAAAAGGGCTAAAGATGCTAATGGAAGGCTTAACACATGGGACAAGGCTTGGAGGTGGAAAGATGGGTTTAGACTTCATTAAAACTTATATCGCAAAAATCCTTTGGAGCGGGAGGCTTTTAAAAGTGCGATGGCAGAATTCCAATGGGAGGACAAAGGTGCGATATGAGATATGCGATATCACAGTCACAATATGGAAAAGTTGGAGGAGTAGTGGAAGTGATGTTCAGGAACAGGAGCGAAATGTGAAATGCGATGGGTTAAAAACTTTGAAATTGTAATATTCCAAAATGGAAATAGCAGTAATACAATACATAATAATGTAAAACAAAGCAATTATGAACATGTCATAAGAGGGATCCATATGCAGCCATCATTTTACTAAGATGTCAGCAACAATATACAAAAATATCTTGAGGGTCAAGCCACTCAAGCAATAAGAACAAGCCTCCAATGATAATATCAATAAGCACATGAGTTGCTGCTATTGTATAAAATGTCGAAAAGCAGTGACAATGATCTCTATATCAATGTAGCTGCTGCTGTAAACAAACATTAATGGACTATGGCTGATAGATACAAAATAAATGCCCAGAAAAGAAGATAAGGGCTCTAATACATGATTTCTAGCCAACCGGAAAAGATTGTTAGAAATACCAAGAAACATACAATGTGACAAATAAACCTAGGGTTAATATGTAACTACAAACTGGAACTGAATAGAATGAGGCTATGAGAGATCTGAAATGATAATGTCCTACTCCAATGGTATTTCTCAATACAATGTTGATCCCTCCATTCAAAAATAGACCCTCTTGATGAGCTCAATGAAACCTCCCAGCAAATGCCTCTAAAAATAACGCAGATCTGGTTTGTATTGCGTTGTGAGGGATGGTAGATGGTTGGGTTGATGCCAAAAATATATAAATATGCCCAGGAGCCCTCCTTGTTGATCCTCCAATGGATAGGTTAACTCTCCACTGGAAAACAAGCCCTGAATTGGCTATATGTGATCCTCCTTTGCTGCACCCTGCAACACAACCTAGCTCTAAAAAGAAACTGTGTTGTAGCTGAAGGAGGTAGCTTGGCCAGAATGCTGGAATGAGGAAATGCAGTCCAAAGAGCCTCTCCTTCCTTGATGATTAGGTAGGGATTCCTGATCAAGAACACCCTTGTGCTAAATAGCACAACAAACCCTGCTAAACAGCTAAAGGATGCAAAGTCTAAACAGACCAATATCAAATAATAATCTCAAACATGAATAAAAATGGCTACCATCCCCTTCATATATAGTGTGTGAGCCTCCTCACATTGGTTCCCATACACAAATGCCACCAAGCTCATGCAAGTTGTCCTCCACTAAAACTGTGTTGTCTTATTATAAATGCCGCTCCTCCATGACAACGTTGTTGATTTGGTCAAAGTTGACCTATTCAACATGTATCCCCTCAAATTCACACCCAAAGGTGCTTAATCCAGCTGCTTATTATTCCTTATTTCACATTAGGAGTGTTATTATTCCTTCTAAGTAAATTTATGGGCCTCCCCACCCATTTATTCACCTACCTAGTGATAAAACAAAATTTAATATTCCATTTAGCTAAAGGCTAAATTTTTGGAATATTACAATCCTCCCATCCAAAATGTTGCTTGTCCTCAAGCAACTATAAATGTGGAGAAAAATTCCTCCCCTCCTCCTCTTGTGGCCTCCTCATCAATAATCCCCACCATTACTCAAAATAATCTGCAATAAATCTGCCCTCCAATGGTTCCCCCCAAGTATGCAAAACCAAATGGCTCACATCATGAGAAAGTGGAAGGTGTAAATGGAAACCTTCTTGCTATCCGATGGCCTCCTCAAGGTAGGAGTGATGAAAAACATAGGGGATATCATTCCCAATGAGATACTCCTAAACCCATGCTATCATCCAAATGAAATGAGCCCTTCTAGGTAGCTCATCAAAGAAATCCTCAACCCCCGGTTCATGCAATGTATTGGGGCTGTATGGAGAGATTAGATTTTTACACTCCTGTTGTTTCTCTCTCCATTTATGATATGTATGGGGCTTCTTCTGATCTTGGGCTGAAATAGTATGGCCTCCAAGAATGACCCAAGTTACCCCACAAAAAAAAACATCCATGAAGTGCCTCTCCCAAGAACTCAAGTTCTCCAAATGGCTCCTCCCACATGAAGACAAGAGGTGTAGTGTGGCAATCATGGTTTTCCCATTATTTCTCCTTGAACATGCAACATATGATGTATGGAGAATCATACTCCCAATGGGCACCTCCAACTATTGTGCCATCCTCCCAACAAAGCTGCCCATAAGAACAAGAACATCATCAATATATGGAAGAAAAAATAAATTAAAACAAGTTTCCATATGACAACCAGAAGGTGGATCATAGTCCCACTTGTGGAACCAGTGTAGTGCATCCCCTTCCTACCTTTAAAAAAAGTATAACAAGTGTCTTTTCAGCCACTTGTTTGCTGCCACAATCATCCTACAAGATGATATCATAGAAGTAAAGTATGGTGCCAATGGTGCACACCAAGAATCATGTAGCCTCTCCCACAAACCACCAATAGAATGGCCAACATCAATGCTAAAAATGGCCTCAAGTACATTACAGTACAATATACAATAAGAAATGATCCTCCTTGGTACAATATGCTGCTCACAAAAGGTAAAGGAGCGCAAATCATAATGCATAAATGTACATCCTCTACTATGTACCTTGGTCATTGAGTTGAAATGGCTCAACTGAAAGTTCTCCCTCACTCTGAATGAGTAGGAAGTGGTTGTGACAACCTCTCCATCATCATCCAAGCTATGAATCTCTCCATATGCTGATATACATCCTGCTGGATGCCCTCCCAAGTGAACTCCTCCATCAAGGAATGATATGCATCAAAGTGCATGGAAAGAAAGTCCACATGTGCTGCATGTAATAGCTTCTCCTTGAGCTCAGAAAATCTAGTCAAGAAGACTCTACCATAATAATAGATGACCCCATCATCCACCATATATCTATCATCTCCCTCCAGGTCATCAAGAATCATGCAAGCACCAAGATCCTTGGAGTAATCTACCAAAAGTTGAGACCTCCAATATGGATCAATCCTCCTAAGACATAATGTTGAAGATCTAAAATGTGAAGCTCCCCATATGCTGTTTTCTTTCCCTTTGAAATCCCTCATGCCAAAGTCATCCCCCAAAGTGTTGCCATGCCCATCATGCAGCTGCTCATGCTCAAGTAGAAGTGGTGGCCTTTGGAAGTTGGCCTCCCATGAGAAGCTATCATTCAAAAAGAACCTCCTGATCTTGGCCCATGTAAGCATGAGTGGCCTCCATCTACTCCAATATATGGAGGAATCCTTCCTCAAGGGAAGTACCCTTTGTATCTCCAACTCCATGGAGTGGTCTCCTTGAACCATGGTGGTGCCATCCTCCATCACTGCAGCAAATTCTATCAGCACAGAATATGTAGTGAGAGTGGGTAATGCTGAAAATGGGAGAGTGTATCCCTCCTCCTTGAGTCTCTCCCAAACTCTCTACATTGTACTAGACCCCTCCAAGGTATTCACCCCTCCGGAATCTAAGAGTGGTGAATCAAATGGTAAGATGTCTCCCAACAACTCTTGATTTGGTGGCCTCCCAAGTGGAATGCCCCCATGTAGTGAGACATCAAGATATAAAGAAGACTGTATATATGAGTGGACTGATTTTCCCTCCTTTCACAATGCAATACAATCTCCTTCTTCTGTGAAAAAACCTCCTGAAATAGATAAGGGTGAATGCTCGACATCTCTTGATGCTGATCCTTCTTTTCTTCTTCTCCTTCCATCTCACCATCCACAAAAAATGATACATGCTGCTTCGGGATTATGCTTTGGTTCCTACATGTTAGATCATTTGAAACTCCTTGCAAAGTCACAAGGGATCCTCTAATGGAAGAAATGGCTCCCTTTCCACCTCCATGTGGTGATGGATAGTCTCTTGATGGTGCAGCACAGTTAGCTCTCCTTTGCTCATCCTCTTCATCAATATTTGAGAATGCCTCATCATCAATGAGATGCCCTAGATCTTGGTCTTCCCTTGAAGGAGGAATCTCCATGTCTACATCTATAGAAGAGGGCTCTTCAAGAAGTGAGGATCTTTCCCTTGGCAAGGTATTATGCATGTTTTCATCCCCTTCAATAGAAATATAGAGTGGAGTTGGTAAAATAGATCCCTCCAACTCATGCAAAGGTTTTGAATTTTTGGGTTCAACAAAAGATGTTTCACAATGTTTAATATTAAATATTTTCACTATTTTCTTAGGGAACCTTGCACAAGTATTTAAAATTTCATGATGAAATGAAGAAGAACTATAAAACCACCAATTATGGGCCATACCTTTAAGGTGCAGTGCTGCTACTCTAATGGCCTCCTTTTCTGAAACTTGGTGTAGCTGAAAATAGGAATCTAGCTCCTTCACCCAAGCTTTGGCTGTGCATTTTGATGATCCATCAAATTTACACAGAAAGATTCTACCTCTACTACTTCTATTATGGTTGCTGTATCTTCTGTCTTCCTTGAGTTGGCAAAACCCTTGGAAGTCCAAGTGCTCTTTGAATCTCCAAGATTGTGACTCATACTCCCAAAGTTAGTCACTCAAGGTCTCCTCCCTTGGTGCATCTTCTTCCTACATTTCTCTTGCAGTGAATGTGGGAAATAAACTATGCCGTGGATCTACATTTGTGGCTGAATTCTCACACCCATCATGTGGATATCTAGGGCTTGCTTCACTTTCAAACCCTCTTGGAAATTTTCTACACCTCTCCCTTTTCATCTCCTTGATCTCTTCCTTGATATTTTTCACAGTTTGGAAAAGAAGCTGGGAGAGCCTCTCTTCCTTCATTTATCCAAATAATGGAGTCATGCCTTTGTTTATTTTTTACAAATTCTCCTTGATGTGAGAAGCTTCTCCTCCTAATGGCATAATGTCTTCAATGCACAGGTTGAGCCAAGATTATGCTCTGATACCACTGTAATATTCCAAAATGGAAATAACAGCAATACAAGACATATTAATGTAAAGCACAGCAATTCTGAACATGTCATAAGAGGGTTCCATATGCAGCCATCATTTTATTAATATATTGTTGGAGATCATGCACAGCAGAATTCATTAAACAATTAACACACAGCAGATTTAATCAAGCACATAAAGACACAGTGTTTTTACCGTGGTTCACCCAAACCTCCTGGGCTACGTCCACACATCAGGGCATTGGCAATCTTATTAATTCAAACAGGAGATTACATAATTCACACACCCACACACTCTCCAAAACATCCGTATGGCTATCTGTTATATAGCAGGACAATCTAACAACTCTCAACTCAAATTTAGCTAGCATTAACTCCCTCCCAACAAACTGGAGTTAATCTAGCAACAATTTCCTAATTTTTGTCACCTACTGAGATTTTTCCTATTCTATTCAAAACAGAAAATCTCAACAATCTCCACCTTGACAACAATTAGCCTGATGCCCTGTTATTATTATTTTATCTCTTCTGCAAGCCAAGAGAAGCCAAACACCAACGCAACTTCTCCAACAAAACTGGTTTCGTGAACATGTCTGCACAGTTTTCCTTTGTATGCACCTTTTCAAGAGAGACTCCCCTTTCAGTGATAACCTGTCTTACAAAATGGTACTTAATTGGAATATTCTTTGACTTACTATGATAGGCCGGATTCTTAGCCAAATGTATTGCACTTTGACTATCACAAAGTAACCTGATGTTGTCCTGTAACCTACCAAACTCACCAAGCAAACCTTTCAACCAAACTGCCTCTTTGCAAGCATGCGAAGCAGCAATGTATTCTGCTTCAGTAGTGGATAAAGCAACAATGTTTTGTAGCTTCGACATCCAGCTAATAGCTCCACCTGCAAGAGTAAAGACATACCCTGAAGTTGACCTTCTCTTATCCAAATCACCTACAAAATCGGAATCAACATATCCACAAACATATTCACTGCTTCTGTTATAAGTGATACAATAATCACTTGTGCCTCTCAGATACTGAAGCACCCATTTCACTGCTGACCAGTGTTCTTTTCCTGGATTTGCCATATACCTGCTGACAACCCCAACTGCATGTGAAATATCTGGTCGAGTACAAACCATCGCATACATCAAACAACCTACTACATTGGCATATGGAATTCGAGACATATAATCCTTTTCTTCATCTGTATTAGGACATAAACTCGAAGAAAGCTTGAAATGGGAAGCGAAAGGGACTGAAACAGGCTTCACATTATTCATACCAAACCTCAAAAGTATCTTCTCAACATACTTCTGTTGTGATAGCCACAACTTACCATTGCTCCTGTCTCTGAAAATCTCCATGCCCAAAATCTGTCTTGCTGCTCCTAGATCTTTCATATCGAATGTCCTTGCCATCTGAGTCTTCAACCTGTTGATTCATCAATGCTTTTGCTTGCTAAAAGCATATCGTCAACATACAACACTAAGATAATGAACATGCCATTTTTCAATTGTTTGAAATACACACAATGATCATATTCACTTCTAACATATTTCTGACTCAACATGAAAGAATCAAACTTCTTATACCACTGCCGAGGCGACTGCTTCAGGCCATATAATGACTTCTTGAGCCTGCAGACAAATTTGTTATTGCGATGCTGAAAAAACCCCTCCGGTTGTTCCATATAAATTTCCTCATCTAGATCTCCATGTAGAAAAGCAGTCTTAACATCTAGTTGCTGTAACTCTAAATCAAACAAAGCAACTAAAGCTAACACAATTCGAATTGAAACTATTTTAACCACTGGTGAAAAAAATCTCATGAAAGTCAATACCGACTTTCTGAGAAAACCCTTTTGCAACCAGTCGCGCTTTGTACCTGTCCTCCGTATCATTCACACCCCGTTTCAGCTTGTAAACCCATTTACACCCCACAGTTTTCCTGTCTTTCGGAAGCTCAACCAGATCCCACGTGCCATTCTTACTCAAGGCCATCATTTCGTCCTTCATGGCTGCTTTCCACTTGTCACTATTCGAACCTTCTATTGCTTCCTGATAGCACAGAGGTTCATTGTCATTAGCGGTCAAAGCAACTGAAGTAACATAATCATCATACCTTTTCGGAACACGTTTTATCCTTGTAGACCTCCTTAAAGCTGTTTCTGGTTGACTACCATCTATAGGAACTTCTTGCCGATCAGTATCTGAGACCTGTTCATGATCTAAACCGGAACCCTGTTCATGTTCTGAAACCTGTTCATGACTAGTATCTGAACTATGGTCATCATGACTATCATTAGAAGTGCTATCAAACTGAATGTGCTGAAAGTCAAATACATCATCCTGTTTCAATTTTCTATCTACATCTAACTGTACAAGAGAGGATTCATCAAACTTTACATCTCTGTTGATGATGATTTTGCGGGTAGTAGGATCCGACAATCTATATCCCTTTGTTCCAACACCATACCCAACAAAGATATACCTTTTAGACTTTGGATCTAACTTAGTTCGCTGATGTTTAGGCACTAGAGCATATGCATCACAACCAAACACTCTGAGTTTAGAATAGTCACAAGGGTGTCCTTTCCATACCTCTTGCGGAATCTTGCAGTCTATCGTCGTCGATGGAGATCGGTTTATCACATAACAAGTTGTTGCCACTGCTTCCGTCCACAACTCCTTTTGCAACCCGGCGTTACTCAACATACTCCTTGCTCTCTCTAGAAGAGTCCTGTTCATGCGTTCCGCAACTCCATTTTGCTGAGGAGTATAAACCGTGGTCTTATGTCTCTCGATCCCTGCATCCTTGCAATAGCTGTCAAACTCCTTGGAAGTAAACTCACCACCATTGTCAGTTCTTAAACACTTTATTGTTCTACCAGTGTTGTTTTCTAACAATGCTCTAAACTGCTTGAAAACTGAAAAAACATCAGACTTCCTTTTCAACATGTAGACCCACACTTTCCTAGAAAAGTCATCAATAAATGATACAAAATATGAAGAGCCACCATATGACGCTGTAGGGGCTGGACCCCAAACATCTGAATGAATATAATCAAGTATGCCTTTACTAGTATGTTTGCCTGTTTTAAATTTTTGTTTACTTTGTTTTCCAAACAAGCAATGCTTACAGAAATCTAACTTTCCAGACTTCAGATTTGGAAGTAACTTGCGATCAGCCAAAATTTTCAACCCTCTTTTGCTCATATGGCCCAACCTTTGATGCCATAGGCGAATGGAACTACTGTCATGTTCAGACACCGTAGACACATGAACTGACCCTGTTCTTCCTTCTAACTGAAACAGATTTCCAACTTTCTTAGCTTTCATTACTAGTAAGATACCTTTACAGATTTTCATAACTCCACCTTGAATTACAGTTTTATATCCATTCGTATCCAATGCTCCTAAAGAAATTAGATTTTTTCTTAAGTCTGGAACATGTCTCACATCTGTTAACAATTTAGTTGTGCCATCAAACATTTGCAGTTGTATGCTTCCTATCCCAACAATATTAGATGTGACATCATTACCCATGTACACGACTCCATCATTAACTGATCTATACGTCTTAAACCATTCTATATGAATACACATGTGGTTTGATGCACCGGAATCTAACAACCAATGTTGATCATGATTTGACATATTAACAGACAACACTTCGTCGCTCATACCTGAACCAGATGCCGAACCTGTATCTGTCGCATTTGCCTCCTCCTTCTCTGTTGAAGAGTCTACTTTCTTCTCTGTTTGCTGTCTCTTCCAGCAATCTTTCTTCAAGTGCCCCGATTTTCCACAAAACCAGCACTTCACTTTGCTCTTCTTCCCTTTCGACTTTGAACGCGAATCGCTGCGCTTACCTGAGCGTCTTTCTCTAGAACGACCTCTAGCCATCATTGCCTCTGATGTAGAGGTGTCCGCATTCGACTTCTTCCTCGTCTCCTCAGACAACATGGCTCCAACCACATCGTCAAACTCAAGGACAGCTGCATTACTGAAGCTTATGGAAGTAACAAAGTGATCCCACGATTCAGGCAATGTACACAATAGAGTTATTGCCTTATCCTCTAAATCAAATTTTACATCTAGACTTTGTAATTGTACCAATAGAGTATTAAAAACATTCAGATGGTCAGTAACCGAGGTACCTTCCTTCATCCGCAAACTGTACAGCTGCCGCTTCAGGAGAATCCGATTTGTCAAGGACTTCGTCATGTAGAGCTTCTCGAGCTTTATCCACAAGCCTGCGGCGGTCTTCTCTAACACAATGTTGAACAGAACGTCATCTGCCAGGCATAACCGAATTGCGCTCAGAGCTCTGTCATCCAACTCAACCCATTCATCCTCCGTCATGGTAGAAGGCCTTTTGCTCCTCCCCAACAGTGCTTTTGCCACGCCTTGTTGAACCAGCATATCGTGCATCTTCAGCTTCCAGATCTCGAAATTGTTTTTGCCATTGAATTTCTCAATTTCAAACCGGGCATTTTGAGTTTTCGCCATCTTGTTTCAGCAAAAAACACAATAATCTCCAAAAAACTTTAAATGAAGTTAATCTCAAAACACTGCCCCCCTTTTTTTTTTAATTAAAAAAAAATGCCCTTCTTCCTTGTTGAATGTCTTCCACCCTTAATACTTTGTGCAGATTACCCATCATTACCAATAAACAAACCATACCATATGCAAATGGTATATTACAATTTAAATAATCCCCAATTTAAATCGATTATTTAAATACCACCCTCCACCTTATAAAAAAGGCTTTCTACTTCAAACAATAAAGTGCCACCCCAATATAATCTATATTACACATTCCAAATCAAATTATATACGTGACCTTTCCAAATCGATTATATATAAAAAAAAACTTTTTTATATGTAACTTTTGCAAAACTCCAATCGACCTTTGTGACCATTTCATAATACCATGTGCAAATGGTATTATTGAATACGATTTTAATGAACCTTCAAGAAATTGGAATACGACTCTGTCAGATTTATATAAATCGATTTGATTTTTTTTTTCCGTTGTTCAAAGGCATAGAACCAGTGGTATAAAAAACTGCATAAACCAGTGATGTAAAGGCATACGGACTTGTGCAAAAATCATAAACCAGCCCACGTTGTCAAAATTTCAACGCTGCTCAACGCACATGGTTGAAAAAAAAATGGCATACGCTGTCAGATGGCGTTCAAAAAACCGACCTGCACTCTTGCTGCAAAACTGTTCGGTATTCAAGCACGCCTCCTCACGCGGCTACCGAGCTGTAACAGCAAAGAACGCTCACCATAGCCTCCATGGATCTCGACATTCAAGAGTTGGATACGTATGACACACAGCTTAGCCGGAACGACAATGGCTCAAGCTGCAAAATGCCATAATCGTGCTGCGGAGGAGCAGAAGTTTCCACTAAGGAAAAAATAACAACGACAGCTGCTAATTGCACTTGCAGTCCAGCGCTCCTGAGCCCCTGGTCACCCAAGCTTGTTGCCTGCTTCATGCGACAGCAACACACAGCACTTTGTTAGACACAGCGCTTTGTTAGACACAGCGCTTTCAATCAATACGCTCCTCCAGTACGCCCTCCACCTCCAACACGCTCTGATACCAATTGTTGGAGATCATGCACAGCAGAATTCATTAAACAATTAACACACAGCAGATTTAATCAAGCACATAAAGACACAGTGTTTTTACCGTGGTTCACCCAAACCTCCTGGGCTACGTCCACACATCAGGGCATTGGCAATCTTATTAATTCAAACAGGAGATTACATAATTCACACACCCACACACTCTCTCCAAAACATCCGTATGGATATCTGTTATATAGCAGGAGAATCTAACAGCTCTCAACTCAAATTTAGCTAGCATTAACTCCCTCCCAACAAACTGGAGTTAATCTAGCAACCAATTTCCTAATTTTTGTCACCTACTGAGATTTTTCCTATTCTATTCAAAACAGAAAATCTCAACATATATCAGCAAAAATATACAAAAATATCTTGAGGTTCAAGCCACTCAAGCAATAAGAACACGCCTCCAATGATAATATCAATAAGCACATGAGTTGCTGCTACTGTATAGAATGACGGAAGCAGTGCAAACGCTGTCTATATTAGTGTAGCTACTAATGTAAACATAAATTAATGGAATATGGTTGATATATACAAAATTAATGCCCAGAAAATAAGATAAGGGCTCTAATACATGATTTCTAGCCAACCCGGAAAAGATTGCTAGAAATACCAAGAAATATAGAATGTGACAAATAACCTTGGGGTTAATATGTCACTGCAAAATCGAATTGAATAGAATGAGGCTATGATAGATTTTAAATGATAATTTCCTCCTCCAATGGTATTTCTCAATAGAAGGTTGATCCCTCCATTCAGAAATAGACCCTCTTGATGAGCTTAATGAACCCTCCCAGCAACTGCCTCTAAAAATAATGCAGATTTGGTTTATACTACGATGTGAGGGATGGTAGATGGTTGGCCTGATGCCAAAAATATATAAATATTCCTAGGATCCCTCCTTGCTGATCCTCCAATGGATAGGTTACCTCTCCACTGAAAAACAAGCCCATAATTGGATCTATGTTTGATAGTTAAGGAGGGTGGACAACCTCCTTGAATCTCTTGAATATTTCTCAATAATTTCCTAATATTGTGTTCACTTATTCTCCAATTTTGATCTTCCAGTGGCAAGGGGCAAGTCCCTAAATTATCTCCTTCTCCAAATTTGCATAATCTTCCCAATATTCTCACAATATTCTACAAAAATAACCAATATTAGGCACAAATATGCAATTACCTTTACACCTTCCTAAGAACATATTAAAGCATAAGAAAACATTATTAAGTGCAGAAGGAGAGATTTAATATATATTTTTATGTGCATAAGAAAGGTATATGGGCCTAAGAAAGGTTAGATGGGCCTTAATTTATGTCTAATTTAGAGGCCTATCACATGCTACATGAAAAATGAGAAATACATGATAAAACATGGTTGAAATCAAGCTTTTTTATGTATTTCTTATTTTTTAGGTATCATGGTCTATAAAAAGTATGTAACATCAGTACTCCTTGGATGAGGAATTAAATTTTTCATCCAACAAGTGCTCCTGCTCAAAATTTGAGTAAAACTGTAGAGAAATAAGTTGAAAATATGAGTTGATTTTTTTTTTTTTAATATTTTAATCTTTTTACTCTTTTACTCCAAAAATGGTGAATCATCCTCCATGGTTGACATCATCATCTTGAATCCTATTGGTTTTTTTAATGTTGATTTTGGTTGTACATTTTTATTTTCAGGCCCATTTTGACCTCAAAATTTCTCTAATGGTCCATAAAAGAGTGGTCAAATCTTCTCATGGGAACTTACAAGGTGTTCCTTTTTCAAATGCAACCAAACCTTGTCTCCGAATTGAAACTTGTGTGTTACCGAGTGTTGATCATGGTTTTGTTTATACTTAGTATTGGATTTTTACACGATATCATGGAACTATTGGCAGATGTGATGAACTGGTTCAAAAATTTTGGTAGCTTTGTCAACTTCATATTAAACATGTGCATAGTTTTCTTGTGTAGTTTCAAGGGGAAGTGAAACATCAATGGGATCTAATGGTGGAAAACCCAGGTCCACCTCAAAGGGGATGTGGCCAGTTGAGCTATGGAGAGCTCTTTTGTAGATATGTTAAACATAAGGGAGATTCTCATCCTAGGTTTGTGGATTGTTGGAGTTGTACATGCACAAAATGTGCATGATTATTCTTTTAACAACCTCTATCTAGTTGTTTGCCTTGGGGTGGAAGAAAGTTGATATGGTGAGCTTGATGTCCAATAATGAATAGAGGCTCAACCAACTGCACTTAGGAACCTTTTATCCCAATATGATAAAATGGTCTATAGGATCCGAGAATGTACCCACACCCATTTGAGGAAGAGCTTGGTACTGGCTTCTGTTGTGATACTCTTCTTGCAAGAAACCAAAATGACCATATTAGAAAATCTACCAATGACAACAAACACACAATCATTACCATGTTTGATAGAAGGAAGGCCAAACATATAGTTGGTCGATATGGATTCTTGTTAGTATGGAAATTTCTAGAAGGTGTACCAAATGTATTCACTTTAGCTATTAGTGAAAAATAGCCCTAAAAACCATGGAAAGAAAAGGAAAATATGCTATTGCACTTAAGATCTACAAAACACTATTAGAATCTCTACAAAATATGATCTACAAATACTGAAAAATACATAACAACTAATAAGACAATAAAACCTAATGGAAATGAAATTATTATTATTATTATCAAATATCACACCTGATGGAGAAGAACGTAGACTTGGGTCTAAATCATCCCCTTTGTGGGATGGGTTCTTTTGTTCCCTATGCTTCAACAGTTGATCTATTTCTTGTTGGTTGTAATGAGAAAAATGGATAGTGAATATGTGAAATTGGTATGGGAGCTCAAGAGTCATAAGACGATAGTGACAAGGATGAAATGTTCATGTCTAGATAGTGAGGAAAAACCTCTCTATTTATAATAAAATGCTAGGATATATCTAGATCTAGTAAAATAATAAAATATTATTCGACCAAATCAAGATCTAACCGTTAGGAGTATTTTATTATATTTGAGAGAGGAAAATATTATAGAAATGGTCAACAATATTTATTTAGTGAACTAACTCAAAAAATAATGATGTATTGAGTTAATTAAGAAAAATTGGTTAAAGTAATTAATAAATAAAAATTATTTATCAATTACTTTAAGGAGATATAATTAAAGTGAGTTAGGGATATTTATTAAATAATAATTTATTAATTATCTCATGGGAGAGAATTTAAATAATTAAGGAATAATAAATAAATAATGATTTATTTAATTATTCCTATGGATGAGCGAAAATATTATTAATTATTTTCACTAAATGGGTAGTTATGAAAATAACATGAAATTAATTAAATGAATTTTTGACCATATTAGAAAATCTACCAATGACAACAAACACACAATCATTACCATGTTTGGTAGAAGGAATGCCAAACATATAGTTGGTCGATGTGGATTCTTGTTAGTATGGAAATTTCTAGAAGGTGTACCAAATGTATTCACTTTAGCTATTAGTGTCAAATAGCCCTAAAAACCATGGAAAAAAAGGAAAATATGCTATTGCACTTAAGATCTAAAAAACACTATTATAATCTCTACAAAATATGATCTACAAATACTGAAAAATACATAACAACTAATAAGACAATAAAACCTAATGGAAATTAAATTATTATTATTATTATTATCAAATATCACACCTGATGGAGAAGAATGTAGACTTGGGTCTAAAGCATCCCCTCCGTGGGATGGGTTTTTTTGTTCCCTATGCTTCAGTAGTTGATCTATCTCTTGTTGGTTGTAATGTGAAAAATGGATAGTGAATATGTGAAATCTGTATGGGAGCTCAAGAGTCATAAGACGATAGTGACAACAATGAAATGTTCATGTCTAGATAGTGAGGAAAAACCTCTCTATTTATAATAAAATGCTAGGATAGATCTAGATATAGTAAAATAATAAAATATTATTAGACCAAATCAAGATCTAACCATTAGGAGTATTTTATTATATTTGAGAGAGGAAAATATTATGGAAATGGTCAACAGTCTTTATTTAGTGAACTAACTAAAAAAATAATGATGTATTGCGTAGAAATTAGTATACACTACGCATGCATACATCCAGGTTCCCCTGATCTCACAATATTTAACTTCTTGCAAAATACAAAATCATTCCACTGTTAATATTTTGTGGAAAATTAATTGCAAACACATGTGAAGCATAAATAAAAATAATCGCACATAACACAGTTGTTTAACGGGAAATCCTGAAGCTGAAAACCCCAACTATCATATATTATGTATCATGGAGATCATGTAACAAGCTAATACAAAGCTTAGTGCATCAAGCTCTTAGTACAATCAATCTTCACACACTAACATAGAAGAAATATGCAAATCCATGCACCGATCTTTGCCCTCCTTCTAGCCTACCTCCACTGCGTAATCCCTGTTGAAGAATAGCTCTAAATGAATTCAAATTACCATTACCTTGACTATGTAATTATCATTGTAAACTCCAATGTATATGTAGATGCAATCAATGCATCACTATAGTCACAACAGATAGTCCATCTTGCCCTTTCACCTATCTCACCACTGGGTCTCCATTGGAACTGACATGCACTGTAGTTAACTGTTGTATTGTTCAGTTGATTAATGAGTTATTATTTGTGAATTAATTAAATAATTAATTCACTCCACTCTCACTAGTGTATCATTCAGTTAGACTAGATACAACTAGCTCAACTGAGTTAAACTGAATAACAACTCCATGAACTACTCTTCCAACTCTGTCATAACTTTGCCACTTCAGTTCTAACTGAGTCCTCCATGCATGAACCACCAGTAAACCCTAGGAATTGAGTAATTCCTTCCACCCACTGATTTCAATGTGTACACTGAAATTAAGTGCTCCAAGAGAATAAGTTGTTGTTTATTGTCAGATTATTATTAAGAGCTAATAATAATCGACACTTCTATTTTTAGATCGATGATCTATAAATAGACTTCACCCAATATTCTAAAAATATAATTTCATCTATTTTTCCAACTTGACAACCCATCTACAAATAGCATCCTGCAACTTCTGAAATATGATCACCATGTCTAAAAATAGACAGTCTAAAAACAGACTTGCACCAAAAATAGCCTGCGGGCCCACTTAGTGAAGGTGACTCTTTTCACTAAGCTCATCATATCGTTGAATCTCAACACTACCTCTCCAAAAGATAGGGATTATCCTTCACCCCGATCCTGCCTCTATGGTATTCGAATTTTCTCCTAGTGAGCACCTTCATCAGAATATCTGCATCTTGATCCTCCATAGGAATGTAATGAAGCAACATGATCTTCTGCTGCACACAATCTATGATATGATGATACCAAATATCAATATGTTTATATCTATCGTGAAAAACGGGATTAACCAAGATTTTAATACAACTTTGATTATCACAATGTATCACTGTAGGATCTAAATGTGAACCAAACAAACCAACTAGGATCTTCCTCATCCAGATAGCCTCACATGCAGCTTGACTTGCTGCTATGTATTCTGCTTTCACTGAACTGAGTGCGACGGATCTTTGTTTCCTGATGTACCAAGTAACTGTCATAGATTTGATACTTAAAAAATCTCCTGATGTGCTCTTTTTATCTGTTGGTGTATTATTCCAAATCAGGAAATGCTAAGAATTCAACAAATGAAAATCCATTTTCAAGAAAACATTAACAATCAACAGCTGGATCTATTCCAGAGATTGAATGTAGGGGAATTTACTGGATATGTCACCTCTAAAAGGAGGGTGAGATCTAGAGGCTAGCTAGCCCACTATCAGACTCTATCTATAGAACTATGTCGAAGGCTAATATCTCCCTTTCAAGACTATTGACGAGCATCCCAAGGAACACACTGTATAAGCTAAAATCTGCAACAGAAACACAGATTAATGCTTGGTTCCTCTCATATGGGATTTTTTTGAATTATGTATGGAAATTCAGCTGAAAAAAATGAACTTAGAGACCTTAAACATATCTCCTACAAACTAAACTAGCTGAAAACTGCTGAAAGAGGAAGGTTGCAGGAAAATGGAAATCCTAATTCAGAATTTGCATAATTTCTTCATAAACTCAAGAGGAATCAGAAAAATATCATATCAGAGGCCATATCAGATGCATATCTCATCATTTTACAAAAACTACAGAAAACAATACTTCAGAACGACAACCCAGTGGGGAAAAGCACCACGAGTGACCCAGAAACGCTGTTTTCCTAAGTATTGAGTTACAACAGTATAAAATAATGGTTTTTTCCCCTATACTAGTCCATATAGGAGCTGCATACAAGAGGATTTCAGAAACAAATACCAACAGCAAATTTAAACAGGCCTCCCATGCTCAAATAGCTGAAAATGGACAAAAACCCCAAAACATCCAAATGTCGGAGCTGGTGCAAAAGACACTGCGCAGTATATTGAAGTAAATACTCAGAAAGATAAGAGAGAATGAATTTTATTTATATTATAATTCTCAATGAATAATAAATACAGAGATCTAATCCCTTTTACACAATTTTATGATCACCCGGTAAGGGTTTACCCACAGAAAACAATATGCAAAAGAGTAGCTACAGATCTAATATTGAAAGAGCACTGTAGGGATGTAGATATGCATAAAATTACTGAATATACATAATAATAATGGTATAATCTCTTTGGATCAGCTTCTAGAGGAAGATTGAGCTTCCCTTTGGGAAACTAGCTCCAAACAATGGGGTTTTAACCCCTTCCACTGCACCTCTATGAAAATAATGCAGTATCCTCAAGGGAATGCATATATATGGAGCACAAGTTCTTGTCCTAACACTTGAAGGTCGAAATTATAGATCAGAAGCTTCCCTTAGATCTCTTGCTACAAGTTCTCCAGGAAAAAGCAGGGCATTCCCACATGAGAAAACCCTTGCACTAAGAAGTGCAGCAACTTAGCTAAAAAAATAAGTATGCAAGAAGTCTAAGTAGACCTCATGAAAGTATAATCTTCAATCTAACCTAAAATGGTTCCCCTTCCTTCATTATATAGAAAATGAGCTTCTCCTCCAAGGGCCCCACTCCACTAGGGTTTGCTTCGTTGCCAAGCTTTCCCTCTCTAGGCTTACGCTGTCCCATTAAGTGGAGGACAACTAGATGTTGTGTGTTTTTATTTAGTCAATGTGACTAAATGCATCTTCTAAGAATATTCCTTGATTGAGTCTCTTTCCTTGCCCCTTTTCACATTTAAGGTGTCTTCAAATTGTTTTGCTGAATTTGCCTCCATTCACATTGAGCTGCTTTATTCATGGATCCATTATTTTAAAGATAAGTTGAGTTGACTTGGTCAATTTAACCTTGTTCACACATGTGGATGCTTGAGCTAGTTATTTCATGGCCCCTTCTCACATTGTGAGGGGTTTTTATTCATGCTTGAGTAGTTTTATGAGCCTCCTTGCTCAATTATTCATGCACTTGAATTTATTGGCAAAAATTAATATTCCACTTAGCTATGAGCTAATTTGGGAATATTATAGTCTCTCCCTCCCAAATTTTTCTTGTCCTAAAGCAATTGCAAGGGTGCTACAAAAATTTCCCTCCTTCTTGTGGCCTCCTTATCCATAGTCTCCTCATTTGCTTCAGATTTTCTGCAAAAGTGTTGGCTTGTGGTGAATAAGCCCAAGGGATTTCATCTTGGAAGAATGGAAGGCTGATATGGAAACCTTCTTGCTAACCCATGGCCTCCTCAAGATAGGAGTGGTGACAATCATTGATCACTTCATCATCGAAGAAAGACTCCCTTCGCCATGCTATCATCCAAGCAAAGTTTGTTACCTCCCAAGATAGCAACTCATTGTGAATCTCCTCCACCTTAAGCTCCTACAAGGAAGGTGGGCTGGATGGCTGAACATGATAGGAAATATATCCTATCCCACGCTGTCTCCCTCTCCACGCATGGCAAGAGTAGAGCACATACTGATTTTGGGCTGAAATAAGGGTGCCCTTTGATGGCAAAACAAAGGTTAGATCTCCAAAGGCCCTTCCTCCAAAGTCATGGATCCTGCTAGCCCAAATCATTCCATTCAAAGTGAATGGCACATCACCACCATATGTCATCCAAATCAGAAAGTCGCTGAAGTTTATGTGCAAGTGAAGATGATACATATGGCCTCCATGGTGGGTATAACGTATTTTTCCCAACTGCTAATTTAAAACATCAAGTGGCAAGTTGCCTCCCAAAGAATTTTCAGCTATGCATGTCAACTCATCTACTAGAAAGTAATGAGCAACAATATATATCATCTGCATACAAAAAAAACAACAAGGCACTTTCTCCAAGTCATGTAGAGATGGGTGATCGTCATTACAAAATGTGGCCCTAAAGTTACCATAACACCCATGAATAATCTTGCTCTCTTGCAGAGCAATGCATTGCTTACAATTGGTGAGAATATACAAATTCTTAATAGAATGATCAATAAGCACATAGATGTATTTATTACCATGCCTCATGTGTGAGCTGAAGATGTGATCCATGAGTGAGCCCTCCCATAACAATCTCCTCATAAATTTATGCAAAATGAAAGGATGCACACTTCTTTGGAAATACTCCATCATTAGAAACTTGCTCTTAGAGGACAGTGCTATAGGCTTAAGTAGCAATGCTCTTGTCACTCCATGACTCTTCTTCTTAAAATTCCACATGTAAAACCCATTCACCCTTGTGCTACTATGTGAGAGGATCTCCCTCCCTTCCATCATTGCTGAAAGGTAGCCTTCTTTCACTTTGGATGTGCCATGCATTCCTCTTGGAATGTTGTGTTGAGTATGGAGATTTTTCAGCCCATACTCTTCCAAAAGTAACCATAGCAACAAGGGCTCTTGTTGCTTCCTTACATTATCAATGTGTGGATCATGGAGCAATGATGTAATTATGGACATGTGGGGTGCTTCATCAACATAGTGCAAGCTAGCTCTCCCATTCCACACCATGTGGGATTTGTTTCTCCTCCCAAACCAAGATTCATACTTGAAATACATATCAACACAAAATACATGTGAATGCATGAGACATACTTCAAACATGGGTAAATATTTGGACATAAGATTCAGAATATAATGTCCAAACCCTCCTTGTGACAGCCATAATAACCATGCCTTCCCATTATGCAACATTCTCTTGGAATACGAGGCATGATTCATGAGAATCATAAATTTTGGGGAGTACCCACACTCTCCCAATAGAAACCAGTGTAGGTTTCCCTCTCCCTGCTTCATATCAGGATATGGTAAGTGGTTTACATGCCACTTACTTGCTGCTCTTATCACTTCACCATGGCTGAAGGTGACATGCATATTTTGGGCTTTAGGGAAGCACCCATTATAGTGCATCACCTCCCTCAACTCATCAAGGAGGTGGCCATACTTGAAAGCAATCTTGGCCTATAGTTGGCCATGAAGCTTATAGGGTAGAACACTCCCCTTGGGAGTTATGGCCTGCACATATAAGGTGAGAGAGCACATGAAATCATAAAATAAAGTGTTATTTTCATAAATGTGCTTCTTACCCACAACCTACAGCACTGGGATAGTGTGTCCTTTGACCTCTGGTGTCTTCATTGTATCATGTTGAGGGAACACTTTGTTTTTCTTCTCATCAGGGGATTGCCCTAATGGACCTTCTTCAAATAAGGGGGCATCAAGACATAGATCATCATAGAGAGATGGATGAACTGATGTGCATGGATCTTCCTTCCTTCCTTGTGCATCATTCTTCAGAAATCAAGAGGGGTAGATATTACTTACCCTATGAAACTCTGTAATATTCCAAATCTCACCATTTGATAATAATGACACATACTACACATGGATTGTGCCACAATCTATATATGTGATATTTTCTGAAACTCCTTGCAAAGGTGCAAGAGCTTCTCTCCTTGGTGCAACTGTCCTCACCACTTGTTCTTCTTGAGATGCTAGAGGTGCCTCTGTTATAACTATGTTGTTACCCCCAGCTCTTTCTCTGAATATAGGAAATGTCCCATCCTCAATAGGGGACCCTAGATCTTGGTCTTCCCTTGAAGGAGGAATTACCATGTCTTCTTCTTCTTCTTATTGAAACCTCATAAATTTTTCATTGTAGTCCTCTTCTCCTTGAAACCCTCTTGGAGTTTCACTGCATCTTTCTGCTTCCAACTGTTCAACCCCCTTTGAGAGGCTCTTCTTGGATCTGAAGATTGATGAGAGTAATCTCATCCTCTCCGTACTTTCTGCTTTCTTCTTACTTCTTCTCCTCAGCACTCCTATGATAGCTTGATCTCACAGGCTGGGCCAAAGATCATGCTCTGATACCACTATAATATTCCAAATCAGGAAATTCTCATGAATCCGGCAAATGAAAATCCCTTTTCAAGAAAACATTAACAATCAATAGCTGGATCTATTCCAGATATTTACTACAGGGGAATTGACTGGATATGTCACCTCTGAAAATAGGGTTAGATCCAAAGGCTAGCTGGCCCACTAGTAGACTCTGTCTATAGAACTATGTCGAAGGCTAATATCTCCCTTTCAGGACTATTGACAAGAAACTCAAGGAAAACGCTGTATAAGCTAAAATATGAAACAGAAACGCATATTAATGCTTTTTTCCTCTCATATGGTCTGTATGTGACTTATGTATGTAATTTCAGCTAAAAAAAATGAAATTAGAGACCTTAAACAGATCTCCTACAAACTAGACTAGCTGAAAACTGCTGAAAGAGGAAGGTTGCAACAAAATGGAAATCCTACTTCAGAATTTGCATAATTTATTCATAAAATCAAGAGGAATAATAAAATTATCAGATAATATCAGATGCATATCTCATCATTTGACAAAGACTACAGCAAACATTACTTTAGAAAGACAACCTAGTGGGGAAAAGCACCACTAGTGACCCAGAAACGCTGTTTTCCTGAGTATTGAGTTACAACATTATAAAATAACGGTTTTTTCACTTATATTAGTCCATATATGAGCTTCATGCAAGATTATTTCAGAAAAAAATACCAACAACAAAGTTAAACATGCCTCCCATGCTCAGCTGAAAATGGACAAAAACCCCAAAACATGCAAATGCCGGAGCTGCTGCAAAAGACACTGCATAGTATATTGAAGTAAATACTCATCAAGATAAGAGATAATGAATGATATTTATATTATAATTCTAAATGAAGAATAAATACAGAGATCCAATCCCTTTTACACAATTTTATGATCACTTGGTAAGGGTTTACCCACAAAAAACAATCTGCAAAAGAGTAGCTGAAGATATAATACTAAAATAACATTGTAGGGCTGTAGCTATGCATTAAATTACTGAATATACATAATAATTACCGTAGAATCTCTTTGGATCAGCTTCCACTAGAAGATTGAGCTTCCCTTTGGGAAACTAGCTCCAAACAATGGGGTTTTAACCCCTTCCACTGCACCTCTTTGAAAATAACGCAGTATCCTCAAGGTAATACATAGATATGGAGCAAAAGTGCTTGGAATAACACCTGAAAGTGGAAATTACATATCACAAACTTCCCTTAGATCTCTTGCTACAAGTTCTCCAAGAAAAAGCAGGGCATTCCCACATGACAAAACCCTTGCACTAAGAAGTGCAACAACTTAGCTAAAAAACTAAGTATGCAGGAAGTATATGCAGACCTCATGAAAGTATAATCTTTAATCTAACCCCAAATGGTTTCCCTTCCTTCATTATATAGAAAATGAGCTTCTCCTCCAAGGGCCCCACTCCACTAGGGTTTGCTTCCTTGCCAAGCTTTCCCTCTCTAGGGTTACGCTGTCCCATTAAGTGGAGGAAAAATAGATGCTGTGTGGTTTGATTTAGTCAATGTGACTAAATGCATATTATAAGAATCTTCCTTGATTGAGTCTCTTTTCCTTGCCCCTTTTCACATTTAAGGAGTCTTCAAATTGTTTTGCTGAATTTGCCTCCATTCACATTGAGCTGCTTTATTCATAGATCCATTCTTTTAAAGATAAGTTGAGTTGACTTGGTCAAAATAACCTTGTTCACACATGTGAATGCTTGAGCTGTTTATTTCATGGCCCCTTCTCACATTGTGAGGGGTTTTTATTCATGCTTGAGTAGTTTTATGAGCCTCCTTGCTCAATTATTCATTCACTTGAATTTATTGGCAAAAATTAATATTCAAATTAGCTATGAGCTAATTTGGGAATATTATAGTTGGGCTGCCTGTGCAATCTACATCTGTGAAGCCATGCAACTTCACCTCATCCATCTGTCTGTACCATAAACCATACTCAGATGTTCCCCTGAGATATCTCAGGACATGCTTGCTTTCCTTCCAAAGGAGCTTGGTAGGCTTAACCATCGCTTGTGAAAGTTGGTTCACCGCATAGCATATGTCCGATCTTGTATTAACTAAATACATGAGCGAACCAAACAACTGTCAATAAATAGTGGCATCCACTACCTCTGCCAATGTAGCATCATCTTTCCTCCAATTTCCTAGAAGAGGAGTGTCGATAGGCTTGCAGCCTTGCATGTGAAACTTCTCCAGTATCTCCTGGGCATACTTGCCTTGAGACACAAACAGTTCACCTTCCCGCTGCCATATTTCCAATCCAAGGAAATAATGAAGGAGGCCCAAATCCTTCATCTCAAACTCCTTTGCAAGATCTGCCCTGCATGAGTGTATCAACTGCTCATCACCTGATAGTATTAAATCATCAACATAAATAACAATGATTAAAATCTTACCCTCCACCACAATTTGGTACAGGTTTGCAACCGCCTCACTCTTGGTGAGGCCAAGTCCAGTGAAATAGCTGTCAATCCAAGTGTACCAAGCACGAGGTGCTTGTTTCAGCCCATACAACACTCTTTTGAACCTGCACACATGCGACTCGCTGCTGAAGATCTCAAATCCTTTAGGCTGCTCAATGTACACCTCTTCATCAATGATCCCATTAAGGAACGCAATATTCACATCCCTCTGATGAATGCGCCAATCCATCTACACTGAGAGAGAAAGGATGGTCCTTATGGAAGAATACCGTGTGATAGGTGCAAAGGTTTATTCATAATCAATCCCCTCATTCCGTGAGAAGCCACGGGAAACAAATCTTTCCTTATACTTCTCGACGCTCCCATCAATAGATTGCTTTACCTTGTAGATCCATCTTGATCCTACAACTGATTTTCCCACTGGCCTTGGAACAATCTCCCAAGCACTGTTTCTGATAATGGAGTCATACTCCTCCACCATGGCATCTACTGATGTGGGCTCCTGCATTGCATCTTCAAAAGAAGATGGCTCTGTCACGATACAATTGTTCATAAGAGCCATGTATCTAGTAAATCGGTTAGGTGACTGTCTTTGTTTGCGTTGTGATGTAGCGACTCCTACATTCTGTGCCACATCAAGCTTCAGTCTCTCAACTTATGTGGTATGCTTTCTACCTTGTCTGATGTTTGGTTCTGCATGAGTGGACTCCTCCACTCCATGAATCTCCTCCTGTGGCTGATCCATATGTAGAGGCTCATCTTTGGGAACAAGAAGTTCCTCCTCTGCATTCAAGTGTAGCTCCCTCTCAACCGACAACTTCATGGCTTTCACCTCATTTAATTTTATATCTCGTCACACCATAGTCATCCAAATGTCTGGAAAATACACACGATAATTATGGGGTGTTTTTGTGTACCCCACAAATATGCCAACTTCTGCAGTTGGCTCCAGATTCTTCCTGGCGTCCTTTGTCACATGAATGTAAACAGTAGAGCCAAAAATCTTCAAATGAGAAATATCAGGCTTCTTACCAGTAAAATCTTCTTCAGGTGTACTCATGCCAAGTACTCTATGAGGACAACGGTTTTGCACATAAACCACAGTGTTGCATGCTTCCACCCACAAGTGCATCAGTAGGCCCTAGTCATGCAGCATTGCTCGTGTAGCACCCATGATCATTCTATTATTCCTCTCTATGACCCCATTCTACTGTGGGCTATGAGGCGCTATGATTTCTCTTTGAATTCCTTCTTTGCTACAGAAGTCTTTGAATTCACCTGAGATGTATTCACTACCATTATCGCTGTGTAGAGCTTTCACTTGCTTCCTCAACTCCTTCTCTACCAATGCTTTGAACTCACAGAACTTTGAGAATATTTTTCTCTTCTTCTACATGAAGAAGATCTAGCATCTACGAGAATAGTCATAAAAAAATATAACATAATACCTGTGTTTTGTTGTTGAAGCAACCGAGAAAGGTCCACACGCGTCTGTGTGAATTCTCTCCAGGATCACCGAAGCATGGTTCTCCTTCTCATGAAAGGTGTTCTTCAAAAACCTACCCATAGTACATCCCTTGCACTAATATGACTGCAAAAGAGTACCCTTGGGAAGTCCAGTATAAATCTGCTACAAAATATTCAAGGCACCATGGTGAAGATGGCCCACTCTCCTGTGCCATAATTCACCCTCATCTCGGCTCACAACTTCTTCTACTTTTCCCACCATTGCAGTGCAACCATCTACCTCCAACTTGTAGATATTCTTAATTCGAACCCATATCTTCTTGGTTTGACCCATTGTTTTATGTCGAAGGAAGGATTTTCCCTCACTGAAAACAAAATCATAACCTTTGTCCTCCAACATTGCGACCGAGACCAAGTTCTTCTTCAGACCTGGAACATGCATAACATCCTTCAACAAGAATGGATTACCAGAATCCCTCTAAAAGGTAATGGTCCAAATTCCAGTCGCACTGTATAGACCATCGCCGCCCATCTTTATATGCATCTGGAGGTCCTTCTTCTCCAAGTCACGAAACAACTCCTTGTCTCCCGTCATATGGAAAGACGCACCACTATCAAGATACCACACTGATCCCATATAGCTTGAAACCAAGCATGAGATCAAAGAGAAATTAATTTCAAATTGTGAGGCTAAGGCCTCTCCAGCTGCAGCTCCAACAAACTTCTTGTTCTTCTTCTTCTATGGGTAGTTAATGGCGAAATGCCCATGTTCGTGACAGTGAAAACACTTCACCTTGGACAAATCCTGCTTCTTGCCTTTAGCTTCAGATTTTTAAGGTAATTTCTTACCCTTCCCTTTCCTTTCTTTAGCATCCAAAGTGCAATTCTCTTCATCTTCATTCTTCAATGAAGAGCCATCCCTGGTACCCCGCCTTATCTCCTTCTGCACAAGATCCGACCAAAGTCACTCCCATCCCAGTAGTTTCTCCCGTCCATTGACAAAGTCTTTGTAGCTATGCCAAATCTTCGGAAGCCCAAGGAGAGACAATCTCACCAATTATTCATCATCAACAATAAACCCCACACTCCCCAGTTCATCCTTGCAATGGACAAGCTTCGTGAGATATTTTTGAATACTGTCGCCCTTCTCCATTTTTATTTTTCTGAGCTTGTCTTTAAGCGCAAACTTCCTTTGGCGCTTCTGCTTTGGAAAAAATCTATCAAAGCCTTCCACATTAAGAATGGAGTGGCTTTCTTGTGAAGGCTGGACACAATATGGTCCTTCACACCTTCCAACATAATTCTTCTTGTCTTTTCTATCTTCTTTTGCCATGCGTCAAGTAATGCAACATCGCTAGATCCCAGCTTAGGAACATCGCTATTGATGAAATCCTTCAGACCATTATCCTCCAGCACTGCCTCCATCCTATCCTTCCAGGCTATGTAATTCGAGCTCCCATCAAGGGCATACTCCAATTGCAACCCATTGAAAGACATTTCAATGTATACTCAACTTCTGCACCAAGAATTTTTTGTAGCAAATTCGAATTGTCCACCAGCTCAAACTCAACAATATTCACAATTGAAATCTTCAAGAATTAACACTGCTCTGATGCCATGTAGAAATTAGTATACACTAAGCATGCATACATCCAGATTCCCCTAATCTCACAATATTTAACTTCTTGCAAAATGCAGAATCATTCCACTGTTAATCTTTTGCAGAAAATTAATTGCAAACACATGTGAAGCATAAATAAAAACAATCTCACATAAGATAGTTGTTTAACAGGAAATCCTGAAGCTGAAAACCCCAAATATCATATATTATGTATCATGGAGATCATGTAACAATCTCATACAAATCTTAGTACATCAAGTTCTCAGTACAATCAATCGTCACACACTAACATGGAAGAAATCTGTAAATCCATGCATCTATCTCTGCCCTCTTGCTGGCCTGCCTCCACTGCACAATCCCTGCTAAAGAATAGCTCTAAATGAATTTGAATTACCCTTTCCTTTACTGCGTAATTATCATTGGAAACTCCAATGTATATGTAGATGCAATCAATACATCACTATAGTCACAACAAATAGTCCATCTTGCCTTTTCACCTATCTCTCCACTGGGTCTCCACTGGAACTGACATGCACTGTAGTTAACTGTTGTATTGTTCAGTTGATTAATGAGTTATTATTTGTGAATTAATTAACTAATTAATTCACTCCACTCTCACTAGTGTATCATTCGGTTAGACTAGATACAACTAGCTCAACTGAGTTTAACTGAGTTAAACTGAATACAACTCCATGAACTACTCTTCCAACTCTGTCATAACTTTTCCACTTCAGTTCTAACTAAGTCCTCCATACATGAACCACCAATAAACTCTAGGAATTGCGTAATTCCTTCAACCCACTAATTTTCCAAATCTGTACACTAAAATTAAGTGCTCCAAGAGAATAAGTTGATGTTTATTGTCATATTATTATTAAGAGCTAATAATAATCAACACTTCTATTTTTAGACCGACGATCTATAAATAGACTTCGCCCAATATTCTAAAAATAGAATTTCATCTATTTTTCCAACTTGACCAACCATCCACAAATAGCATCCTGAAACTTCTGAAATATGATCACCATGTCTAAAAATAGACATAGTCTAAAAATAAACTTGCGCCAAAAATAGCCTGTGGGCCCACTTAGTGAAGGTGACTCTTTTCACTAAGCTCATCATCTTTTTGAATCTCAACATATTGAGTTAATTAAGAAAAACGGTTAAATTAATTAATAAATACAAATTATTTATCAATTACTTTAAGGAGATATAATCAAAGTCAGTTAGGGATATTTATTAAATAATAATTTATTAATTGTCTCATGGGAGAGAATTTAAATAAATAAGGAATAATAAATAATAATGATTTATTTAATTATTCCTATGGATGAGTGAAAATATTTTTAATTATTTTCACTAAATGGGTAATTATGAAAATAACATGAAATTAATTAAATGATTTTTTGAGTTATTTTCAAATGGGTAAATAGAAATAATTTAGGAAAAGTGGTTCTTATAATTATTTCCTAAGGTGAAAGTGGGTTTTATCTGTAACACCCATACTATATGGTGTATTTCAATCATCCTAGTGGAAAATAGCTAGGTGATCACTTTTTAGGCGATGAAAATTTCTCCCCAATGTATGAGTGTGAGGAGCACATCGTATGACCAAAATACATTGTAGGTTCACTTTCATGAGACACCAAATGAGATTCAGAGAGAGAGAGAGAGAGAGAGAGAGAGAGAGAGAGAGAGAGAGCACTGCAGTAGTGAAGGGAAGAACTAAAACTGGAGGAGGCAAGACCTAATTTTCAAATAGAAGTCTCCTTTTATGGTGTGTACATGATCTCAATGAGGCGGAAGAGGCATATCTATACCCATTGAGATAAATCAGTACAAATAATAATGGTATGCCCAATAAGGTGGGTCTCAGAAAACTAGTACATGATACATAATGTGTTGGCATCAATGCCAGGGCCATAAAATAATACAATGACATAAATGAATCCCATATACATAAGTCCCTAAAATATAAAGTTCAGGACTAATACAATGAATATTGTTGAACTGAGTACATAGGAATGGATTCCCCCAAGTTGATAAAAGGGGGATATCAAAACCAAAGAAGCCCTACTAAATAGGAAAGGGATATAAACATATGAATGAACCATCTAAAGGAGGGGCTCATGTTGTGGGCTCTACAATCAATTGACACTGAGACAATCAATCTATAAAACTGCATCTAAGGTTGCGTCATGAACTTCCGACTATCAGGCATGTGGGGGGGTACCTGAAGGGCCACCCCATCATGAGGTATGAAACATATCACACACACCAAGTGAATGTTGGGATAATTTGTTGAATCACTGGACCGTCAACTGTATGATTCTTAATTGTGCGATAATGAGATGGAATGAATCACGTGAGAAACAACTAAGTCAAAAGGTAATGATGATTCCCTTTTCCTAATCTGAGGAACCAGACAATGATGAAGGCTAGAACCAAGGTACACCAACCTCTAGGCCACTCTCCTAAAATAAATGTGTTGAATTTGATTGAAGAGGTCCCACCAGAGTTGAGGCAATGAGGAGTCCTCAAAAAAGCACGAGGAACATAAAAATGTGACTTATAGAGAATGGAACCAAGGATGATGACGAGGAAATAAGAGATGGGGGGACATATGAATTCCCTTTTCAGAGCATAAAATACTAGGTTGACCTAGTAGCGACTGATATGATTCCATAGGGTTTGGTCAATTACTCTTAAAAAGGCTTTTCAAAGACAAATCAAGACAATTTGAGGCCAAATATGAGCAATATAGGATGAATGTGACATGAAAAGTGGATAATATACTATAACGGATCTCAATGGTACTCTTTATAGACTCCATGAGACATAAGAGTGACTCAGTTATGATGTGATGAACAAGGGTTATTATGTAGAATTTGTTGGCTCCCCGTGATTTGAAATATTGGCAAGAACAAGTAGCAGGGAACCACATCAAACCACTTTGGAGTCCAGGACCTAGCCTTCCTGGGCTCAGAGAGGGCTCTCTCTATGTTTGTGTTTGTAAATGATTTCTCTTTATGCTTATGTTTTCTGATTTTAGGCTAGTTATGAAGTTTGGTGTTGTTTGTTTTGTTTGGTTGATTATTTGATTGTTTTCTTTAGTTGGATAGATATAACATGGGAAGCTTAATCCATTAGACTATGGAGTCATAAATGGCTTTAATTGTACATCAAATCTTCAAGGGTTTTC
Source organism: Pinus albicaulis (assembly GCA_034641835.2). Taxonomy (NCBI): domain Eukaryota; kingdom Viridiplantae; phylum Streptophyta; class Pinopsida; order Pinales; family Pinaceae; genus Pinus; species Pinus albicaulis. The sequence goes on from CM076583.1 coordinate 794,944,360, forward strand.
ATAGGGCAAGCTAACCATATCAAGCGGATATTTTTAGATAAAGTGAAAGTGAGATGAGAGTAAGTTGTGAATTCAACAAAACTAAAAGGCAATTAAGAATCCTTTAACTTGTACTTTAACAAGAAAGCCTTTGAGATAATTGTTTAAGAGAAACTAAAGAGCAAAACATCCATGAATTCTTTAATTAAACTTTACTAAGAAAACCTTAAGACAAAAACCCATTAATCCTAAAGAGTAGGACGCCCCTGAATTCTTTAGTTATTACTTTCAGGCAAAGAAAACATTCAAGATAAAAATTCAATGAAATTAAAGAGTAGGACACCCCCGAATTATTTAACTAAACTTAAAAGAAGGCCTTTAAGATAACAATTTAAGAAAAACCGAAGAGCAGGACACCCCTGAATTCTTTAGCTAAACTCTACTAAGTAAACCTCGAGACAACAAGCTAGATGAAACTGAAGAGCAGGATGCCCCTGAATTCTTTATTTAGACCTTGCAGAAGAAAAAATTAAGATAATAGTAGCAAACATAATTAAAGTGCCAAAACAACATATCTTAATCTAAAATTTATGTTCTATCATCAGAGAAATGATGTACAACATGGAAAAAAAAAGAGAAACAATGACAAAGAGGGAGAACATCACCATTAACATAGCTCAAGATCCTGTGAACATGCTTGTATTACTAATGTATGAAACAGTTACAATACTCCAGTGTAATAGTCTCTGTAACTCAAAATCTGATAAAAATCTAGCCTAGTAGCTAACCAAGAAACAACCAACCAACAACAATAATGAAAAATACATGCAATATTTAACTGAAAATGAGGAGGTTGCTCTAATATAGGGTTTTAGACTGTATTTATTACAAAGTAAATGATTTTTTACAATTGAGACCATGCAAGGCCCAATGCCAAAATATTTGTGACTAACTCATTGTATTAATAACTTTTAACTTAACTGTTGAGCTAACTTTAGGATTTTTTTGACTATTTGGCTTTAACTTTAACTTTTAACAATAACTTCTGAGCTGCTTAAAAATATCTCTGACTGCTTTATTAACTGTAGCTACTTTTATTTAAGTGAAAAGAGGCTGTGGGTGGTAAAAGTGATTTGAAGAAGTAATTGTGGAGTGGCCTTGTCATTCGGATCTGTCTGCCCCATTGATTTTCTTTTGATTTTTCATTTAACCTTTAATTTGTTTTTTAAACTATGATTATATCTTCATATGTATCTTTTATCCTTTAATCCTTTACTGCCTTTGCTGTCACTGTCATCTCTTTCTTTATTTCACTATTTGATCTGCTTTCTTATATTTCCTTTATTTTGACTCTGTCTCTTAACCTTTTCTTTCGCCTTTTAGTCTTTGACTGATATTTTATACCCTTTTACTTTTAACTGTCAAGGTGAATCCTTTTATTATGTTCTTTACTTGTTTTTATCTATACGTAGCCACTGTGAATTTCTCCTTTTTCCTTACTCTGTCTTTTGTAGAAGACTTGTTGTCTTGGGGTTAATCGCATGATCTTTAATAACTCTGATCCATTGCTGCTTCTGATCATTCTTGCACTCCTATTCCTTTGATGAATAGGCTTCTGTATCGTCACCTAGAGAGCTTATTTTAAGCAATTTTCGGAATTATAAATGCAAATTATGCATTTTCCACCACATACATCACCTACAAAATAAAAACAATTTATTAATAAAAACGAGATCCTGCGAGATTCTCGGGTGACTGATTTGCAATATTCCCTCAATCCTTTTTGGGTCAATCTTGATTCCTTCTTCAGATATGATGTGGCCTAAAAACTTGCCTTATTTTAGGCCAAACAAGGTTTTCTTGTGATTTAAATACAGACCATACTTTCTACATTTTTCAAAGACTTTTCTCAAATGAGCTAGATGTTCTTCATCAGTTTTTTAGTAGATTGTGATGTCATCAAGATATATCATTGTGAAGTATGCTATTTCCTCAGAAAAATAAATATCCATGGCTCTTTGAAAAGTAGCTCCAACATTCATTAACCCAAAAGGAATTTTAACATACATGAAGGTGCCCCAAGGTGTAGTGAAAGCTATCTTATGTTGATCATCTAGATGTAGCAACACCTGATTGTACTCTGAAAAACCATCAAGCAAAGATATCTTTTTGGAGTCTACTACCCTTTGCAATATGTGATCCATTTTTGGTAAAGGGTAGTTGTCCTTCAGGGAGGCTTTGTTTAATTTCTGAAGTCTATGCAGAGCCTAATTTACCCTATCTTTTTCCTCACAGATACAATATTTGAAACCCATTCTGAATACCTTAGTGGGACTATTATGCCAACATCATACATTTTCTTTATTTATTTCTCAACCAGTGGCATTTGGACATGGTTAATTCTATGCAGTTTCTGTTTAAAGGCTTCCTGTCTTTCTTTGAGTGGAATCTTGTGCTGGATGATATCAGTATCATAGAACTTCAAGTCTTCATAGCTCCAAGCAAACACATCACTAAATTCTTTGAACAACTCAATATATTTCTGTTTTATATGTGCTGGCAGTGTTTTTTATAGTTTTATCATTCTGGGTTTTCGTTCACTACCTATATTGCATTCTCTATATTTGCTTAAGTGGATTCCATCTTTGGCTTATTAGCAACATCATTAAAATCAAAAACCTCTTCTAGAGGACCAACCCTCTTGGAAAGGTATTATCTCAGAACTGCAGTACTTTAAAGTCTTCTTTTTTCTGGATTTGCACATAGCTCTATCTTTTGTGGATCTTCCTTTGCTAGCAGATTTATATCAACATTTTGATTGGCCTCCTCCTTGCCTGTTTGTTCCTCAGTAGAGAAGTCCTCTTCATGATCTGAGTCTAAATTTGGAATTTCAAACTCATTTCTGGGCTGCAAGAAATCTTCAATCTGTTTGTCACCTTAAAAAAATTGCCAATATTTTATATTATTAGGGACTACTGGTCTGTATTTGACTTGTATTGTGTATTGTCTATTATGATAAGGTTTTTGACAAGTACTGGCTGCAAATGCTAGTCCATTAGTAAGGATATTTTGATTTCTTGGGATGGAGGTAAGATCATATTCTTTGAATGTTCTTAGGAGGTCGAGGGCATCGTTCCTATATGCTCTCAATCTAGGATGTTTCATTGAATATTCTTCTTTAATCTGCCTAATGACTAGCTCAGAATCCCCATGGACAGAGATCCTTTTGGATCCTAATTTCTTCAGTAATTGTAGCCCTAGAAGGAGTGCCTCACATTCTACTGTGTTATTAGCGCATTGGAAGTTCAGTTTATAGGAGTGACCCTCTACGTGATTTTTCTCAGTGTTGTGTACCCAAACACCTGCTCCTGATCCAGTTTTACCACAAGAACCATCAAAGCTCATTTTCCATAGAGGTTCAGTTTCAGACTCATGTTAGCTATTTTTTCATTCATTTCTACTTGTTAATTAGTGTTTTCATCATTGTAAAGGATAAATGAATCAAGGTATGTATGGACAGAATAGATAGGGGAGCTACTAGGCTTTTCTTGATTGCCGACCATGTATTTCATATGGGTTTCCCTATATAATATTATTTGTTGATTAAAGGAAGGTATGGTAGCATAGGTCATGTCCATTTGGAGGGTGCATTGAAGTTTAGCTCCCCATGAGCATGAAAGGAGCATGCCATACTTAGGGGGAATTTCAGCCACTACAATATCCATTACTAGGCTTTTGGCTGGTATTTGTGCTAAAGTAACACAAAGATCTTTGATCGGGCCTAGAAATTTAACTCTATTGGAATCAAAAGAGTACAAGTCTTTGTATGGTTTAGTTATTTCAAGGCCTAGTATTTCCATGACTACCTTTGGCATGAGGTTGTGGGAAGCTCCTGAATCTAACATGGCATTGTGGAGGATTTTATCATGGATATTCAAACTGACATAAAATGGAGGAACACCTCCCTCTTGGAATTTACCCTCTACTTCTAGTCCAAATAGAATTTCAGGTTTTTCATCATTTAAATTCACAAAATCATCATTTTCTCCTATGTTTAAATCTTTCAAAACTTGGGATCTATATACATCTTGGCCAACTAATTCAGTAAGAGGTATGGAGATTTTTATCTTGGAAATTTCATTCTCAATACTGAAGGGTGTTTGTGCCTTTGGCAGATTTAAATCAGTTTTATCAGACACTGATTTTATAGCAATTTCAGATTACTAATTTGTACTAGGGATATCAATTAAATCAGTTTTGTTAGGGCTACCAGCTAAATTACTAGTGCTGCTTTCTTGACTTTTTTTCTTTTTATTTTTATCAAAAATTTGAACCATTATGTTTGGAGTTTCTGCTGTCTTTTTAGGATCATTTTCCTAGTAGAAATTTCAGGGTTGTTTCTCTTGGGAGTCTCTTAGGCTTTCTTGCTTCTGAGGTCATACTGCCTATGTACTTCCATGATGGCATTTTCAAAGCCTTGTTTATAGTCTTCAGATTCTAGCCATTCTTCTTCATTTGGGGAAAATATGCCTTGATCTTCCTCAGTGAGGAAAACAATATCCTCATTATTTACTCCCATTAGATTGATTTGACTTTATTCTGGTTCTTCAATCACCCCCTCATCCTCATCAGAATAGTTTTCTTGGAAAGGAGGCCTGATTTTTTGGTCAGATCCTCTCTGTCTTATTATAGGGGGATTTATCCTGAAGTTTTGGTTTTGGTTTGAGTTTCTATTTTGAGGAGATGCTTGATTTTATCTAGGGAAAGCTCTCTCATTCATGTTTATTTTCTGCATCATCCTCTCCATGGTTCTGACAAGATTATCAATTTTAGTATCAAAGGATGAGGGTGTATCCTCTTCCCTATATGTGACTTTCTTTTCATTTTTCATTCTAGCCCTTTAGGCAATCAGATTTTCCTCTACACTTACTGCACCCCTCTGCTTGTCTTCTAATGTAAGAGGGTATCTTTCTCTTAGCTGATAAGCCATTTCTAGATCAAAGCCATGTGGTAATTTCATTATGGCTAGGCCTTGTGGAGGTTTCATGTGAGGAGGGAGGGCATTGTATATGTTAGCGCTCGAATCTGCCTTAGGCTGAAAAAGGCGAGGCTTGAGGCAACATCAAACCAACCTTAGCCTCGTAGCTAGCCCTACGAGGACAGGAGAGGGCTCTCTCCGGGTCTATCTCGGCGGAAGATATTCAAAGGGGCTGAGATGACCGATAAGGAATGCTAATATTAGGCTAGTAAATTGATATGAAAAGGGATTTTAATGAATGATGGGTTTCCGGGGCTGTGTGAGGCAAAGACAGCAAGAGCAGAGATTAAATAAAGAACGCAGATTATCTCCTGAGGCAAGGTAAGCATGAAGTTTAACATCAAATTGAGATTAAATGGAATGGCTGGACTGCTGAGGAGTTGACAAGGGCATAGTAGATGAATCCTTGTCAAACAGAAGAAAACACTAAATTTGAACAAACTTAAAGGCAGAGCATATAAATTATGAATTCTACCTTAACACTTCATTTGTTTAAATGGAAACGATCATGAAATGACATAAACACATAACAGGCTACATATGAAACAAAAGAAGACACAAATGTTAAATCTCATGCCACAGGAATCTCAGAAAACAGAGCTATACTTCTCCATTAAAAATCTCTGTCTAAAACTGTACAATAAAACTCTATTTTTCTCCTACCCTAGCTCTTAGAACTCTCTCCCTTACAAAATGGTTTTCAATACATTAAATAAACTCTGCTAGGGGAAAACCATCGACCCCAAGACAAGGAATTTGTTTTATCATTATTAAACAAATAAAACTAAAAACCAATCAGCTTTCCTGAAGATAGAATAGCGCTCCTTCTTCTACTTGAATCTGTTTGATGACTAATGAATAGGAAAAATCTGGAGCTGCACTTTCTGAAATGTAGCTTGAAGACCCAAAAATAGACCAACGAATTCGATTTCCTTGTTGGGATAGTGGTCTATTTAGCTTTTGACTTTTATTCACTCCCATTACCATTATACCATCCTCCCAAAATATCATGACAAGTGTCTCTGCTGAGGGCACGTTTCCATGCTGCCACATATGTTGAATCGAATGCCCAAATGGTGCAATGACTGCCACCTAGGAAATTCCACTTTGCACATTTCTGCCCCCAAATGTTCTGGAAATGTGTTGGCCCTTCGAATTAGGAAATTTGGAGTTATAAATAGGAAATTTAATCCTATTCTTCTGCTGTTGTTCGCGCAGACACAGGTGCTTTTGCTCTCCTCTAACAGGCCGGTACTCTTCACATAACATTGACATTTGTAATCCCCAATGAGCATTACTTCCTGTGACGAAATCTTACTGAATTCATCACTAGTTCTTGATCGATGCCTGTTTGAATCTGTCCACTCGCTTTATAAATTTCTTTCTTGCAAAGACCTCGGAAGAAGGGTTTAATTCCCCCTTCGCCATCACCACTGTAATGCTTTCTGGATGGTGCACATCCTGGTCCTCTGGCCTACACTGCAATGATTTTCTCAGCGATAACCACACAGTGGACATGATAATTTCTGCTCAACCAATTTCAATTCCACCCACAGCTCTATCTATAATCTCTGGCTCCCTATTCCCCAATTAGTTTGCAGCGGCATATGATATGAGATTTTAGGTTTTCTTTTTGTTTACTAACTGTAGACTGCCAAATAAAAACAAGAGAGTAAAATCCATTCACGAGATGGAAATAGTGCAGTCCTTGTTTAGGCCAAATGACACTTACTCTTCCTTCCACTCCGTGTCCGTTTCCAAAGCCACCTTTAATGGCTTCACTGAGGCAATTAATGGAGGTTATGACCGATCAGAGCATGGAAAATAACACTATTGGACAACGTGTTGGAGTGTGACATTCATGGCCATAATTGATTAAATGTGGAGAATTATGGTTCGCAGGTTCTACACACTTCATATCCAATTCCTTTGTATTGTAACAAACCTTCCATGAGATTCCTAATAATTTTCATTTAGTTATGGTGTGGCTCTGAGCAAAACTGGAGTAAAACCAGCATTACCACCAACAAAATTGTTCTCAGAAACATTGTCTGTGCATTCCATAACTGCTGTGGTAGACATTTCGTTGATTCTTCAAGAAGTCATTTCAACCAATAGCACCATATAAATATCGGACTCTGTGTTGGTTAAGAATTTCGATGCCATTTGGGAATATGTTGAGATTTGTATTCTGCCCATTCCAGCTGCAACGTAGCCTATTATATGACAACGAAAACACCTACAGAATTAATAACACATCACCATTGTCACCATTATAGAAATTGTTTCCTTGCACTAACTTTGTCATTTAAAACGAACATCCACTCTGCAACAAAGCAAACGCTGCAATCTGTGCTTCCACCAATCACAAATCCAATTGAACAATAAGCCACTTCTGTTCCACGAGGAAAAATCCAAGCCTGGGAGCAAAAATGAATTTCTGGGTTCTGATTTTAAGTGGGTCGCTCGACCTCCAAGTGGGTCGCTCTGGTTATATTTTTGCACTGCGAAAAACGCCCGAGTGGGTCGCTCTACGCCCAGGTGGGTCGCTCGACCTCCAAACCCTGTCAACGATGCTCTGAAATGCGATTTCGGCCTTCAAACTTCAGATTTCGACTTGTATGCTATGGATCGTTGGAAATGAAACTTGTTTGCCCTTAATTTCAGAGATGCCAGAGCCTGCTGCTGCGGGTGCAAAATGTGTCACAATGTACACCGAAGAAAACACCAAAGCTAAGTTTGAACAACATGTAAACCAAGAAGCCAGCAAAGTAGGAATGTTTTATGATAGCAAATGTGGCAGCAAATTTCCAGCCATGCTATGCTTGGAGAAACCACAAAAACATTTTCATCACATGCACCATAGAAGGAAACATAATCTCCCAAGTAAAATTTGCCATGAAATCTGAATGAGAAATATTTGGAAATTGAGCCTGCAGTGTAGATACATAAATGGCTTCTTGCATCATGACATCTAAAGCTAATCAAGCCTTTGTTTCCTCTGGTATTTTAACCATAAAATTGATAACTCCATCTGCAATAAAATATCATACCAAAAGGAAACTCTGTAATCCAGAATTTGTGGCTTACTTCTCCAACTTTGTTTTGGGTATTGTGTTTCTGATCAACTGACATGATGGATTTCTGTTTGTCTCACAGGGTATAGAGTTGCTGAAGATGAAACAAGGCTGCCATTTGAAGAGCTGGAGAATTTGCAACATTACATATTCTAAAAAACACATTTAATGAATTCTTCTTCAAAACAGGGTTTTGAAGAAGAATCAATCTCACACTAACATAAGACGGAGTCTAACAGTATACACTATTGAACCTAGTGCAGTAATCTTGGACACTCTCTCCAACATTTCTCTTGATGTTTTCATACTCTGATAAGACTTGGAGATGATTTTTCTTGACTTCCCATTTGTTGAAGAATAGTTGTGGAAAAGCAGGGAAGTCATGTATACTATTAGGGGTTAGGCCTTTAAACCATTTTCTTACTTCTCCCCCTAAGCTTTGAGAAAATAATCTTAGTTTAACAGTTTCATCATCTATTTCTTGTCTGTCAAAATAGTCATTCATTTTATCCACATGTTGTTGAGAAGTTGTAGAACTACTTGCATCATATAAGGGAATCTTGGACTGATAGTCCCGTGGAAGAACTACTAAAGGCAATGGAAGGACTAATGGGGCATACCATGTTGCCATGGTTGGTAGCTGGGGAAACAAAGGGGGGTTAACAAGTGGAGGGTTTACAAAAGGAGGAAGGTGAAGAGTGGGGGTATGAAAAGGGGTTGAAGTTAGTACAATAGGGTTATGCTGTAACATGGATGGGTCTAAAATTATCTAGGTTATCCAATTCTGAGATCTAGTCCTGGAAAAGATTTGTTCTAGGGGTGAGTCAGATAGGATATTCGGTAAGTTTTTAAGATTTCAAGGTAGAGAGCTTGCATTGTGAATAGGTCTGCTAACAGTTGGATTTTTAGATCTAGGAGTTTTCCTTAGGATGTGCTCTAGATTGTGAATTATTATAGGAGGGTTTAGTTCTGGATGGGATCTGGTACAGATTCTTCTAGAAGCGAGAATTCAGACCCAAGGTTTCAGAGAGGTTGAGATTTTTATAACAATTTTGAAAATAAACCAATCTGTGAAAGAAAATACTTAATTCAAAAAATATTTTAACTAGGTTCTTTTGAGTTTTGATAATATCAGGGTTTCTCAATAACTTCCCAATGGAGTCTACAGAGAACCAGAGGAGTCAACAGGCCTACTAAAAACCAGTGGAGTCACCAGGTGGATGATTTTAACTGTCTTGAGGCTGGCTGTTGTCCACCATCAGCAACTAGATACCAGCCTTGGCTAACATTTGGGTCATCTAAATTTGAAAAGGGTTTTCTGAATTCTTGACGAAATATTAAGCTATTTTAATAACTCAGATTCCCTAGTATGGTCGCCATTACGTTGGCTCCCCGTGATTTGCAAGATTGGAAAGAACAAGTAGCAGGGAACCACATCAAACCACTTTGGATTCCAGGACCTAGCCTTCCGAGGCTCAGGGAGGGCTCTCTCTATGCTTGTGTTTGTAAATGATTTATCTTTATGCTTATGTTTTCTGATTTTAGGCTAGTTATGAAGTTTGGGGTTGTTTGTTTTTTTTGGTTGATTGTTTGATTGTTCTTTTTAGTTGGATAGATATAACATGGGAAGATTAATCCATTGGGCTATGGAGTCATAAAATGCTTTAATTTTACATCAAATATTCAAGGGTTTTCATAGGGAAAGCTAACCATATCAAGTGGATGTTTTTAGATAAAGTGAAACTAAGATGAGAGTAAGTTGTGAATTCAGCCAAACTAAAGGGCAATTAAGAATCCTTTAACTTGTACTTTAACAAGAAAACCTTTGAGATAACTATTTAAGAGAAACTAAAGAGAAGGACACTCCTGAATTCTTTAATTAAACTTTACTAAGAAAACCCTAAGAAAAAAACCCAGTAATCCTAAAGAGCAGGATGCCCCTGAATTCTCTATTTATTACTTTCAGAAAAAGAAAACATTCAAGATAATTGTTCCATGAAATTAAAGAGTAGGACACCCCTGAATTCTTTAACTAAACTTCAAAGAAGGCCTTTAAGATAACAGTTTAAGAAAACCAAAGAGCAGGACACCCCTGAATTCTTTAGCTAAACTCTACTAAGTAAACCTCAAGACAACAAGCTAGATGAAACTAAAGAGTAGGACGCCCCTGAATTCTTTAATTAGACCTTGCAGAGGAAAAAATTAAGATAATAGTAACAGACAGAATTAAGGTGCCGAAGCAAGATATCTTAATCTAAAATTTTTGTTCTATCATAAGAGAAATGATGTACAACATGGAAAACAAAAGAGAAATAGTGAAAAAGAGGGATAAGATCACTATTAACATAGCTCAAGAATCCTCTGAACGTGCTTGTATTACTGATGTCTGAAACAGTTACAATACTCCAGTGCAATAGTTTATGCAACTCAAAATCTGATCAAAACCGAGCCTAGCAACTAACCAAGCAACAACCAACCAACCAACCAACCAACAATAATAATGAACAATACATACAGTATTTAACTCTAGATGAGGAGGTTTCCCTAAGCTAGGGTTTTAGACTGTATTTATTACAGAGTAAATGATTTTTGATAATTGAGACCATGCAAGGTCCAACGCCAAAATATCTGTGACTGACTCACTGTATTAATAACTTTTAACTTAACTGCTGAGCTAACTTTAGGATATTTTTGACTATTTGGCTTTAACTTTAACTTTTTACAATAACTTCTTAGCTTCTTAAAAATATCTATGACTACTTTATTAATTGTAGCTGCTTTTATTTAAGTGAAATAAGGCTGTGGGTGGAAAAAGTGATTTGAAGAAGTAATTGCTGAGTGGCCTTGTCATTCAGATCTGTCTACCCCGTTGATTTGCTTTTGTTTTGTCATTTAACCTTTAATTTGTTTTTTAAACTCTGATTGTATCTTCATATGTATCTTTTATCCTTTAATCCTTTACTTCCTTTGTTGTCTTTTCTGTCACTGTCATCTCTTTCTTTATCTCACTATTTGATCTTATTTCTTATCTTTCCTTTATTTTGACTCCGTCTCTTAACCTTTTTTTCGCCTTTTAGTCTTTGAACGATCTTTTATACCCTTTTAATTTTAATTGTTAAGGTGAATCCTTTGACCGCATTCTTTACTTGTTTTTATCTTTGCGCAGACACTATGAATTTCTCCTTTTTCCTTAATTTGTCTTTTGAAGAAGACTTGTTGTCTTGGGGGTAATCGCATGATCTTTAATAACCCTGATCCATTGCTGCTTCTGATCATTCTTGTGCTCCTATTCGTTTCATGAATAGGCTTCTGGATCATCACCTAGAGAGCTTATTTTAAGAAATTTTTGGAATTAGAAATGAAAATTATGCATTTTCTGTCACGTACATCACCTGCAAAATAAAAACAATTTATTAATAAAAATGAGATCCTGCGGGATGGGGAGCAATGGTGGCTCGCAGGAAGTAGGGAATCTGATGGACAGAGTCTAGTCATTGGAAGTTTTTGGTTCTCTGCATGTGGCCATGGATTTCCAGGTTTTTCAAACATAGTGCAGGGGCTATCATGGTGATTTTGGGATTTTTACTGTGACAACATAACATTTAAAAATATGTCAAAGGGGGTCAATGGTTTCATGGTAGGTGGGGAAGGTGGTTTCGAGTTTATCGCACAAGGCTTAGGCGATTAGTGGTATTGGTAAGGGGAATGTGATAAGACGTAAGAACGACGCGTGGCGGATGAGATAGCTCTCAAACCTCCCATTTCGCAAGCCTCAATTATTCTTAACCCCCGAGATTTTGGTATTAAGATATGGTGCGTGGGCCGTCAGATCGGGAGGCCCAGATTTGACGGTGGTCGGGGAATGAATTAGCGGGCTGATTTGGTAGGTGGGTCCAGGGGTTTAAATGGAGCGAAAGGTTTAAAATAACGTGGGGCCCGGTGAAGTTTTAAAGCGAAGTCGCTTTAATCATAAGGCGAGGCCATGGCTATATGATAACGGAGGGTAAGGTTTCAAAGGCAGGGGCTAAAACATAGAAAGGGTTGGGTAATTTAATATAATGGAGTTGAGTCTTTTAAATAAACAGGGTTTATTTTTAAATAGTGGGTCCCGAATTGAATTAAATTTATCTTAAAACAATGTAAAAAATGGGTTTTTTTACATTGTTTTGATGGAAGAAGGGGAAATGAATGAAGGGGAGAGTTTTTTAGCAATGGGAGTGGGGTTTTAGGTAGGGAACAGGGGTTAAAATGAGGGGTTTTAAGGTCAAACTTGGGATTTCAGAACATGAGAGTGCTAGAGAAGGAAAAATGAGATATAGTAAATGGGTTAAATGGAAAATAATGAAGGCAGTGAGATTTATGAAAATAAATGATAGTCAGGGAATGTCATTTTCAAGAGACTGTAGAAAATCCATAGTCATCTAGTGATACTGTAGAATACAGGATACTAATAGAATCTACGACTGTGGACAAAAGTATCTTCCCTAGACCTAATGGCCTAGCCTAGAACAACAAAAGGACAAATAAGCTAATGTTTCCCTTAAAGTATATAGATAATGGGATGAAGCCTACCTGGAATCCATTGTATGCTTCACTCCTCTCTTGGCTTGTATGCTCCAATCCTAGCTTTGATCGCTATAATTAGAACCCACACAACAAAACAATGCAAGCCAATGATCTATGAAATAGATGTAGCATCATCTAATCACCTTATTCAATGGATCAACATGGCATCAAAATACATGAAACCATAACATCACATATAGGAAAATAATGAACTCTTTGTATTAATAGAAATGGAGTGAGTTACATCCAAATATAGGAGTTGATCTTGTAGAAGAGATCCTCCAAGTTGAATTTTTCCTTCATTTCCACAAAGTGAACCTCTATGTCACCCCAATGCATGGAATAATGACTCTCACAGCAACAACATAAGTGTAGAATCTATCTCCAAAATCCAACCCCTAACTTGTGGATGGCCACAAGTATATAGAAGAGGATGGTAAGTTGAGAGTTCTTATCCATCTACCAATCTAGGGTTGAGATCCCCTCTTGATGGGAGGATGATCTCAAGGGATAAGGGGTGAAATATCCAAGGTAGGATAGGATAGGATTCGAGACTTTCATCCAAGGTAAATAGTTATAACAACTCCTGCAAGATTCTAGAAGAGGAAGCTTCGGGAATTTTTTTTTTCTTGAATTTCTAGAATCAGTGCATCCCCAGCATATGGCAACCTGTTGGTAATCAACGCAGGTCCATATAGGATCAGATTCTAGTAAACAATGGCCAATGAAGGGCTATAGTGTGTTGGACCTAAAAATGACTGAAATGAAACAATTTCAAGCTACAACTCAGGGACTTGAGAGAGGCATGCTTAGAGCTTTGTGCAAGGAGGATGAAAAAGTGTTAAAAGGATGTGAATGATCCTGTTTGAAGGCCTATTGACCATATGCGACACAATGGCCTATAACATATTCTTCCCTAAAGTGAAAATTCATAAAAAAAAACTGATGATTGAAGGGATTTACCTTTTGACAAGTCAATATCAAGAACAACTAGCGAGATCATCTTCTGTTACAATAAATCTATATCATAACATATTTTTCGAGGGAGGCATACCCATCCTCAGCACATAAGAAAACATTACATGTACAATGATCAAAAGATGTATCCATTGATGAAAAAAGGTGGATCCATGACTGGATGATTGTCTGTATGATCATAACCATCATATCTTTTAATATTCGTATTAATCCTGAAATCGCATTTTGAATGGATGAAATGAGATCTAGGGTCCTCTATCTTGTTTACATGACTATTCAATGTAGGATTCTAACCATGTGATTCAATGAGTTAGAGTCAAACATGGTATACACCATCTGATTACTGACCAATTATGTAAGTCGTTAAAAAAAACGAGAAAAACCACCGATGATGTTAATGGATCTCAAGGTACTGCAGTACAATCCATATGGTATGAATGAATGAGTTGAATTTTAATTCCACACATAATATTTTGGTCAAAGGAAATTGATGTAAACATGTCCTTGAGAACAAGGAGACTTTCCATTGATGTATGCAAGAAACAAGGTACCAAATGGTTGTTTCTAATTCAATGTTTTGGATAATGAGTTGATGCCGTCAGGAAGCAACCAGTCATAGGAGGGCCTTGATGTATCCCCCATAAATGACACGAAATAGGTATAATGATTTGAGATAAAATGAGATGATATGGAATTGGCTTAGGAATGGAAGACATGGAATGAAGGCTTCAAAGTATTTTAGCAGATATTATCTAAATGACTTCTCTTGAACATATCAGTGACACTGAAATGGATTTGGAAGTGTTGACCAAAAATCAAAAGTGGAGGCTTTGATAAGGTATGATAAACCAAAAGAAAAACATATTTCCCAAACCAAAAACCATGGGGATGAAGTGGAAGAGTGTCATACTCAAGAGCAACTCACTGCCATTAAAAAATGGAGTACCCTATTTTCCCAATTTCTCCAGCCATACTGGTCAGTACCTATTTATTTTTTAATAAGCTTGAGGAGGATAACATATGATTTATCTGTAAGTTCATCGTTTAGATGAATGCCTCCAAGTATGTTTAATGAACCCTAATAAGGAGTGGTTCGGTCTTGTCATGATCGAAAAATTGATCATTGTTTTATGTTTTTACAAGTTCAACAGAGGTAAAACTTGACATATTTTTCAAGTTTAGAGAGTCTAAAAAAGGAAAAAAAGAAAACTCCAAAGGTTCATTTTCAAAAATAGTTCCTTGAGTCCGAAAAAGAAAAAAATGATACCCAAGAGAACCTATTAGCCATGATCGACTAAGTTATTCCTTTTTGTAAATAGTCTATCTCAGTCTGGAAAAGGGTTAAACTTATACTGAGTAGAGGTATTTTCATTTACTTTAATGATTTCAAAAAGACAAGTGCCTGACAATATTTTCATATTTTTGGAGTCTAAAAAGAGTTGAAAGAGGACTCCAGGGGGTTGATTTTACGTGAATTTACAGAGCTCGAAAAAGTGATAAAGTATACTATTTGGTCAAAATGATCTATTCAAAACATGACAAAATGTGTCAAACATCTGTCGACCTACTCAGAACACCATCAAAGGATTAAAAATACCTATTAGATAGTAAAAATGAATCATAAATAAGTCAAAACATTAAATGTTAATAAAATAATGGAATAAATGACCATAAGTAATCAAAATGGCAATTCATTTTTACCATTTCACATTTACCTTCAGAAGTCAGAGCTCTGAGTACTTTTTTCCCTCGATCTTCTGCAACTAATTGCGATTAATCTATTGGATGATTTCAAGTGTCATTGCTTCCAGGTAGGAGCTAAAACCTTTCTCTTTCATTTCATGGTGGATTTTTGTGTTTTCATGCAAGTTTTCTAGGTTTTTATTATGGCCCTAAGGCTTAAATAATTCACCCCTGAACCAAATCACCCTCCTAATGTTGAAAGGAGTGTTGAACCTAGTCAAAATACACTGCAGGGAAGGGGTGAAACACATTGTCTCTCCTTGTAGGGGTGTGTTGGGAATGTTTCTCCAATTTGTTTTGCTAGTTCCCTTCAAAATTTTCCAAATTTATTGCATGGAATGGATCTTAATGAGTCTCTTTTTGATGTTTTAGATCTTTATTAGCACAAAATGGCCTTGATATGGAGGGAAAGACAACGTGACATGAACATAGAAAAATATCTTTCTACCATCCAAGCACTAAAAAACAGTGGGTTGTTGAAATTCTTCTAGCTTCCTGGCATGAGGAAACAAATGGAATTGCTGGAGTATCTTATTCATTCATGATATATTCAAGCATAGGAATTCAAGTTAGGAACACATCTGCTTGAGATAAAGGTAGAGGAAATATACTTTATGATTGGTTTATTTATGAGAGGTGCCCCCATATCTCTTCTAGGTGGGAGAAGGGGTGGCGAAATAGTCAAGACCACATTTCCACTCATTGCAAATCTCGAGGCCAACTGACTAGGGATGGAAAAATCAACATAAAAGATGTTACTAGATTTCCTTTAAGAATCATCCTATTAATCATGGCCAAATTAGCTGGTAGTTCCACACTTCACATAGCTAGCAGGTCACACATGAAGTATGCCCTATAGTGTGTGGAGCCAAAAATTTTCAATTGGGGTGAGGGAGTGTTGGTCAAAATGAAAGAAAAAATGACTAAATAAATAAAAGGAAAATTGAAATTTTGCTATAGTGCAATTTTTGTCTCCTTTTCCTTAAAGAAGATTCCATTTTTATAGCCTCAGCATATCACGCTCGAGCCCATTGATCCAATATTTCCATGGATGTGGAGGTGGATAGATCTTATGTCTCGACATGCAGGTCCATCAATGATCAATTTCTCACCAGACTACTTTAGATGGTTTCACAGGAAATTCATTATGATAGATTATTATCCATACATAGGGATGGAATTTTGTGGCAACTATGATCTTGTAATTACCGAGGGTGAGAAATGGGTTGATATAGGTAAGAAATTTCAACCATTTTTATTTTTATTTTTACAATTTTTTTTGTGTTTTTGTTGAATCTGACACTAAACTATTGATTTTTCATGCAAATATTAGGCTCGTTCGACCCATAGGTGCTTCATATCTCCATCATGTGGGTGATCCATAGTAGGAAGTAGCACTAGTACAGGTTGTCATGGTAGGAAAATATGCACTATGATATCTTAATGTAGCCGAGACCCTAATAGAGGT
The DNA here is from genome assembly GCA_034641835.2 of Pinus albicaulis. NCBI lineage: Eukaryota > Viridiplantae > Streptophyta > Pinopsida > Pinales > Pinaceae > Pinus > Pinus albicaulis. The sequence goes on from CM076583.1 coordinate 794,961,209, forward strand.
GGAGCACCACATGGAGGGGTTTGTTGATCAGCGGTTGTCATTGATGTCAACCCAAGTAGCACCAGGGGTTAACCCAATATTGCATGGGAATTTTGACCTACCAAATTAATATATTCTGGGTCAATAATTCTTTTTATGGTTTCTACTTGTCGATATGTTTCCATTGATATATGGCACGCCACGTAATTCTTCACGGTTTGAGAGATATTCATGTTTGAAGTTTGTAACCCCAGTTAGTGGGCTAAAACCCCATGGGGTTGGGGCATGGGTCATTGAAAAATCATAATTAATATTTTTTTTTCTCCTAAAATCCCTCCCACATTCACTTGTTGAAGCCCCTCTCTGTTAGTATGATTCTTTTGTCGTAAAAGATCACTTTAGCTACGCATAAAAAATAGCCCTAACATCGATTATGGCTGCAAAATATCTTTAAGTTTGCTGCACAAATTCAGATCTAAGCACAAAAGACATTAAGCAGATAAAATATAACATGGCTCCATAAATCCAATGGACAAGACAAGAAGAATGTATTTAAAAGAATTTTGTATTATATTAAAGAATGGGGCACCTGAGAGGAAAACAAGAAAGGTGTCTTCCGGTTCTCCTCAGTGGGATGGGTTTTTGAAAGTCCTCAGTGTTTCAGATCTAACATTTCTCTCTCTTATGGGTGTAGAAAAACAAACATAGAACTCAATGGGAGTTCACAAAACAAAATGGAAAATGGTGACCAAGAGTAGATCCAGAGTGATCTAATGCAATGAAGGTGGCTAATGAATGGGGAAAACCCCCTATTTATAACAAAATATTGGGGCGGTCTAGAACTCGGTGCATGAATAAAATATTATTAATCGAATTCTAGAAGCACCTTTTAGGAATATTTTATTATATTTGTTGGAGGGAAAAGGATTCTTGACTTGGGTCAATTCTTTTATTTATAAATAATAAATAAATAAATGATTTATTTATCATTTTAGGGGAATGATGGGAATAAATAATGGTTTATTTGATTATTTATGGATGATTTAGTCAAATTTAACTAAGAATATTATTTAAATAATGATTTAAATAACTTTTTCTTAGGAAATAATTAAATAAGTAAATATTTATTTAATTAATTGCTTTGTTTTGGGTTAAATATGACCAAATAAGTTATTTTATGTGGTGAAAGCAATTTTACTTGGGGTAAAATTGGTCTTACACGGTGTACTTGGGTTCATATAATAATAATAGGTTAGATGACCAAAAAAATGGTGTAACACTCTCAACTTAAGCATTCATATAAATTGTGATCTTCATTTCCTCCTTATGCAAGGGATTCGGCCATGTAAAACAAGTCATCGTGGAATTTTTGCTCTAACGTTTTTTTTACGAAGGTTCAGAAGATGAAATTTTTATGAGCCAAAGCAAAAATCTTGAGGAAGCTGCAGTAAAAATTTCAGATCAAGGTGCGCAATATCTTTCGAGATATGATCTGTGGAAGTCAGGGTTTTTACAGGCTCCTGAAATTCATCTCAAAGAAGTGACCTTGGTAAAATCGTCACAAATCTCTCTCTGAGTATCGGATTGGAATTCCGTAAAAATTTGCAGATAGTGCATGGTATTTGTTTTGTGCTCTATCAATTTTAGAGCCAAATGAAGAAACAATGACACGTGGCATGCCTTACAAGTGCGCTCTGCTGAAACATTCCATAATTAGGGCATTGTGAGAGATTGGGCATAACTCTTTCTTGAAGAATCAAAATTGGGTTAGACCTGTGGAATTGGAAAGAAGAATCAAAGGAATACTACAGGAATGAAAATTAGATATTGAGGATCTGAAATAACAGAGATACACCATATTTAATATCGAGCTCCTAGAAGGCAAGAAAAAACTAGATCATGTGTTGTCAAGGGTTGCAAAGGACTAGAATTTCTACGGCAACAAAGAAAAGAAAGGTGCAGCAGAGGGTAGCATGATGAGGGCAGAAACCAAGGTGCATAATAGCAGCAATAAGTTCATCATATGAAGTCTTCAAGTGGGCAGCACTGCATACAATCATTGTACTTAGTCATTGTAAATACATTATTGTACAAATTGTACTAGTATCTATCTGCCAATGGTTGAAGAGGCAGTGTTGGGAGGTCTAGGATCATCACTAGGTGGTTGTGTCAAAGTTGGGGTTATGGTCTAGTATATCTTCTTCTTCTACATCATTCTATATCATTGTAAAGTGGACCATTTTCCCTGGTACGGGAGTCCATTCTTCTTTTATTCTTCTATAGGGTGGTAGGGTGGCGCTAGGGTGAGTTGTAGCTCATTGGGTGTTGGGCCATCCGTTCAATTGACTACTGAAGAATCTCGGGCATTGGAGCGTCCAAGTGGGAGCTGGAGAAGAATGATTTTCTGAATTCTAAGAAGTTGGAGCTTTATTTTCAATTGGATTTGAATATTAAAGAATTATTAGAAAAGCATTAGGTGGTTTTTGTCCCGGAGTGGGTTTCCACCTTAAAAACTATGTGCATTTGTGTTCCTTTTGTTTACTGCTATCATTGTACAAACAATGATAATAGTTGAAGATTAACTAATGCCTTAATTGAAAGGAATACTGATTCACCCCCCCCCCCCCCTCCCTCTCAGTATTTCCAACAATTGGTATTAGAGCTTGGTTCCTTCAATAGCAGTTTAACAGCTGGAAGGAGGTCATGGAGCATACCAAGAATGGTGTACCTCTATTCAATGAAAATAATTATGCACTCTGGAAAGGAAGAATGGAGGTCTATCTCTTGGCGCAAGGTTATGAAGTATGGGACACTGTTCAAAATGGATTTACATCAACCGCAGATGAACAAGGTAAGAAGAATTTGGTAAATGATGCAAAAGCAAAGAATATTATTATCAGTGGACTTATTGAATCTACTTATCATAAGGTGTTGGGTTGTAAAACTGCCAAAAATGTATGGGACAAGCTTGAGAATATATATGCAGGTGACTCAAATGTCAAAGAAGCAAAGCTTCAAATATATAGAGAAAAATTTGATTAACTCAGAATGAAAGAAGATTGAAACATTGTTGCAAAATTCCAATACGTTGATGAAATAACCAATACTTTGGAAGGATTGGGAGAGCCATTTGACGAGAAGACTATTATACGAAAGATTCTTAGAACATTACCAGGGAGATTCAACCCAAAGGTATCGGTCTTAGAATACAGTGCAAATCTGGACAAACTCAGCAAGGAAGAATTACATGGATTTCTCATAGCATATGAAATGAGAATTGATGAAGAAAAGGGTACTTCAAATCTAGAAACTGCGTTCGTTGCATCTAAGCAAACCAATAAGGAAAAACAACCTTCAATTTAAATGACATGCACCTGCAAGTGTGAAGAAAAGGGAGATGATGGAGAAGTTCTTTCAGATGAAGAATATGCTTACTTTACGAGAAAACTAAAACCTGGTAAGGGAAAATTCGAAGGTAAACTTCCATTGATATGTTTCGGTTGTGGTAAGGTTGGGCATTTCGTAGCAAAATGTCCAAGAAAAAGTGATGGCAGCTCAAAAGGAAAGAAAGGATTTAAGAAATTCAACAAGCAAGGCCAAAAGAAAGGATCCAAAAGGAACTTTCTCTCTAAAGAAGATAGCTCATCATTTGATGAAGAAAGTGACAGCAAAGAAGAAGCCAATGAGAAAGTATTGTTTATGGCCAAGCATAATAAACAAGAAGTATCAAACAATGAAGAAGAAGGGTTGACCACAGAATAATTTTATGAGGAGGCAATCAAGCTTATAAAAGAGCTCAATGCTGAGAAGATCTGTTCCAATACTCTTGAAGAACAAGTTCAAGGTCTTAAAATTGAGGTTGAAGAACACAAATGTATTGAAGAGTCACTTCAAAAGAAGTTGGAAGAAAGCAACCAAGAAAGGGAAGCATTAGAAGCTGAAGTAGTCTCGCTGCGTAAGGAAGTGAAAAAGGGAAAAACTGTCCAAAAGTATGACAAAAACTCAAGGGCATTGGAAGAACTCATCAACAATCAACAATATTACAACGACATAACTGGCCTCAATTACAAAGAAGAAGAATCAGGACCTTCTACAACAAAATACAATGAACCTATGAGATCTGACATACATGAAGACTTCATTGGACAAGATTTGCAAGCACATCCTTGGAAGAAGATTCCTCGACGAAGATTTTCATCTAGGTACCAACATATTTTTCATGGCTATTGTTATTCATGTGGAAAATTTGGTCATAAAGCTGTACAATGTCGCACGTACCCTAGGAACCAATACAATTCCAAGAGATTCTTCAAATATGAACCTCCCAGGGCTCAACGAAACATCAATAGATTTGAACATTTAATAAATAATATGGAAAGTTACAAATGTTAGAACTTTGGACACATAGCCAGAGTGCAAACTTGAAAATCCTCCAGAAGAATCTTCGAAGCCATAGAATGAGCGAACATGGAAGACAAAGACTGATAATTGTGCTCTCGCTCTCAAGGCTCAAAAAAATAAAGATGTGTGGTATGTTGACAATGGTTTCTCAACGCATATGACTGGAGATAGAAAGAAATTTGTATCTCTGAAAGAGAAGAAGGATGGAACGATATCCTTTGGAAATGATGGATCTTCAAATGTTATAGGATCAGGTACCGTCACTCTCAGAAGCAAAGATGTTATAGCCAAGAATTTTTTATTGGTCGAAAACATGAATCAAAATCTGCTCAGTGTTGGAAAAATGTGTGATCAAGGACACACAATGCTATTCAACTCCACAAAATGTGAAATTAGGAAAGGCAAGTATGGTAAAATTGTGGCTATAGCAAGTCGAGCTCCAAACGACATATATGTTCTGGATGAAGCAACTAAAGCATGTCTACTAGCTAAAGAAGATGAAAGTTGGTTATGGCACAAATGAATGGGTCACATAAAATTTGACAATCTTGTCAGGATAAGCAAAAAGGAAGCAGTACGAGAAATTCCAAAAATCTCAAAACCTTCCAACACACTATGTGAGGCATGTCGGCATGGCAAGCAAACAAAAGTCCAATTTAAAACAAAAGAACACTTTTCATCACATCCATTGGAATTTATACATACTGATCTATTTGGTCCTGTGAGAACAAAAGGCTTAGACGGAGAATTATATTTCATGTTAATGATAGATGACTATACCAGGATGACAGCCATCAGTTTCCTAAAGAAAAAATCTGAAGAATTTGAGTGCTTTAAGATCTACAAGGAGTTGGTTGAAAATGAAATTGATTTGAAAATAAAGTGTTTAAGATCATATAATGGTGGAGAATTCACTTCCAAATTATTTCAGCAATATTGTGACGAAAATGGAATAAAAAGGCAATTTTCAACAGCATGAACACCTCAGCAAAATGGAGTTGCTGAAAGAAAGAATAGAACTATCCAGGAAATGGGTAGAAGAATGTTGAAGGACTCAAAATTGGATGAAAAATTCTAGGTTCAATCAATTGATACGACAATCTTCATTATCAACCAAAGTATTCTCAGAAATAATTGCAACAAGACACCATATGAATTATGGAAAGGAAAACTAGCTAATGTAAAATATTTCAGAATCTTCGGAAGCAAATGTTATATCAAAAGAGAAGATCAAAATTTGGGTAAGTTTGAATCACGTGTTGATGAAGGTATTTTTGTTGGTTACTCACGCAAAATAAAGGCCTATAAATGCTATAATCTAAGATGAAAACAGATAGTGGAGAGCATAAATGTTACATTTGACGAAGATGGTGTTCTAGCGAGTAATGACGAGGATCTAGAATCTTTGAAACTTGAGACAGAGGTTGAAAAAGACACAGATAAAATTTTAGAACAAGAAGCAACTATCAACGAGGAAGAAGTAAACAATGATCATCAAGATATACCAGAACAACAACAAGAAGCTCCTCCAAGGAGAACAAAAGAGTGGATTCAAAAGAATCATCCATAAATAATTGGTGACATAAATGAAGGTTGACAGCTTCGTTCATCACAACAAGCTCACATTTCTTTTCTAGCAACCTTTGAGCCTAGTAGTTTTGAGGAATCCAGCCAGAATGAACATTGGGTAGCAGCTATGAATGAAGAATTGGATCAAATTGAGAAGAATAACACCTGGGAATTAGTTCCACGACCAAAAGATAAAAATTTCATTGGGACTAAATGGGTGTTTAGGAAAAAATTGAATGAAGATGGGCAGGTTACCAGAAACAAAGCAAGATTGGTTTGCAAAGGCTATGCACAAGTGGAAGGAATTGATTTCGACGAAACATTTGCACCAGTTTCCAGAATGGAAGCCATCCGAATTTTTCTCGCCTATGCATGTTCAAGAAAAATCTAATTCTACCAAATGGATGTTAAGTCATCATTTATGAATGGAGAATTAGAAGAAGAAGTTTACATTGAACAACCTGAAGGTTTTCTACTATCACAAAAAGAAGACTATGTATGTAGGTTAAAGAAGGCTCTATATGGTCTCAAGTAGGCTCCTAGAGCATGGTATGCTCGTATTGATGGATATCTACATCAACAAGGGTTCAAGAAAGGTATTGTTGATAGAAATATTTATGTACAAATAGATAAATATAATTTAACAATCATTGAGGTATATGTGGATGATATAATATTTGGTAGCAATGATGATCGACTAAGTAAGAAATTTTCTACAAAGATGAAAAGTGAGTTTGAGATGTCTTTACTTAGTGAGCTGACATACTTCTTAGGGCTTCAAATATCTTAGCAAGAGAAAGCAATATTTATATGTCAAACCAAGTACATCAAGGAAATGCTCAAGAAATTCAATATGGAAGATTGCAAACCCGTCCTTACTCCGATGGTAACAGGTTGCAAATTGAGCATAGATGACTCATCTAAGGATGTGGATTAGAGGTTGTATAGATCTATGATTGGTAGTCTTCTATATGTAACAGCCTCTCGGCCAGATGTTATGCATGCAGTTGGACAAGTAGCAAGATTCCAAGCAGCACCAAAAGAATCACATATTATTGCCGTCAAAAGAATTCTTCGATATCTAAAGGGAACAGAAGAATATGGCTTGTGGTATCCCAAGGGTAACAATCTCATTATTGAAGCCTTTACAGATGCAGATTGGGCAGGAAGCGTTGATGATCGTAAGAGTACTAGTGGAGCAGCATTCTATCTAGGTGGTTGTCTCGTATCATGGTTGAGAAAAAATAAAACTTCAATCTCATTATCTACAATGGAAGAAGAATACATTGCAACAACATCATGCTGTACTCAAGTCATTTGGATGAAACAAACTTTGCAAGATATTCAAGTACAATTTAGTGAGCCTATTCCCATATTCTGTGACAACACTAGTGTCATCATCATCTTCAAGAATCCTGTCATGCATTAAAAAACAAAGCACATTCCGATCAAATATCATTTTGTTAGAGAACAAGTCGCTGAAAAGAATATCAAACTTGAGTATGTTTTTACAAAAGAACAAATTGTTGATATCTTCACTAAACCTTTACCTCATGAGCATTTGAATATCTTCGTCAAAAGCTTGGGATACTCCCAAATTCTCATTAGATTACAGGTCTGTAGGACGGTTGTGTGTCAGGGGGAGTGGAAGTGTGTACAAGTCTGCAGGACGGTTGTGTGTCAGCGTAAGTGGAAGTGTGCACAGGTCCGAAGGATGGTTGTGTTTCAGGGGGAGTTACCCTTTTCCATTGATGTCAAAGGGGGAGAGAATGTTGTAGGAAGAGGTGTCATGATCGCAGGGGGAGTACTTGTGCTGCCATCAATGCCAAAGGGGGAGATTGTTGATCAGCAGTTGTCATTGATGTCAACCCAAGCAACACCAGGGGTTAACCCAATATTGCATGGGAATTTTGACCTACCAAATTAATATATTCTGGGTCAATAATGATTTTTATGGTTTCTACTTGTCGAGATGTTTCCATTTATATATGGCACGCCATGTAATTCTTCACGGTTTGAGAGATATTCATGTTTGAAGTTTGTAACCCCAGTTAGTGGGCTAAAACCCCATGGGGTTGGGGCATGGGTCATTGAAAAGTCACAATTAATATTTTTATGCTCCTAAAATCCCTCCCACATTCACTTTTTGAAGCCCCTATCAACTTAAGCATTCATATAAATTGTGATCTTCATTTCCTCCTTATGCAAGGGATTTGGCCATCTAAAATAGGTCATCGTGGAATTTTCTCTCTATTTTTTTTTTTTTACCAAGGTTTAGAAGCTGAAATTTTTAAGAGATGAAGTTGAAATCCCAAGGAAGCTGCAGTAAAAATTTCAGATCATGGTGCACAATATTTTTGGAGATATGATCTGTGGAAGTCAGGGTTTTTGCAGGTTTCTGGAATTCATCTCAAAGAAGTGACCTTGGTAAAATCGTCATAACTCTCTGTCTGAGTATAGGATTGGAATTCCGTAAAAGGTGCAGATATTTAATTTTTTCTCTATCAATTTTAGAGCCAAATGAAGAAACAGTGACACGTGGCATGCCGTACAAGTGCGCTCTGCTGAAATAGTCCATAATTAGGGCATTGTGAGAGATTGGGCATAACTCTTTATTGAAGAATCCAAATTGGGTCAGACCTGTGGAATTGGAAAGAAGACTCAGAGGACTACTACAGGAATGAAAATCATATATTGAGGATCTGAAATAACAAAGATACACCATATTCAATATCAAGCTCCTAGAAGGCAAGAAAAAACTAGATCATGTGTTGTCAAGGGTTGCAAAGGACCAGAATTTCTACAATAGCACAGCAAAGCAAGGTACAATAGAGGGTAGCATGACAAGGGCAGCAAACAAGGTGCATAACAACAACAAGAATTTCATCATAGGAAGTCTTCAAGTGAGCAGCACTGCATACAATCATTGTAAAGGTATCATTGTACTTAGTCATTGTAAATACATTATTGTACAAATTGTACTAGTATCTATCTGCCAATGGTTGAAGAGGCAGTGTTGGGAGGTCTAGGATCATCACTAGGTGGTTGTGTCAAAGTTGGGGTTATGGTCTAGTATATCTTCTTCATCTACATCATTCTATATCATTGTAAAGTGGACCATTTTTCCTGGTACGGGAGTCCATTCTTCTTTTATTCTTTTATATGGTGGTAGGGTGGTGCTAGGGTGAGTTGTAGCTCATTGGGTGTTGGGGCATCCATTTAGTTGACTACTGAAGAATCTCGAGCATTGGAGCGTCCATCCAGTGGGAGCTGGAGAAGAATGCTTTTCTAGATTCTAGGAAGTTGGAGCTTTATTTTCAATTGGAGTTGAATATTAAAGAATTTTTAGAAAAGCATTAGGTGGTTTTTGTCCCGGAGTGGGTTTCCACCTTAAAAAATGTGTGCATTTATGTTCCTCTTGTTTGCTGCTATCATTGTAAAGACACTGATAATAATTGAAGATTAACTAATGCTCTAATTGAAATAAATACTGATCCACCCCCCCTCTCTTAGTATTTCCAACAGGGTTGACACATGGGATAGATGAGACTGAGATCAACAAGATTCCTATCAGATTTCAACAACACACTATTCAAGTGCCTATCCATATTGGTCAGTTACTACACAAGATGGCTCATGCAGTGGCATGCTATCATGAGCACTATGATTAGTCTAGTAGGAAGCTTATAGTTGTATTTTTATGTAGTTTTTTTTTATCATAGACCATGTGGTCATATGTGTCTTGAGCACAAATTTTGTAAAGCCAAATTTTATATATATAGATATATATAACAACATTCAGTGTTCCTATGTTTCTATTATCGTTTTTAATGGATAATTTGTGTATTGAAATTCATTTATATATGTTTCAAATTTCTATCTAAAACATAATTATCCAATGCATCTGTCAATGTATTTAGATTTATATAAATGTGTTGATATTGGATGAAATCAAAGTGTGTTTCTAGAAGGAGATCCCTTAAAAACATGTGAAGGATGGTAGGACTTCTAACTGAATAGAAATTAGTTAATTGTAGTACTACAAGCTGTGATCCAAGTCTGATGACTAAACGATGGATACCATGTGAGATAGCATCAGAAAATAACTTGCCCACTGAGTTATACTCAATGTTGTATTTGATAGAGTGACCGATACAGATTCCTCGTAGACTCACTAACTCACCATTTGGAGAAAATATAGTTCAAGATATGGAGGATAGGTTCCTAGTACTACGACTAGCACCATCTGCATATCCAACATATGGTTCAAGGGATGTCGACATATGCAAAAAAACGTAAATGGGATCAACATAAACTATAGGAAACAGTGAAGAGACACACTGCAAACAAACTCAACACACCTATATACAATATGCACACAGTGTAATATGCAAAAAATAAAACATATTATTTCTTAAAGTACAACCCATTTCTTTTTACGGCAATGGAACTCCATCAAAATCAACTAGCTCATAGGGCCCTTAACAAGAACACGCTTGAAAATATATGGATCTAGCCACATAGGTTGGAACTTTCGTGGTCCTAATTTAGACTCTTGATCGTACAGAAGAACATGGTCTCCTTCTGAGAAGATACGAGGCTTGACACCTTTTTCATATTGCACCTTGAACCATTTCTTATGGGATTCATTAGCCATAGCTACGTCTCGCCAAGTTTCATCTAAGCAGGTCAGATGTAAGAGATGTTTCTCTTCTATAGAAGTGGCAGGAAGAAGTTATATAACCAGTTTCAGTGATGAAATCTCACATTCGATTGGGAAGATTGATTCCAAACCATAAACCAATTGGAAATGAGTAAATCCAGTAGCGAGTAGCTATATGGGGAAGCATAATAAATCCTTGTTCATAAACAAGTTTTTATGGTACGAAATGAGCCACTTTGAATAGGTTCATTGCTACGGCCCAGAATATAATTAATTCGGCATGAGCCACATGAGCCCCAAGCAATTTACCAGAAAAATTGATAAGTCAAGCATTACCAGCCCACCAAGCGAAACCAGTGGTTTCTTGATCACGACCAACATCGTTGCGGGTATAGTTTAGTGGTAAAAGTGTGATTCGTTACATTATCAACTCGAATCTGAAATCAGAGTTCTAGTATATATAATTTATTATATTATGGTATAATTATGTCTGGAGTTCACTTTTAGTATAGATACACCATAAAATAGCTAACACAGGCACTCTGGAAAGATATGTCTTTAGATCTTGCATTGTATTATATGCATAAAGAATATATCTCATCTATGTGGATAGAATAATGTGGAAAGCTATATTTAAGGAAAGTCGTAACAGAGGTTCGGTATGCCCACAAGGCAACATAAAGAAGAAAATTCCAGTCTTATTTATGGACCCCTATCATAGGTTGAAGCATCATTTTAAGAAATATGGTGGGACAAAAGTAATCATCACATAGATTATTCTGTGCGATATCATAACGAAAAAATGACCACCACATTCCCCAAAGTGGCATTCATTAAGGAATTTATCAGCCTCCTCATGCGTGAGGCATCTTCTGAAAACCATATCGATACCATAATGGTAAAGGGAATCACCGATGATGATGTAATCCTTAGCCTGGTATTGAATGCATCGTTTCTGAGAGCAATAGGTATTAGAATAGAAAGTATGGGTATAGAAATATATCAAAATGTATCCATACCATGGGTAAAATCACAAGATAAAAAAAAATGACTCGTTTGGGATGGAATCTTCAGACGTTGATTCAGAATCGGCAGTGGTAAGGTCGCATATTAGCTCAGCGAAAAATAAGGATTTATTTTACTTTGATTTGATAAAATCCAAACCAAACTCTCGTAGGATAATGATCCAATTGGATTATTCCCCCCCCAATAAATTGATGTGAAGAAATGTATGTCATAGGGTGGCAATCTAAAACAATTGTAGTTTTCTGAAGTAATATATAATGGTGAAATATTTGGACGACTTGAACAGTCGCAAAATCTAACTTTTCTACGTGGGTATATTTGATTTGAGTATCATTTAGATTCTGAATCAAATAATAGATGGGATGTTCAGTCCCAAAGTCATCTTCCTGGACCAATACCATTGTTATAGTAGAAATCAGAGCAGCAAGATACAAAAAATAGTTGCGCTGGCAATCAATGGGATATAATAGAGATGCTCGAATCAGTACATTTTTTAAGGCATTGAACGCACGTGATAAGAATTGTCCCAATGGAAGGGAACCCATATCTTAAGCATATGAGTGAATTATTTGGTCAACTCAACATAATTAGGGACAAACCTCCACATAAATTTAACCTTCCCTTGGAGCCGTTGAAGCTTAATGAGGGAAGAAGGTGCATGAAAATCGATGATTTCCTGAAATTTCAGAGAATCTATATGAATTCCATGTTTTGAAATGAAAAAAACAAGAAGTCGATTAGAACTATTGCAGACACACACTTGTGATAATTCAGTTGAATATTATAATGTCTACACTGTAATAAGATGGCCTTAGGATGCATCGGGTGATCAACTCGATGTTTAGAGAGAGCAACGAGATCGTCCAAAAAATGTCACATGATATTTTTGATGTCGTGGAAGGAATAATCCATCACCCTTTGAAATGTAGCCCCAATGTTATTTAAGCCAGAAAGGAGTTTCTGGTAAGGAAAGGTACCTCAGAGACAAATAAATGTAGTTTGAGGTTGATCTGTCAAGATAATGTTTATTTTATTATAGCCAAAGAAACCATCCATGAACAAATATATCACACAGTTGGCACAATCATAAAAAATCTAGTTGATGAATGCAGTCGAGTAATTTTCCTTTGGACAAGCTCAATTTGCGTCTGGATAATCGACACATAAACAGATTTTTCCTTGCTTTTTCATGACAAGAACGGAATTTTACACCCAATACGTCAAAGGAGTGGGGTAGATAAAACCAGCTCATAGAAGTTTTTCAACTTCAATTTGAATTTCAATATCCTTCTTGGGATGGACTGGATGGAGGCGCTATCAGACTATTTTAGCATCAAGATACGTTTTAATCTCATGCACCCCTATATTTTTATTGATCCTTCGAATTTCCTCATAAGACCAAGCGAAGACATCTCTAAATTCCTGGAATATGGCTCTATAGGTCTCAATATCATCTGGAGAACAAGACACACAAATGTGTAGGTTTTCAATAATACCTGGTTTAACAGATATGTCAAGAGGTATCGTCTCTTCGATATTTGAAATTTTCTTTTCAAAATCGACTTCAGGAATAGAAACAAAAATTGTAGAAAACTCGACGATATTAGGTTGATATATGTCACTGAGATTATCCTCAATGAAATCTGGTAAGGAGGAATGATGTTGATGATCATCCGATGACACATCGTCTGGAATCGTGATCTCCATGATGCTCTATTTTGTCCTCTGAGATAATTCTAGGTCAGTTAATCATGATAGAGCATCTATAATATTTTGTTTGTTTTTAATTGGGGCTTTTGGATGAGCAATGTATAAAGCAATTGCATACAAATGTATTTAAACTTTATAAAATATTTATTATTAAGAAAAGGGTTGTTGCTTTACTTTAAATAGTGATTTAAGATTGCATATGTGAAGGCATAAAATGTAAGGAAGTATGATGAGTTAAATATTCAGATTGAATGTTTAATTTATCATAAGTGTGAAAGACTGTCAAAATTTTTTCAACAACTTAAAAAAACATACTTAACTTTATGAAGATGTTGACAATGAATTGATATAGAGGGACTTGTTGAGCCTCAAAATTGTGCTTTCCTTCACCTCATTTTACCTCATTTTCCCTTGTCCATTTCTATCTTAAACCCAATTGATCAATAAATATAGTTAAAATTACTTCTAGAATTATTTACATGACTGACTTGTTGAATTTTGTGATTTTTTCCATTATTAAGCATTTTGACCGGAACTAGTTGCAGAATGCAGACATTCCGTAGCTAACCGACGATTTTGCAGCTGCCTTCATGTTTGAGTATGTTCCAGGTGGCCTCTTGAGGAAAACCGCATATGGGCATGATCCACGTCGTGTCTACATGGTTCGTTGCTCATCATGGAGGAGGAAATGAATTCTGGGTACGGTTATGCACGTGGGAACACATTTATGAAGGAAGACTCCTACTAGGACTGTCTCAGTCCAGATGTCTTTTCTTCTTCACGCAGCCACTTCAAAGACTCCTAACGTGATTTGGATAAGGAAAGACATTGTTCCTAAATTGTTGTAATTATTGTTACGTGCATTTTCTTTATAAACTCTTGGGAGACCGAGAGCTATGTTAGAGATTTTATGTTAGATTTGCTGCTAGATTTTGTTTAAACTCTGTGTTACGTCCTTGAAGACACAGAGTGTTATGTTCAAACTATTGCATCGTTAATGGAGAAGACAAAGTTATTTTGAAGGCGTGATTTAATTTGAAGTTGAATGTCGTCAAGTGGTAGAGGGCCCCTGCCTCTTGCACGGATTTCTTTTGCGTAAATTAGATAAGTTTTCCTAGCTGCCTTTATGTTTTGCATTTGAATTTGTAGTTGTTTTGTTTTAGCTACTGTAGTCGTATTCATTCTAGCTCTTCCACAAGAAGACACTCTTCCAACAGATTATAATGACGAATGTTGCATGACTATGGTATTGTAGGATTAGGAGTTGAATTTATAGTTGTTTTAACTAGTTACTGTAGCTATATTCATTCTAGCTCTTCCAAAAGAAGACATTCTTCCAATAGATTATAATGATGAATGATGAATAGCTATGGTACTGTAGGATTTAGTTATAGTTTTTACTATTCACTATCACAGTTACACTTGTTCTCATCACTCTTCCACAAGAAGAAACTCTTCCAAGACATCCTTAAGAAGTTCAAGCCATGACCGTGATAATGAATGATTTAGTTGTGTGTGTGTACTAAGTATCATCTCTGATCTTGCTCTTAAACGCTTGCCCAAGACATCATAATGACGAGTAGGGTATGGATGTGATAACTTAGTTTTTCATTTGCTTTCAGTTCATTTGTTTTCAATTGCATACAAGTACACAGTCAGAATTGTTCTACCTCTTCCAAAAGAAGGAACTCTTCCAAAATATCACTGATGATGAACAAACAGATTGTGTGACTTCATAGATTAATGCATGTTAGTATAATTAGAAAGCTCCGGAGTTTCATTTGCATTTAATTCATGTTCAGTTACTTTGTTTCAAGTTTGATGATGACTTATAGTTCAACATTGTTCTAGTTTAGTAGCATCTTAGGTTTATTCTTAGATTAACTCATTGCACTTGCATCTCATATTCACATTGTCATCCTTTGCACAATAGATTACTTTAGTTGTTAGGATTCACAAGACAGCCTTCATTATTCACAAACATCTTTTTGTTCTGAAAACTACAAGTGATCCATAACCATAGGAACAGAAGATAACATCACTATAAGGTCTGAAATCTCTCTGCAATCTCCTCATCATTTTATAAACAGAGCTCGTCCTCAAAAGAACTACTTTGAAAAAGAAACCAATAACTCTTTGAGTAAAGGTTCTGTGATATTCAATTAAATTGCAGAATAGAACTAGGAATTAATCATAGAATAGAAGAGCTTAGAACAAAATGTTGCATCATGGTAAGATTAGTGTTTAACTGTTTAGTTAGAGGATTTGCATATTTAGTGATCATTTCTCAAGTTTAGTTTGTGTCATTTGCCTAAGAAGTCATTATCAAGCTTTTGCTTTTATTTAGTCATAGTTCAGATTCTGCTTCAGTGTTCCCAATTGCATTTGCCATTCCATACATTAGGCTTAACTCTGTTTTGACCACCAATCCCTTTTTATTAGTTTTCTAGACATTTCCATTGTGAACACAAAAATCATCACAAAAGACCAAAAACATCATAAATCATCATAAAAGACCAAAAACATCACAAAACACTACACACAACGCATTAGGAAACAAGCACCTAGGTACATACGGTACACTTCACTTCAGCAATTTACAAATCCTGGTTGACAATTAAATGAGCTCAGTTTAGGAGACTAGATTGAGACCCAACATTTTGGCGCTGTTGCCGGGGAAGTGAAAAATAGGTAACCTTTGTTTCTTATCATCCAAAACCAATTTTATGCGTAGGGAGAGAGATTCAAGGGGAAGATTTATAAGCAGCAGAGGCAGAAGATTGATTTCTAGAACACCACTTGTTTCATCTAGACCTAGAACTAGTACACCTTCAACTCAAACCCATCTTCCATCCTTTACTGATCCTGGACTTCTAGAAGATCTAAGGTCACCTATTCCATTAGAGAAACCTTCCACTTTATCCACTGAACCTGCCATAGAAGAGGATCCAAAAACCTTTGTTGAGGATACAAACCTTTCTACTTCCACAGGAGAGTCAACCATGGCAGAAGAAGGAGGAGAAGGAGTTGTTAATGGAGAAAACACATTTGGAGGAGGTAGAGGAAGAGGTAGAGGAGAAGGAGGAAGAGGAGGTAGAGGTGCAGATGGAGGAAGAGGTAGAATAGGAAACTCTTTTGGGTTCCCTATACTTGATGGAGAAACCAATACAACCATGAAAAACATTTCACCTTCTGTCCTTCCGAACTTCTATGGACTTAAAACTGAGGATCCTGAAACTTTCTTATTCGAATTTGAAGTACTGTGTAGGACTTATGACTACCTTCAAGATGCTCAAAAATTGAAATTATTTCCTTCAACTCTGAAAGGAGCAGCATTGAAGTGGTTTATGAGCTTAAGCAGTAGTTCCATTAGGACATGGGAAGACATGAAACAAGCATTTCTAGAGAGATACTTGGATTGTTGTATGCCGGTTAATCATAAGGAAGAAGTGTTCAAGATGTTACAAAAAGAAGATGAAAACTTATAAGATTTGTTGGAAAGATTTAAATACAACATAAAAAGGGCACAAATGGAAAACCTAGATCAAGACACTTTAAAAGCTCTTTTGTTGAAAACCATTAGGGATGAATGGTTGGATATACTTAACATGATGGGAAAAGGGGATATATCACAACTCACATTACCTAAAATATCTGAGTTATGTATCAACCTTTCCAGAGGGAAATCCAAAACTGTCAAAGGTCCAAGAGATCCTTCTCTTGCAAGAGCGAGTAAATCTGCTTCTGGGACAGTAAGTAGATCAGAAATAGGACACATGCTTGATGATTTTAAAATCTGACATCTTAGGGAGCGAGAGTGAACAAATAGATGCGAGCTGAAAACAGCAAAGAGGCTTTGAATCCCGCATGCCTGGGGCAATCACCTCGTCCCAAATGTAGGAAGAAACATGCTCTTGAGATAGGAGCGGTCCTCCGTGATGCAGATTGTAGAAACTCCGTGCCATTGTCTGACAGTGTGTTCATTTGATGACCGAGAATTGTCCTTCTCTTCACGGTCTCGAAAGGTCGTTTTCAAAGAAGAAACCCTACGGACTCCACGGACCTCTTAACTTTGTATCTAGAAGACTGCCTTAGCGTGGATCTCGGACACGTGGTGATTCCCATGATCAAATGCAACATAATCAACCTCCACCTTGGAATTCTCAGCCTTAACCTTGGCCCCAATTTCAAAATCAATATCAAGCTTGGGCACAAGGATCACAAGGTCCCCATGGAAGATACTCTCCATATTATCAGGTATCACCATCCTATATCCTCCAATTATATCCACATTTTATCCTCTGCAAGTGCACCCTCAACAAAATTTTCTCTCCAAAATCTTCCAAACAAAAGGTAATTTTTCAAACAAAATTCTCAAACAACATCATCCTACGAACCAACCTCATCAAAAATCAACCACCTCCACTACCATTCCCTCAAAAATCCACAATCAATTACCCACTCCGCGCACATACCCCAGGCAGCCATAAGAACCCCTGGATACCGACATGTACATGAGGACAGAAGCTATGACAACAATTTCTCACCTTATGATTACTCTTCCAGACCTTAGTGATGTTCAACTTGGGTCCGGAAGGATACTTTAGAAGAGAGCAGCTTCTCTGAGGATCATACAAGAACAAGATACGAGTGTGAAGCACTCCTCACGGGTTAATAAAAGTCTTGAGGAAGGCACATCCTTTCAGAGGCCAAAACATTGAAAACACGAAACAAAAAGATCCAATAAGTCCAACTCGCGTATTGGAGCAGCCATCCACATCTACTTCTATACCTCCCTTTCAGCAAAGACTACAAATTGATAAAGGTGCCAGAAAAACAAATAATGGTGCCTAATTGTGATTTCTTTAGATGAATTTGAGAAATGTTTGCATTAAAATTCCATTATTGCTGCAGCCATCGAGGAAATCCCAATTTTAGCCAAAACAATAAAGGAGCTGGAGTATGAAGACAACATGTAAAAAGAATTAAGAGAAACCATCAGACAGCAATTCCTTTCGGTAGGACAAATAGAAGCAGACATACAGTGATGGGTAAGATTACATCATTCCAGAAAGTACCTTGACCCGAAAATCCGGTGTCGAAAATCCACATCAATGGACTGAAATTCAAAACACACTCATCGACTTAGGAGCAAAGCAATAAATATCATGAGTAGACAAATCATGGACAAAGCCGAAACTTCCTAATATTCTCTTTACACCCACACTATTACAATTAGAGGACAGAGATTCGTGATCGGACGGATGGGTAAGTAATAGAAGACATTCCGAAAGGTCCACTAGACTCTTGGGAGTACCTGCGGAGCCTCATGATCCCGACACCCGAGAATAATCTTGGGGGCCATCACATACTAGGAAGACCTTGGTTGGCTACAGGCGATGCTGTTTATGTTTGTCTGTAGGTCCTGGTGCATATGTCTCTTTCCTGATGGTAGTTCAACGAAAGGAAATTCACTTCCTATATCCTCCTGTTAGGACAATTCTGCATCTAGATGACTCTCGACTGGACAGAGGCATTTGACAGTAGTATCTACGACCACTCTTCACAATGTTTAAATTGAGTGAAAGATAATCAAATCTGAATACTTCTGTGAAAATCTTTGAATCTTCTCGGAAACACAAACAAGGAATCCACTCTCTCAAGAGAGATCCAATATTGAGAGCCCTGTCAACATCTAGGGCGGTCTGTTCTCTTCATTCCCATGGACAAACTTTGGCAGCTCTACATAGTGAAATTTTTCGCAGCCAAAACCTTGAACATAAACACAAAACCTAGTAAAAATCTCATACATGTACAGGAAGTAGCTGGCCGGCACGAAGACACTCTCTCTCGCATATGGCGTGGGAATGCAACTGTATCATGTGAGAGGGATAAGTCCCTAAAGCACCTGTACTTCATCACATCTATAGAGACAGTGAAAACAGGGAATCTGAGCCGGCCTCAAGAGACGGATGAATCCAAATCTTAGGGGAAAAATCGTCATGGCTGAAGCCTTTGCAAAAATTGTTAAATGTTAACTTCATCTATCCTATTTCGAGATAGTTCGGCGGGTTTCTCCCTAGTACTGTAATTGTACCTAAGAAAACGTGGAAAATGGAGGGTATGTTGACTGACGTACCGATGAAACCGAATAAAGCTCTCACTCTTAAAGACCATCCCTTACCTTTCATCAGATCGAGTATTAGATTTCACTATTAAGCGGTAAAAATTGCTTTCTTCATCTCCTAGATGGGTCATAGTAGGTTACAATCTAAATCCAAGTAGCACTTGAAGACGAGTATTTAAAACGACATTTACTTGTCCTTGTACCTATGCCTCACCGAGTATTGCTTTCATTTGGGTTGTGCAATGCACCTCCGTAGACATCTCGATGCGGCGCATTAGGGAATTTTTCCGATACGATACATGGCGTGTATGGAGGTGCACACGGATGATTTTACGCAGCCACATGGGGATACATCAGAAGAGGCTTTAGAAAACTGGAAAAG
This sequence comes from Pinus albicaulis, assembly GCA_034641835.2. NCBI lineage: Eukaryota > Viridiplantae > Streptophyta > Pinopsida > Pinales > Pinaceae > Pinus > Pinus albicaulis. The sequence continues at coordinate 794,981,066 of CM076583.1, forward strand.
GTCTTAAAAAGATGTCAAGAAAGGAAACCTTTCACTTATGTCATGAAACAAATGCTATGATGTCTCATCGAAGGTATTGTTTTAGGGCACCACATTTTCGGGGGACGAATTAGAGTGCTGATTGAGGCGAAAGTTGAAGTTATTTCTAGCACTATCCATTCCCAAGTTGTTTCAAAGAGGATGTTAGAAGTTTTCTAGGATTTTTCACGTGAGTATGATATCGGAGATTTATAGAAAACTTCACCAAAATAAGCATCTCGTCTCTTCAAATTACTCACAAACGATCGTGGAAATCCTAAGTGGACTTCTGCATTTACCCGCATAGCTTTTGAAACCCTAAAAACCAAAATTTACGAAGCACCTATATTAAGGGTGACCTAGCCGCAGTTACCTTTTCAGTATTTCGACGGATGCTTCCGTACACGGCTCTAGGAGCAAGAGTATTGGGACAAAAGATTTACCCCCTATGCCATCTATTATATCAGTAGAAAATTTGACTCCGCCGCAGTTAAACTATACTGTGATGCTTGTAAAAAGAGTTTTTAAGTCTGTTGTTCAAAATTGCCATAAACAAATTTAGACGCTATATAACGTATATGAAACTTTATTCATTGCCCACCTTTGATCATTCCGCCATTATATACGTAGAATGAATAAATCAATTACCATTTAATGGCAGAGTTTAGTGAAGATGGTTGTTACATGAAATTGCAAGAATTCAACATTACTATTCTAGATAGGCTGAACAAAACAACTGTGGTGACTTCTGCCTAGAGTCAAAATATCAAAGGCTTGACATTCGGTTGAAGATCAATTTCTTTGACGAATATATTTTTGCAATCTCTACTCAAACCTCCATGGTTTGCGATATTGCCAATTATTTAGTTTCAGAAAATTTCCTTCAATTATGAATGCAAGGGATAAAGAAAAATCACATAAAACGGATAGTGCAAGATATTCATGGGTCACGTTTCGTAATGAGTCGTGCAAAGACGGGTTCTGCATTTGATCATTAGTAGGTGTGTTCGTGAAGATGAGATGCTCGAGATTCTCAAGGCATGTCATTGATGAACCTTGTGGCTGGGACACTTTAGCGTATAAGAGGACTGACCTATAAGATCCTACTAGGAGATTACTGGCCATCTTTGTTTAAAGATGCAGGAGTATGTCAAAAGGTGTAGACGGAGCTGCCAAAGGCAGGTAGGAAAACCCTTTCTCCTTCGGGTGAGATGCCACATACAACCTCGGGTACACATCGAACCTTTCTGAAAGTAGTGGGCTTTGGATTTTGTAGGACCCATTAGTCCTCCATCAAGAGCAGAAAGAGAAATACATTATTGGGCTTGCACTCGATTACTGTTACCAGTGGGTAGGCAGCTTCTAAAACCATTACTTGCTGCTACAATGCATCATCTCAGTAGTTACTTTTCTTTTTGAGGATACTTTTTACTCGCTGGTGTCCTTGTGGAAATTGTTACGAATCGAGGAGCTCCTGTAATTTACATCGAGCGTCTGGTGGAGCAAAATGATGGAGAAGTAGCAAAATCGGACATAGAAAACATCTACTCCTTATCATCCACATGATTATGGTCGAGTGGAATCCACTAATAAAGTTATCGAAGGAATCCTAACAAATACGTTTGTTCAAATACTACACTTAGAAGAGGTGGCAGATAGGCTCCTACCGAAGCCTCAGTGTGGCCTATAGAACTACATGGAGAAACACAACCCAGGCCATACCTCCTGGTGAGCTTGTTTATGGAAAAGCAAGCTGTGCCTCCCATAGAATTCCAAATTCAAACGATTCAACAGATGGCGCCTCGCCTAGGACTTGACCTGTAATCGAGGCACAAAAAGCATAGGTAATCATGGAGCACCATACCCAACGGATTGAGACTGCGTCAGACAAGATGCGGCTCGAGAAAACAAGTCTAGTCCAAACGGCTGAAAGGGCTAGATGGCATGACAAGCACATCAAGGAGAAGAAATTTAAAGAGGGCGACTGGGCTCTCTTGTTTGATTCAAAAACTCAAGGATTTTTCAAGAATGTAAACGTGATCACCATTGGCTTGGGCCATATGAAATTGTTCGAATTTTTGATAATGGGGCGGTAAAAATCAGAACTATAGATGAAGAGGAGGTACCACTTTTCTTGTGAATGGTCATAGGCAGATCGCTATACCACATAGCCCTCGCAGAGAAGGAGCTCTGTTCACGAAGTTCCAAGAAGATAAGTGATGTGAAAGTTAATGAAGAAGAGCATCTCTTCTTTCATCGTCAGCTTGATGAAATTCTTCTGTAGCATTTCTCTGAAACAAGATAAAAAAATAAATAAAGGTATGTGAAGCATGAAAACCAAATCATGTGATTGGCATGTTTATACAGAAATAGATAGAAAGTGAAAATCTGAGTCTCTCCGACACCCCAACTTTTCTCCGTGTTTCTACAAAGCATCTGCTATAAAAATCATAAGTTCTGCTCCATAGTGCTTATGATTCATTTCCATCTCACTCCATTCACTTATCCATCCATACTCCATCTCATCCATCATTCATATTTCACTCCATTCCACATTTCATTTATTCCTATCTCATTCCATCTTCCATCCATCTCATTTTCATGTCAAAACACAAAATTTGATATCTATGTCAGTAAGTGAATAAAAATATGTCATGAATTATGCAGGTACGGCCTCTATGTTCCTTCACTCCATTTCATGGGCCCGAGATCCATTTCCTCATTCCATTATCCACTTCCATACATATCATAATCCATCATCCATTTTCATTCATACCACATAAAATTTCACCCATACTTCCAAAAAACATTCCATTTTCATGATTAAAGTGTTCTGACGGGAACATCTCCGCAGCTTTCCGTGGACATTCGCTGCCGAGTCGATCAGCCTTTCTATGAAACCGATAGTCCTTTCCGCGGCTACAAATCCTGATGGCATCAACTGAAGCGTGACACCGACTACAACAAAGCGACCTAGTGTATTCATGAATCAGCATCGAGAAAATTATGAAGACTCCTCCGGAGATGAGAGCGAGTGAAGTACTAAAGGCTACAAAAATCAAATAAAGGGCGAGAGGTAACATGTTTAAATGACGATGGCATTTCATAAAGTTTTCAGTCGTTAGTTTAGTTGTGGATTATTAGAAAGGTTGTTTTAATTGTTTTTATTGATCAAACACCACCCCTCTCACGGACTTTGTATTAAAATCTTCCATTTTACAAATTTCATATCCAGATAGCACTATGAGCAGGTAGAAAATGTGCCAGCAGCATTTTGAATTTCTTCCACGCCTCTTAACCAAAGAATTTTAATTTGCATGATGAGCTCTGCCATCGTAAAATCCTCCGCCGTCTCCTCAATCATTAATACAATCCCATCACACTCACTCCACTACTCTATTCCGTGACTCATTTTCCACATAACTTCATTCAAAGTGTAGGTATTCCATTCCGAAGATTTACAGAGATTATTATCACCGTAGCGAGCTGGTAGGATATCACGTTTAGACAACACTGAGCATTGTAAACGTCGGAGCGAGAGCAGAAGAGGTAAATCGTAGGAAGTATAACAAGTGTGAGGACTCAAAGCCACTTGATCCGTGTGTGTGCGGATGGCAATATCATCGTAGGAGGCGGACTTTGCGAAACTATCTTTCTGTCTATCAACTCCGAATTGTAGTAGTGTTGAGTTTGTAGTCCGGTATGTTACTAGAGATGAGAGATGTTGTATGTGCTTGAGTGTTTTGCAGCCATACTTCCACGTGCTAGCTCACTTTGAGATGTGAGGTAGTTTTCTGGTGATTGAGTTTGAAGTCTTTTTGTTACCAAGAGCCAGAGGTGTTGCAGTATTAAAAGCTGAAACCATTTGCTACTAAGAGCTAGTAGGCATTGCACAAAGAAATTTTAGAAAGTCATCTGCCATTTTCAATCAGAGATACTGTTCTGAAAACATCGAAAAGCTGCCTTTCATCATCAAATATAGTTGCACCACTTCAGTGAAATCCACTGTCATGTGCAGCATACACGGTACCAAGGTTTTCGAAGGCACGATGGTCAGAAATATCAATCAGAGGTATTTGCCATCTCCAGAAATTGATGCCATTTTCATTTAGAGCTTGTAGTCATTTCAATCCGAAAGTGAGTAGACATTGTTTTGGTGGCAGGAAGATAAGTATTAATTTGATATTGGAAAAATCATGGGTTTAATTGTAAGGACTTTGAACTGTGGGTTCAAAATATTTAGAAGGTTACCCACGATGCAAAAGGAAATGTTACAACAACAGGATGGCTTCAATCTGGAAAAATTTAATGGCTTCCATAAGGAAGTCACTAAAATGTTCGCAAGTTAGCACTTTCAAAGGGACCGCAGTTGTGCAAATAGGTGGATGTCATGTTTATCGCATCCTCGAAGTTTTTAACTGCAGAGGCTCTGAAATATCGTCCCGGAAGCTGAGGAGATGATGGCCTTTAAAAATAGAGAATTACCAGAATGACTCGCGAAACAAATTTCTAAAAATCACCAAATATGGATGTTATGGTCTTGAAGAAAGGAATTGCGCATGCGCATTGAAAACGCAAATGGAGAAACATACACTTCTTTGCACAAAAATTTGTTACATGTGAGGGTAGACATGTGGACATTTACATGTCTACCACACTCGAGGTAATGACAGCGATTTCTGAGAAGACTTAAACCTGTACCATATTTCGTGCTTCAAAGTCTGAAGAAGATGGCTTCTGTGTTGAGAGAAGAGTCATGACTTCAGTAGATCAACCCTATATCATCATGGTTTGGTCATAAAAATCTTTGATTGAGCACCACTCTAGCTGTAAAAAAATGATACATCGGATGACTTTCTTAATAAGAAATCATTTCAGTTGAAAGCGTAAAGACACCATCATCACCGAACCACGGCACTACAAAAGAGAAAAGTGAGGAAATGGAGAAAGACTTCAAAAGCTAAAATTGACAAACCCGAGTTCTAAGAGGTTAAGGCGATGCAGGAAATCGATGGAGAAAGTTGACTCGAATCGAGAGTACGACTTAAGGAAGAGATAGACGCCAAGGTAATGCAAGCTACGAGCAGAAAAGGAGAGGTCCTCTCGGCTTTAGGGAGAAAGCCACGAGATTAAAAGGTTAGAAAGCTGCAAGAAAACAACCAATCAAATGCAAACGAGGGTAATCAATATTGAAGAGCTATTAGAAAGAAACACCCATTAGAAGAGGATGCTTCATGAAAGAAGATTTTCATGAAGGAACCTGAAATTGATCCCGCTCAACGAGGAAATTAGAAGGACTATGTGGAAACCTCGAGAGGACGGCTTGACGAAAGAGAAAGAACCCCAGGTCCTCCACCTATGCAAAGATAGATATATTAAGGAAGGGATGGAGGCTATGATGTCGGAATTGCTGAATGCAGACACACTCCAAAAGTGAGAATGAAATTCTCAAAGGTCAAAATCAAGTCTCAAGAGCCGATATGAACTCAACCTTATCCGCATATAGACAAAGTGTGAGAGGACCATCATGAGAAATTGAGAGACAAGGACATTGCCATGAACAGTGCTTAATCAGTGTGTGCACTTCACCAACCTCGAGGTTCAAACTTGTTTATCAGAAACCTCGAGGCCCTAGTCTTCCGGACAAAGGGAGAAGAGTTGGACTAGATGTACTTGCGAGCTCTGAATTCATAGGATAATTTTCATGAGGACATGCAAAGTATAGTGCAGCCGGTGGGTATGTTGAGCTTCCTCAAAATTGTGCTTTCCTTCACTTTCACTCCCTCTTACCTCCATTTTCCTTCTGTCCATTTCTATCTTAAACCCAAATCTGATCGCAAATATAGTTTAAAACGATACTTCTGTGAATGGTTTACATGATCGACTTGTTTCTGAATTTCTAGCGATTTTTGCACACTTGTTAAGCATCGGACCGGAACTAAAGATGCTCGTTAGATGCGGAGATTCCGACGTGTCTAACTGCATGCGTGTGACTTCGGAGCTACCTTCATGCTTTGCTTGAGTATGTTCCCGGAGGTGGCCTCCTTGAGGAAATCGCATATGGGCATGATCCACGGCCGTGTGTCTACATGGTTCGCTGCTCATCAATGTTTGTGGAGGAGATGGTACCTGACTGGCACGCGCTATGCACGTGGGAACACATTTGTGAAGGGAAGACTCCTACTGAGGACTATCTCGCCGGATGTCTTTTCTTCTTCACGCGACCACTTCAAAGAGTTCTAACGCTGCTGGATTTGTTGATAAGGAAAGACGATTGTTCCCAAATTGCTGTAATTATTGTTACGTGCATTTGCGTTTTCGATAGAACTCTTGGGAGACCGAGAGCTATGTTAGTGATTTTATGATAGATTTGTCAAGCTAGATTTTTGGTTTCAAACTACAGTAAAGTTTACGTACCTGAAGACACGTAGTTGTTATGTTCGTAATCCATTTGCATTCGTGCTTAATGGATACGACGTATGTTATTTTTGAAGGCGTGATTTAATTTGGAGTAGAAACGTGAGTGTCGCAGTGGTAGAGGGCTACCTCTTCGCATCGGATTTCTCTTTAACGTACTAGATAAGTTTTCCTGTGTGTGCTGGGCTTTACGCTTTTGCATTTGAATTGGTAGTGCTGCTCTGTTTTAGCTACTGTAGTCGATATTCATTCTAGTTCTTCCACAAGAAGACACATATTCCAACATGTATCGAAAATGATGAATGTTGAAATTATTAGATTTATGGTATCGTAGGATTAGGAGTTGAATCTGTATTTGTTTGTAACCTCATAGGACTAGTAGTTAGTATTCATTCCGGTTCTTCCACAAGAAGACATGATTATTTCTCCCAACGAGATTATAATGATGAATGATTTAGCAATAGCTATAGTACCGTAGGAATTAGTTGTAGTTTTTTGCTATTCACTATCACGAGCTATCCACTGTTCTGATCACTTTTTCCACAAGAAGAAATTCTTCCAAGACATCCTTAAGGAGTTCAAGTCATGAGCGTGATAATGAATGATTTAGTTGTGTGTTTATACTAAGTATCATCTCTCGATCTCACTCTTAAACGCTTGCCCAAGACATCATAATGACGAGTAGGACATGGATGTGATAACTTAGTTTTTCATTTGCTTTGCTCACTGCATACATGGTTGTCACGGTCGTATGAATTGTTCTACCTCTTCCAAAAGAAGGAACTCCTTCCTAAAATATCACTAATGACTTTGAGCAAACTGTTCATGATTGTAGGTAGCTTCATAGATTAATGCATGCTAGTTAAAATGCTCCTGTGAGTTTCATTTGCATTTAATTCATGTTCCTGGCCACTTTGTTTCCAAGTTTGATGATGACTTATAGTTCAACATTGTTCTAGTTTAGTAGCATCTCTAGGTGCCTATTCTATAGATTCATCCTCATCGCACCTTTGCATCTCATATTCACATTGTCATCCTTTGCACAATATATTAATTTAGTTGTTAGGATTCAATGCAACGTACGGCACTGTCATTATTCACAAACGATCTCTGTTCCGAAAACTACAAGTGATCCATAACCATAGCATGATAGTATCACTATAAGGTTCGAAATCTCTCTGCAATCTCCTCATCATTTTATAAACAAGTAGAGCTCTTCCTCAAAAGAACTACTTTGAACAAGAAACCAATAACTCTTTGAGTATAGGTTCTGTGACATTCGAATTAAATTGCGTGAATAGAACGAGGTGAATTAATCATAGAAAGATAGATAGAGACTTAGGACAGAGTACGCATCATTAAGTGTTTCCGATCATGCTTTAGTTTAAGAGGATGTGCATATTTAGGTAATGATCATTTCCTCAAGTTGTAGCCTAGTGCCATTGTGCCTCCAAAAGTCATTATCAAACTTTTTGTTTTTATTTAGTCATAGTTCGCGATTTTGCTCGATTGTTTCCACTGCACTTTGCTATTCCATGTACATTAGGTCTTTCAAGCCGTGTTTTTGACCACCAACTTCTTTCCATGTAGCCTTTCGACATTTTCATTGTGAGAGCATAAAACATCAAAAGACCAAAAGCATCATAAATCCAACATAAAAGACCAAAAACATCATAAATCAACATAAAAGACCAAAAACATCACAACATACTACACACAACGCACTAAGAAACAAAGCACCTAGGTTTCATATGGTACACTTCCACCTCGACGAAGCTACACTCCTGGTTGGCAATTAAATGAGCCTACGGTAGTAGACTGAGGATTGAGACCCAGCGAGGGACACTATAAAATCACTAGCATCTAATAAGTCATTCTCTAATATAGATTATAACTTTAGAGGATTTAAGATAAACTGAAACACAACTTTTTCTTACCTAATTATCTTCATAAACATCAAATATATGCAAGAAAAAATGTAATTAATACTAGAAAACTTACAAGAGAAAAAACTGTTTGAAATAAATCTAGAATCCTCTCATCATCAATCTATTTCAAAGTCTCATACACTTCATGCTACACATGAATTCTCATCCATATGTGCAACCCTAAATAACTCAAACAGGAGTAGTTACTATATACTAGTTTCCACTCACTTAGAAGTATCTAAAAGCCGATTACAAAAATGGTATCAAATAATAGAGAGAAAAACCAAGGCGATGATGTGATCTGATCCATTAATGCCCTTTGAGGAAATAGTTGAGATGTGGCCCGAAATTGTTGTTGTGTTGGCATGTTGTTGGAGACAAAAAAGTTACTCTATTGTTTCACATAGATGATCCCATCTTTCTTCACTCGAAATTTCCAGATTTACCAACTTTATGAAAACTTCATCTACCTTTTTGTATATTTCAAATGTAGTTTTGTTGAGGAAGAGATGTTTTCTTTCATGTTTTATAATTAAATAAAAATCTAAAGCTTCAAGAAAAGCTTTGCCTATCACATGACCTTTAATCCTTGTAAAATTTTCCTTGTCAATTGCAATAGTGTACAACTTTTTGTAGATATCCTCCAAGTTGATCATTTTCTCATTTGGAGCTACTAGTCCAGAAAGTCCTCTCTGGTTCAACAAATTAAACTTTGTATGAAACCTTTGGACATCAATTTCCAAAGTTTGACACTTTGTCTCCAATTGGTTCAATAAATTCTTCTTCTGCAATACCTTCTTTATTTCCAGGATGGTAGTTGTTCTATCTGAAATGTTGATTTGCTCCAAATTTGCTCTGCTCTTTGAATTTGATGCCTTAATCATGTCTGATGCATCTATTTATTTCTACTTGAGTGTTGCATTTTCCTTTATAATGAATATATTTAATATGTTAATTAAATCTTGATGCTCAAAAATAATTTGTATGGATGTCCATGTGTCCTTTCTGACCGATTTTCGTCCATTTGGCTTTGGCTGGGCTATGGCTGCGAAGGTGTACGTCATTAGAAACCCATTGGCCTTTCTAATTTCTAAACTTTAAGTCCCAGCTTTCGTGATGCTTCTACATTTATTCCATGTGTAAGGCGTAATTTTTGAATCTCTCGTGTGTTTTCCTAGTTCTTAAATTTCTCTAGGTGTTCTCATTTTCTTTGCTGTCTGTACGTGATGGTCGAACTCTTGCACTAGTATGACTGAATCCCCCGCTATCGATGTAGATTCTATAAATATTGATGAAGATCTGGGCTCTATTGCTGCAATTGTTATTGGTACTTCTATAATTGGAATCATGGCAAGTTAAGTTGACTCTTTTTCTTTGAGAAGTCCTTCAATCTTCTCCTCCATCCTCTTTATCTGAATATTTTGCTCAATGATCAGTTTGAGCATCTCTTCTATGTTTTTTTCACTCTCCTCTATTTCCTTTATCTATGGATCTTCTGTGAAAGGTAACTTAAGCTATTTTTTCATAACTGCAATGTCTGTGTTTTTCTTCTTCAGAATTTCCTCTACAACTTTACAATCTTTTGGGCCATACCCAATCTTAACCACAAGGTCTTCTAAAGACTTTAACTTATTGTCTTTATCCAAAGAAGATAGTTTCTCCATTTTAAGCTAAGATTGTACATTTGATAATGTTGTTCTTAACTTAGATAAAGTCATAGTTGTATTAATCACGGTTGAGAAAAGCATCTCACAGGATTATCTATGCATGTCCATTTGATCTATTGGATGAATCTAATTAGCATCAAATGAGAAAATGGCATTCTTGTAATCTAATGGATAATTTGGAAAATGGACTTGAGCTTGTAGGAAAGCCATTTGCATCCTACCCTTTTCATTATCAAAGTTTCGAGAGATAAGTCTCGTGGCTGAGAGGATTTGTATCTGCTTTCTAGAAACCACTTGTATACATGAGATTCTTCCAATGTTTCATTTTTCCTTCTTAACTCTCGGGAATTTGGAGAATATATTCTAGTCACAGTTTGATATGAGCTGGTTCCCATGGTTTTGGATGATATCCATGAGTTATTGAGGTAGTTGTGAGGTAGATGATGGAATATTATGAGACACTCCCTCCTCGCCGATGTAGACACTTTTGGATCTCTCCTAAAGTCGAAATGATTTCTTGTTCTTTGTATTATGTTGTATAGAGACTTATAAGTTTCATTCCTATCTACGCTTTCTTTTTGCTTTGGAATATAAATTTCCACAGTCAAATCCATTGGAGTTGATGTTTTCTTCCCATGTTATTTTCTATTTGCTTTTCTTTGAGAAAAGCTAAAGATGCCAAGGTGGAGGTAGAAAGGATATGTCTCTTCTACTTTCAATGCGAACTATATTAGTTAGTCCACTACTCCTAATTCAGCAGATTTTTTCAATTTTAAAGCCTCGTGTATGATTATATGGATAGTTCAAAAATCTTAAATTTGAAATATTGTATTGCAGGAGTCATAAGACGGTGAAGCTTGGATGAAAATTCATGTTCTTCAAAAGCGAGATTTGTTCCTCGATGCCACTGAATGCGGTATTGCAAATGGTAGTGAAACCAATTTTTGACTTGATCTTGAATTGTGACTTCCTTTTCCCTAAAACAAAATGTAGGTCGTCCATGTTAATCATCTGCCTAATATATTCCAAAGAGAAAATTCTCATTGTAATAGTTTTTGGAAATTTATATGGTTCTAACTCACAACCATATAACCTGATTTTAGTGTAATTCTGGTATAAATACCAGTCTCCAGTTTTGGCTTGGTCACTTAAGTGAAGGATCCTTTGTATTATCTCGACGCAAATTCCAGGCTCCACTGCTAGGCCGCTAAGAAGGCTGTGGCAATCTTGGATGGAGAGATGAAGTTTCCAGTAATGAAATATGAAAAAGAGAATTTGGTCGAAAATGGACCCTAGACCATCTCATGTCTAATGAGACTGCGGGTGGATGACTCCCTATTCATCCTACTTGTTGAGTGTGATACAAAATGAATCTCCTTGTTGAAACAAAAACATATATATAAGTACATAGGTGTACTTAAACATCCCTAGTGTTTTCAAATTCATGAATTTATTATGCATATTATCAGCCAAAAATTGACTATAATTATACATGAAGGCAAGTTGATGATATTTGGAAAAAATGGAGAAGCATCCAAGGATGTGGCTCATCGCTCGCTCTTGTCATATGGGATAACTCCTAACAAACAAGACGTGAGGATGAGCGTCCTAAGTGGCTTTCAAGGAACATTTGAGGATGGACATGGTGGATTTATTTTTGCAATCCAACATCATCAAAGTAAAAAGGTTTCAAATATTTGCTCTCTTAAGGAAAAGTAAAAGCTTATGAGTATAGCTGACAAATGAGTTGCTTGCAGGAGAATAGGCTTTGCTGGAATAATTTTTGAGGGATTTTAAGAGCAGAATATTACTGAATGGTCTCGCGGTGATGGATATTAGAATATCTCCATTCTAAGCCACCACTTCTGCTCTTTTGATAGGGTCATATATGGTTTTTAGCACCAAATGACCAAAGTACTGGGAAGTCACGGCCTGAGGGAATGGAGTGAAAAAGGGGTAGAAGGATTCAAAAAATTTGATTTCATCTTGCTAATCGAAGATATTTTTACTTCAAAGCACAATGTGCAATCTACATGGAATTTGAATTCACACTGGTGTGTCGGCAATTTTAGGTAATAAGTGAATTAGTAGAGGGACCCGTTCAGCGGGAAGCCTGATCGAGTGTAGAATGTAGGTAGGGTTTTTAATCGGGAGGATCGACTTGTTCTTTCATTTTGGGCTAGCGTTCGTCGAGGAGGAAATATGAAATGCACGTAAAAGAGAACTGTGCTCTCTATGAAATGATAACAGTCATTTGAAAACAGTGCACAATTGAGCTCAGAATACCTGCAATGCAACAATAAACGATGAATATAGGAAAAGTGGTAACTAGAAGGGAGCGTCTACGTATAGACAAATAATGTGACCGAAATGTCTTTCTTACGAGGTGATTGTTTATATACATTGCCTAAATGTAGCTAGTCAAATGCCAACGAGATAGGAGCTGGACAATAAAATGACTAATAAACGGTTAGGGAGTGGGTCGAATGGGACAATGTACATAATGGTAAGGAGTGTGGTGGCAACGGAAAGGTGTGGTGGCAGCTTCTCATTCAGTGTCAGGAAACAGTCAGGGAGAAATACCATCCGACCGTTGGCGGGAGTGGAAACCATGGTTAGGGAGAAAGTGGATTTTGGAAGGGGTAAGGGAGAATGGTTTGCGGGTTTTTGACAGCTTTGCGAAACGATCGGTAGGATATGACACGTAGGGAAAGGTCCGCCATCACGTGGCAGTGTGTACGGAACCTCCTCGCCGTGGTTAATGAAATGGGCAAGTGCCATAGCACTTCGCACGGCAGTCTAGGTGGGGAAAATATCCATAGGCTTTGAAATTTCTTTGACGATAATAGAAGCGACAAAAACTTTTGTCATTTAGTGAAATTTAGGATAAAAACATGTGTTCATATATTATAATAAATATTAATTTTTTAATAAAGAAATTTAATGAAAATTTAAAAGATAATTAACTCCTAATTTAAAAATCTTGGCGCATTTAAATAGGCAACCTTTTCCAATTTATATTTGAAGCTAAGAAGTTATTTTTTATTTTTTTTCCTAACATTTTTTGATAATTTTGCCTTCATTTTTTAGGGCAATTTATTCCTATAATTTTCTTGATATGAATAATTTTATTTATCATGAGTCCTAATACTTTTTGATTTTTTTCTAGTCATATCTAGACTAAACATTTTATTTTTTATTTTTTCTAATTTTCTAACTTATCAAAACCAAATAATGTTATAACACTCTCATCGGTGGGAAACATGTGAGAGAAAAAATTAGAAGATGTGCCATAATCCAATGAAAGATTTACCCAATTAATCGAAGAGGAAATATTAGAACATGTCGCACAAGCAAAATAGATGGCTTCATAATCAAGCTCAATGAGGCTAAGATACATTGAGTCGCCAAAAGTATTAATGTTAGTTTCATCTGGTACAAACCAAGGATCAGTCTGAATAGTAGAATATGATATCATATTGATATAATCAACTGAAGGGGAGCTGTCGGGAAGTGAAGGAGGAGGGAGAAAAAAGGTTTCCATGAGAGAGGAATCCTTAAGTATTTCAACCTAGACATGATAACAAGAGTACCGAGTTTCCCCTACAAGAGGAAAACTTCATATAACTTGAGAACTAGAGGTTAAAAAGGTGAGTTGATCGATGGATATGATCCTGCCTTTGTGGGGAAAGGTGATCATATGGAAATACATTGAAAATATGGAAGCGATGGCATAAACTCACATGAAAACCAATAGAATATTATACTAAAGAGGTTCATCAATAACTTTGGCTTCTATGGATACATATTTACCTCCTAATTCTACTTTTAAAGAGTTAAAAATAACACAAGGTTTATACGTTTGTCCATCAAAAACTTTCAAGGTGGTCGGTGACTGACTCAATTTAGGAGAACCAATCACTTTCCAGAAAGAAAGAGACATAATATGGGTTGAGGCTCCCTCATCCAAAATATATCTATGGATGTTCTTACCACGGAAAACAACCTGGATCATAAAATTTAGTTGAGCCGGAAGTCGAGGGGAATAGTTCCCATGATTAAAAAGGACTAGGTTGGAATCCAAAGGATCAACACATCCGATAGTAGAAAGCAAATACTTTTTCTGTGTGGGGTAGTTTTGCAACACTTCGAGAGTAGACATAACTAATGGAGAATAAGGCAAGTCTTCAACTAAATTATAATTTTGATTAGCTCTTACGTGAGGGTTGAAAGTAGATTTATGAACAATGCCCTTTAGAGGCTTAATAGTTAATTCCGTAGGAATTGTAGGTAGAGTGGGATGTTATGGAGATTATTTCGAACTGGTAGGTTGATCAGTAGCTTGATCGTTTAGAGGATTCACATTTCCATAATATTTATTTCAGGTAGCCACCATAACATCATATTTAGGCTTTGAATATGAAAGCATTAGAACCAAGTTAGAGGAAGAAGGGTCCCAAGCAACCATATGAGTCTCCTGATTGGAAAATGGGTTGGTCAATTGAGAGGGTGAAGCAGAAGGTTTCAGGAATTGGTTCACTTATGCCCCATGAGGATAGTCACGAGTGAAGTGTTCCTTGTTACATATCAAACATGAATAGCGAGACTTCTGTCTCTCATTAGAGGAATGACTAGTTTGTTTATCCTGCGGAGGAGAATCAAAATATTTCTTCTTCTTGCCTTTACCTTTATTCTTACTTCCTAGTTTCTATTGAGATTTTCCTTTATTGGACTGAATGAAATTTATCTCGAGAGAAGACGCTGTACGAGGATTGGTAAGAGCAGCACCAAATGTGGTAAGAGCAGCACCAAATGATTTACTTACTGTCTTTGAACTAGTAGAACCAATCACACCATAAGCAGCATGACATTATTTACCAGGAGGTTGAGGAATAATGTTTGATCTCAGAGCATTCAATATATTATCATAAAACATTTCTGATTGGGTATAAACAAGATCCAAAAACTACACATGAGCAATCACTTTCTATTTGGTCACAATTCCACCTTTGGCCACACATTCTGTTATAGGTGACATCAGATACTTAGTAAACCATTTCACTAACAATTGGCAGGGAAAATAAGTTTTAACCAATCGATGATGACATTGCCACTCATGAATATGATATGAGATATGAGTGGAATCAAATTGTTTGAAATTGGTCAAAAATTTTGTCCCAGTATTATATCGTATGGTAATTGGAAATGTGTGAGGAATGTAATGTCTAAAGGAATTAAATCGTGAAACAAATCTCTAGGTAATTCAATATAAAATTTAGTTTACGGTATCTATAATTTTAGTTGGAAGAGATGCAATTGAATGGAATCATCATAAAGGAAGTTAGAGAATACCAAAGATGATAAGTCATCACATGCGTGAAAGGGTCTTATCCAAGATTCCCATTGAATTTTGGGATATTAGAAGGAAAATTGTTAGGAATTATCGGCCACTAAGGAGAGTGAGAAATGAGGTCATTCATGAGATGATTCAAATCTGACCATTTAAAATGGCCAAAAACAATAATTTTTCTATTGGAAAATCTAGAGAAGGATAACCTATATAGGATGGGAAAGAAATTGAGAAACATGTATATGTGTTCCATAATGCTCATCACTAGGTTGGAAGAAGTTGGTGTGTCAACCATCAATCTAGCATAACTATTTGAAACCAAATTTAACTAGAAGTTAGCCCTTCAAGTTTGAGAGGGCTCTCTCAAATTACTTATAAATTTTCGTACATAAAACTTAAAATATCAAATGGCTAACTCTCGGAATTTTCTATGTGATTATGAAGGTGAAAGAGAGTGATGACAACAACCATTGGGAATGGATTCAATTAAGGAAATTTAATTACAAACAAAATCATGTTTATGGAAGTTGAGAAAATTTGGATTAAACATAAAGATTTTACAGGTAAAACACAACACAAATGAAAGAAGATTTGGAGAATCTAACATGAATTCCAAGTAATCAAATTTTCCATGAAAATGATAAAAATACACAAAATATGAGGATAAAAACATATAAGCCCAAAGAGAATCTTGAGGTTAAAAATACGGTCATATGCAAATGTATATTAGCTGAAAAAAGAAAAAGATTACAAGGGTAGTTCTCTCATAACATCCATCAACCCCTTCAAAATGAAAAATTTCTCATATATAGAGTGAGGCCTCCATTACAATCATACGCACCTGGCCTAGACTTTGATTTTTTAGTTCGAGAGACATAATTCTAGTTTAATTACAAAACATGGAGCCTTTATAGTTTATTTCTATTTCAACAAAATTTGAATACAAAAGGATTCTATTATGATTTAAGAACTCAACAAATTCAGCTAATGACACTTATAAAATATAAATAACTACCGATGTGCTAGAGTGCTTTGTAATGCTAGAACGATGAGATGGCTACCACATGGAGGTGCGACTTTCTTTGGCTTGCGAGATGTCTCCCTGCAAAAAATGGGAGTTCATAGGTTGATGGTGTGGACACCTTTGACTCGTTTTTTATCCACTACTTCTTTGTATGGTTGCCCAAAAATTCATCAAATATTCATTACGATGGAAAAAACGGAAAGTATAAAGCGTGTTCTCTTTAACATTTTTCCAGATTCATGCACAACCTTATTATAAATTCAAGTTTCTTTGAAATATCCTCCTTCAAGTCTTCAAAAATTAATTTTGATTCTATCACCTCATTTCTATCATCCTCTTAACTATTCTTGTAGAACCTCCACTTCACTTTTCTCTTGTACGAGGCTCCTTGCCTTTCCTCTTCTTCTTGACTCTATTTTTTTAGGAGGTACCTGCGGCATATTTTATTCTAGGGCGGCTTAGGAATCGTTTATTTTGACTACTATGATCTTGTGACAAGCTTCTTAGGCTTGAAAATAAAACCCGAATCTTCTTGAGTGAAATCCAATTTATTGGCTCTCTGATATTAGTTTTTGGTTTACGCACTCCTTGACATCTACAGGGCTATACAATTGGGCTTTTATTCAATCTCAATAGGAATTTATTCTATATAGAATTGCTTCTAAGATCTAACAACTTACACTTCCTTTTCTTTGGCTTCTAGTCATCCTCCTCTTGGTTCTTGTGTAAGTTTTTGTCTTTGGTGCTTGTAGAAGTTTTTTATGCTACCACGGGTTCTATTACATGTTCATATATGAAGCATGTGCTATAGCACGTCTCCCATCTTTGCTTTAGGTTCAACTTATAGGCTCCAACCTCAAGATGTTTCTCCTCCCTAAGAGTTATGGATGGAATTTGGAGTTTTTCCTAGGGGTGGCAGTATCTAATTCATAACCACTTGAAAGAGAAAGGTGAGTCGTATTTGTTTAGCCTATTCATTTCTTCAACAACTGCAGCAATTTAATATGACCATAAGGAAAACAGAAGTGTAAAGGGCATCCAAACTTGGCTTGGACCTTGTCGACCATCTTTCCTAAACTTATAAACAAATAAAAATGTATGTCAAGGGGTTATTTACCTTTGAAGTGCGAAGTAATTTGAAATGGTATTGGTATACCATGTTGAACCTACCTTAAGAAGTGAAGTACTTCTATTTGACCTTAGGGAGTTGAGAATAATATTATTTGAGGAAATTCACGGGAATGCTTGTGGTCATATCGATTCCTCTATGCTCTTCCTTAAGAAACTCATCACAATTATGCAACTAAAATTTCTACACTTTAAACCATATTTCTCGACCTAGGGATTTATGTAGCTTGAGAAATGGTTTTAGGGGACACTCTAAAGTTCACTCATGCCCACTTTAGAACATGTCCTGTAATGATTAATGGAAAAATATTTAGCAATCTTCCCATGGTAACCCTAAATATTACGACGAATCAAAAGGCACCCCATGATGGAAAAATTCTTGAGTGAATGTAGGGTCTTCCTCCAATAGTTTCATATCCATTGGTTTGTATCTCACCACCAAACCTCCCTTTATATTGCTTCCTCTGAGCTACCATGGCTTCAACACATAGTGAGTTGCTCCTTGATAGCTGAAAATATCCCAAAGACAACAAGACCAACTATGACACCTACATACTTACCCTAAAGATAGCTAGACCAGACTCGAGAAGACAACAAGACCAAGCTATGGATATCAAGAAAAACTCGAATAAGAAGGAAATCAAAGCTATGACGACAAACTAATTCAAAATGGAAAGAGAGAGAGAAAAAGGGATTGGAGCTATAAGGTGTACACGTTTTTATGGAATGAGGGATAAGACAAATGACATATAATCATGACCCATGTCACTACGACCATATATGTTTTAAAAACATTTCAATTGTTACCACATCAATGGATATACATATAATAATCGGTGTTCGGAAGGAAAAAGCTGCTATAGAAGTGTCAAGAACTTTTGTAACAAACCCTTGGCTTTTTCTAGCTGAGTTGCTCCGAAATTCTACTAAACTATCAAATTTCATATCATGACCAAATGAGCCTAAACCACATGGAGTTTTTTATTTTCACTTTATGATGACACCCTACTAAAGTTCATAATGACCCTACAAATGAATTTTATGGCAGAAATAACCTTTGTACATGTGATTATTTTGAAGAAAAACTCAAAACCCTAACTAACTTAACCAAATTGACTCAAAAGAAAAAGCTAAGTGTTATCTTGGATAACACATAATAAAGAGGGTTACGATAAAAAGGAACACTGGGTACCGAGTATAAGGAGGATTTTGGTAACTAGCATAGGGATAAACTTATTGTTCGGATCCGGGATAGCCTTGCAAATCTTGGAATGGTTGTGTTTGGACTTGTTGGCCTTGTTAGGGGCACTTGAGAGATACCTTGAAAAAGGAGGATACTATTTATGCGTCAGGATTACTGCATCATTCCAACATAAGGTGATTTCGATGGGGTTTGTGCCATACCATATCCAATTTTTCCTATTGGGATTTGAGGAATACCTTTCCCAAGCTATTGAGATCTGTAAGGTATCTTGTAAAGGCTAAGTAAGCTAGACCTAGAGGCACTAGATACCCTTGGAATAGATTGAGTCATAGTAACATCCTGTAAGGTTACCTTACATTGATTTCATATTGTTGGGGTATATATTGGTAAGTAGGAATTTGGGATGTAGATGGTATAGGTTGAGAATATATATATGTACTCATAGCACGAACAAATTTGGATGGGAAAAGTGGGTTTTTAATACATTAGAATCCAAAACGGGATAAGGAGGATTTAATGAAGGTCGGGCACTAAATTTTGGTATACTAATGATAGGTTTCCTACCAATGGAGGAGGGGATGAGGGAGGAAATTTACCACCATATGAGGGGTACCCAACATAAAGAGATTTGGGTTGTTAAAGGTGTCCACTAATATAAGGGTCAACCTATTGTTCAAATGTAGGTGTAGGTGGAGAGATAACTAGAAGATTGTATAGTTCTCATTGAGAAGTGTCATATGGAATTCAGAAATAGATGACATGGGAGAGGTCCAAGGACTAGATGCTACACCATAAAAAAGGTACCCGAGATAACGATTGATAACTAGGTGGGACAAACATGCCACCATATAAATGTGTATATGGTAATGTTGTGAACATAAATGAGGAAGAAACATTTGATGTCTCACCCATAGTATCAAATGGAGGATGAGAAACCATAATGGATTCAATCATGGGTGACAATCCCAAAGATGATTTCCATGAGAAAATAATGAGTAACTTAAAGGAATAGAATCGAAAAAAGGAACTTGAGGTGGAGTTTGAAGAGGAGGATATGGTAGTGTATTCGGTGCATGGGAGGACAAAATACACTTTTCTTAGTATGGAGGCTTCTTACCTACATGAAAGTCATAAGTCAAAGTGGTTTGTAAAACATTAGTGGAACAAGTTAAACATGCAGATAGGCTAATTTAAATGGAAACAAAGCATGCTACATAACAAATAAAAAAACATGCATAATAAAGACCTTTCGAATAGAGAAAACACACTAATAATCAACAATGGATATATTTACAGCAATGTCCCAAATTTTGCAACAAAGTATTTGGGACATTAATCTTGCTTTATTTTTAAAAGAAAGGAATAAAATGGGTAGAGGAACCCATGTAGCATCTAAATATACACCCTAAGGTGAAAAAAAGTCACTTAAGTGGCTAAGATAGCAGCCCAAGTGTGAAAAAAAGGGGCCAAAAGCAAGTGAGCTAAACCATGGTTGACTAAAGTCAACAACGTCTTCGAAGAGGGGAAGATTGCACTAAGAATATTGCGTAGTTGGAGTGGAGGGAAATTTGAAATGAGAAAGAAACCCCTAATTTGAGTGGGGTCCATGCATGCTTAGCATAAAAAGATGAAGGAGAGCCATTGTGGAATCATTTTGGAGATAGAATTCGAAGTTAGAAGCTCTCATCAACTTGTTGATGTTTAGCACAAGAGGGATTCCTATTTAGGAATGCCCTTCTCTTCCATGGGAGGCCATGGAGAGATTGTAATTCATCTTCCTCACATCATGGCTTGAGGCCAAAGCATTCATCTACAACTCTTGTGTTATTCTTGTAGCAAGAGAAGCCTAGTCGGAGTTCTGGTGTTGCGGTGAGGGACAATCACCATCTCACTTCCGGAGTTGTTTTGTAGAGGAGAAGCCATATATTCCTCTAGGGAGATCAGAAAGAGAAGATGCAGAGCCTTTTATTGCAAATCTTGGCATTGGGCCATTGTTTCTTCTCATGTCTAGCACAGTACCTTTCTCCCTCTTGCATTATTATCGCAGAGGGTTTGCGGGGAGGAGATCATTTTGTGCACTAGAGAGTGCAATCTTCGGGGAGGAGATAAGCTCCTTCAGTTTGGAGATCATTGGAGGAGGTTTCATTGTCATTGCAGCATCTATTCCCCTTCTCTTATGTGGTATTATATTTGAGTTGCGGCATGACTGTTCGCAACTCCCAGGCATTTCAACTCATTTTACATGTTTTAGCCAACTCCTGAGTTGTTGTAATAAAGTTTTACGGGGTTGAGATCTTGCTCCCCCATATTTATTTGAGCTTGTAATGCTATATCATCATATGTATATCAGATTGCAGTAATTTTCCCTTAGAGACTACACGGTGATAGAGTAGATTTGGGTTTTATGCGACGATGTATTCTCTTGCTTATGTACATTTTCCTTGGAGGCTGATTTGCACTCACCTTGAGAGGTCTTTTCCTCAAGGATCTTGTATATTATCTGCTTCTATACATTTTTGTATCAGATTTTTACTCTTCTGCTATTATATGATGCATTATTTCACTATGCTATTACATGTTGGAGTTTTCATGTTGATGAAGGTTGTCTCATTGAGTATTATTTCGGTATACATGTTGGTGGGAGATCTGAATAACTCTGCTTAAGGTTATTTCTTTCAGATCTGATATTCTGCGGGGATTTTATATCGAGATGTATTCCAAGGCATCCCGACATTGGATTTCCTTATTTTACTACATTGGATTCCTTATAAAGCGTCCTCATGGATGAAGTGGTGCAGAAAAAGTCATGTAAAGGGAATTATTAGCTCTTGACAAGTTCTATTGTCAAAGTGCTGGCTAGTGGGCAAGGTAGCCTCTGGATCTCATTCTTCCTTGTGAATATGAAATATCAGTAATTCCCACTGCCAATCAATCTACGAGATAGTTTAGTGTTGATTGTTAATATTTTACGGAGTGGAAAATAGGAACATCTAAGATGTTCTAGATGGAGAAAAATTTCCCCATTTGGGACATTACGGTGGTATCGAGCTTCGAACTTGGCTCCATCATGTGAATTTTGAATTATAGAAGAAGAGGTCGGAGATGATGCGAGAAGACGAGATCAATCTCATTATTTTTTGGGGTCACGCCAACAACCTCTCCAAGGAGGTTGAGAAAGTAGAAGAAGGAGAAGAGGAAGGACCATGCACTTCCTATTCTCACGAGAGGATGTAGAGCGAAGCATAGAGAAAACTTGGAATTTGAAATTCTAAGTGAGACGGCTTGTTGAATATGGAGTAAACCCTAGAGTGTTCTAAGAGACTCTATCTTTTCACACTTGTTCAGACAAAAAGAAGAAAGAACTTGGTGGATTTCGACCATGGGAGGCATGTAGGGTTTCTACTCTTGTAGATCTTTCTCGAGATCTTGAGCAAAAGATTTGGCCAGAGGAGGGAGGATCCTCACCACCGAGAGCACATGCCGTGTCCCCATTACATTCATGAGGATCAGCCTCCACCTTCAACTATTGAGGCAGCTAGCACATTTGAGGTGGAGACTCTTGCGGCAATATTATTCGAGATCTCTCCAAGGTATGCATGAGTTTTCATCTATCATGGAGGATTGTACATTATTGCATGATGATTGTACGAGGAGGGTACTTTCTTGCACTATGCCATTTTGGATAAAATAAACCCTCATCATCCTCATGCACTATTAATGAGCCATGCATCACATATGAGGGTGGGGTTTTGAAATCTTTTTTATGGAGGAGATTGCATTTCAATGTCCCATGAAATGCAAAAGGAGAAATATGTTTTGGAAAAATGGTAGCTCTTATGAAAGAGGTACCAAGTGGCGAGATACTTACACCAGAGCGGCAGAGCTTTATGGATGGAGTAGTGCCTAGCGAAATGTGGAGGATCCATAACCCACGGCTCAGGGATCATTCCACAATTGTTGCTCTTGATGGACAAAGAGGAGAGTATGGGTGCATCATGATGGGGTGGCATTTCTCTTACCACTCATTATGTTCCCATTTCAGATTGAAGTATGGTGGAAGTATAGGGGAGCATCAAACATTCTTATTGCTCAGATTTTGTTTGGATGTTGACGGGGAGTAGGAGGAGAGCACTAGCATAGTACAAGAGGATTTCTCTTTGATATTGGATTCCAAGTAAAGTACCTTATTCATGGGAGGAGATATACATTTGCAGCAACATGATGGAGGATACTTTGACAAGATCCATGTCAAATATGGGAGCTTTGAGATGACGGTGGCCCTACTCCAAAGGCCAGCGGTGCTATCACTTTAGAGCTTGAGATTTACTTGTTGGAGTGTCTTCCAAGCCACTTCCCAAGTGATGTATTTTTGGAGGCATTTATATGATGAGCATGAAGGAGTAATGGGAGGGAAGCATTCCTCACTACATTTTGACTCTCTTGGATTGGTTGCACTGAAAGCACAGAGAAGAGGATCTACATGCATAAATTTTGGGTTCTTCTTTCATGCATTTCCATGCATATTCTTCATTGATGGAGGAGTCCACTTGGAGGATTTCTAATGGATGTATATCAGCATTTGTCTAGATGCATAGCCCAAGAGATGATGAGATGGTTGGCACTGACCACTCCCTACTATGTTGCGATAGGGGGACTTTTCATTGGAGCCATTTTCTAGCTCGAGGCCAAAGTACATGATGATGAGGTAACCATTTGTCTTATGCTCTCTTATTCTTATGATTAGCATGTTATATCAAGGAGGATCCTTCCTTCTTGCACATTATGTTCAGCTATACTTTCATGGTCTATTGCAGCAAGAATGATGGCCATCTTATGAGTGGTTTGTGGGAAAGCCACATAGTTTTGGTGTGCACCTTTGGCACCAAATTTTGTTTTTCATGATCACATATTGTAGGATGTATGTGGCAGCAAAAAAGTGGCTGAAAGACACTTTTTGTATCATATTTTGAGGTAGGTAAATGATGCCCACTTTGGTTCCATGCATGGGACCATATTTCACCTCCCATTTGCTCTCATAAGTTTATGCTTCCATATGTTTGCTTGATGGAACACTTGTTTAGAGGAAGCACTATTACGAAGGAGGAAAATGAATTGAAGACGCCCATTGGGAGTATGATCCTCCCTATTTTGCATGTTTTATGTTTCGGGGAGAGAATGGGCAGCCCATGATTGCCAAGCTTCATCTCTTTCCTTCATGTGGGAGGAGTTATTTGGAGAGTTCAAAAATTTTTGAAGGAGGCATTTCATGGATTGTATGATTGATGGGGTGGCTTGGGTCTCTCATGAAGGCCATTTATTTCAGCCATATATCAGCATCAGCCCCACATGTGTCATGAGGAGGAGAGAATCATTGGGTGGATGTGCCCTTTGAGAGAGAAGACCTCCATTTCTTTTACGACATGCATGCTCCAAGGGGAGTATGAAAGATGATATGGTCACCATGTTCAACCATGTGTACTTTCATGAGGTGAACCATATGATTGTTGGGTGCCATATGTTGATGAATTCCAAACTCATCACATATGAGATGAATTGGGCTAGCTTGATTTGCGGCATTGGAGGAGAGGGTCTTTGGGAGAACTAGACTTCATTTTTCCTCTTGAAGGCAACAATATTACGGCCCAAGTTCAGCTTTCACTCCACATTCATCATGAGTGGAGAAGAGGATAGTGTGGGGTAGGTTGTGGAGCTTACAAGTTCGAGAAATTCAGCCACCTATTTCTCATAAGCACAAGGTGGAGGAGTGCGCTCGGGAGTTGCCTAGTTGGAGGGTGACTCATTTTGCTTGATTTATTCAGGATGGAGGATCACTGGACGATATTTTAGACTCCATGCCTTGTGTGGTCGACCTTTTGCAATTCATCCTTGCTCTTGCTTGAGGACAAGAAAGTTTTGGGAGGAGGGTCGTGATGTCCCAAATTTTGCAATAAAGTATTTGGGACATTAATCTTTCTTTATTTTTAATAAAAGGAATAAAATAACTTTGAGGAACCCATGTAGCATCTAAATAAACACTCCTAAGGTGCAAGAAGTCACTTAAGTGGATAACATAGTAGCCCAAGTGTGAAAATGGGCCAAAAGCAAGTGAGCTAAACCACGGTTGACTAAAGTCAAAAACATACCCAACGGGGAAGCTTGCACTGAAGAAGATTGCATAGTTTGGAGTGGAGGAAAATTTGAAATGAGAGAGAGAAACCCTAATGTGAGTGGGGTCCATGCATGCTTAGCATAAAAGATGAAGGAGAGCCATTGTGGAGATTATTTTGGAGATAGAATTCAAAGTTGAAGCTCTCTTCAACTTGTTGTTGTTTAGCACACTACTACATTTGGCGGAAATTCCGACACTTGGTTCCGACGCTTTTGACCAAATGTCGGAAATTTCCCCAACTTTTTTCCATCCCGCCCGAAACCGTCACTATACCGACGTTTATAGAAAGGTGTCGCAATACCGAAACACTTAAAGTGTCGCCAGCTGCGACGTTTGGAGGAAGACGTCGCACGGCGACACTATGGCCCAAAGCGTCGCTATTGCGGCGACTTTCAGAAGTGCGACACAATGTCTAAGTGTGCGTAATTGTGATGTTTGGAGACCTTACGTTGCAATAGCGACGCCTTTTTCGCCGTCGGTATAACGACACCGATATGCGCGCTAAATGCATAAATGAAACTTATATGCACGGTACATAAAAATTATTTATTGTTTCGTATCCGTCGCAATAGCTAATATCACGCGCGCATCCGCCCTCCGCTCTTGCGAAACGACGTCGCCCTCGGCTCTTGCATAACGACGAAATTTGCCCTGGGCGTTTCGCCCTCGGCGTTCGCCCTCGGCTCTTGCGGAGCAGGATTTTTCCCTCGGCATTCTCCCTCGGCTCTTGCGGAAACTGGCATTCACACGTCGACTCTTGCAAAATGGTAAGTTCTTAGGCCTTCCTCCTATAGTAGGGTTGACTCTATTTGGGTTTTTTGGTCAATTCCATTGGATTGTGTTAGGTTGTAGGGTTCTCTCTAGATGTCAAGAATCAAGATTCAATACCCTCTATTATCTTCATCACCCAATACAACATTTAAATTTTTCCCAAAGAAACGCTTATTAATTTGGCGACCATTATTTCTCCTTGCTTTAAAAACCCTACATTTTAAATGAAAACAAGCATTGCATTTCAACTACAAAAATCTATTAGTGTTCAAATGTACATGTGTACTACATTAACGTACGATATCACGCGCACATTCGCCCTCCGCTCTTGCGAGACGAGCATTTGCCCTCGGCATTCGCCCTCGACGTCGCCACGAGCTCTTGCGAGAAGCAACATTCAGCCACTGAGCTCTGTGCGAACGGCATTCGCCCTGAGCTCTTGCGAAACGGCGTTGGCCCTCGGCTCTTGCAAAATGGTAAGTTCTTCTTTGCGGGCCCTTCCTCCTATAGAGGGTTGACCCTACTGACCTAACCAAATAGCTCCACGCGAGAAAAATTTTCATAATCTTGGGGGAGTTTGGATATCTTGCGAGCAAACAATTGTAGTTATCATTAGTGCTCCAATATATTAATATACTTTTTACATTGAATTGAAGAAAAGGGAAACAAGCAAATGCTTGGCCATCATACAATGCTTTGACATAAGAGTTTTGAGTGACATACTTGAAAAAAGAACTCATCAGTCGATATTTATAATCATTTGAGTTATTCAAGTTAAACACAATGTCAAGAATCAAGATTCAACACCCTCTATTATCTTCATCACCCCGAGTACAAGATTTAAATTTTTCCCCAAAAGAAACGACTTATTAAATTGGCGGCCATTATTTCTCTGCAGCTTTACCCTACATTTAAATGAAAACAAGCATTGCATTTCAACTACAAAAATATGTTAGTGTTCAAGTGTACATGTGTGCATCACTTGTGTAGGGTATTCCTTTTGCACTTTCACATTATCCGAGAATGCGCACGGTATAGTTCATATTTTTTGTGATTTAGATTATCTTGAAAAAAGGAAAGGTAAATTATTTCCCATGGAAAAAAGAAGGTTTTCCCTTTTACTACGGAAATGATACAAAAAAGTTCCATTTATACACGAAACTCCTATGAAACAGGGAACCAAATAAAGGCCATGTCCTCAATGGACATCATTTGGCTTTGAAAATGGCCATTGCTACGGTGTTGTTTCTTATATTACGGCACGATAGTTTCTTAGGTCATTTCTTGTTTCTTGAGATGAAAAACAACCAAAGAAATCGTGAAGATCCTTTTAAGAAATAAATGACCATTTCTCAATCATATCTCAACTATTTTTTATTTTATTCGGTAGGTTGCTTACTTTGAGAGAAATTTGACACTTTTATAAGGAATATAACATAAAAACACATGGGAAGGAATTGATGATGTAGATGACCTTTAGTTGTTGTCAATTAAGAATTGATAATACACGATGCATGTTACAGTACTACAAACTAGATTCCTTCTGGAGTTAGCACATGAGTATTGAATCATAGTTGTAGTTTCTAACTTCTTGTATTGGTTCATCAATCTTGAAATTCGAGACATTGCATGTCTTCATTGCTTCATGTTTGAATAATTTGCATCATATCGTATCAAATAGGAAATTAGGAATTATGATTATTATTACTTTATGGATCTGTTAAGTTACTTTTAAGTTTGCATGGTTTAGTGTGAAATTATTCTAGTCCCCAAACACATATAATCAAGGAATTATAGCGTGATTTCAAACATTAAATATCAACAAAATCGTTTAAAGGATATTGAAAGGAAAAAGGTGATGGAAGATAGAAAGTGCCTTACTTAAATTCTCTAAGGATTTTTTCAATAGTTGCTCCAAAAGCTTCACTTCAAGGCCCTTCAAGATCGTCTCCAACAATGCTATACCATCGGCTTCAACAATGTTGCTCCAAAAAATGTCCTCGAGGTCTTCACAACAAGTTTACTAGAAGTTGCTCCAACAATATATTCAATAAGGTCTTCATTGTCAACTCGTCTCTTGTTTGGGTGCCTTAATGTGCACGATGACATGTTTCCGAGATCGAATTCAATGCAAGGCATATTTGAAACTCTAACTTTGTCGTCGATGTCTTATTAGAAATTATTTGAGTTTTTCATTTTGTGTTTTTAAGTTAGATATTGTTTCAGTTTTTTACATTTATAATTTTATCTGTCAATGTGAGCTCGTATTAAGGGCAGTGCGTGGAACAACCCGAGACGGGATAGATCGCGGAAAAGAGGCCGGCGGAAGAACATGTAAAGTGCCAGCATTGCTCTATATTCAGGTATTTTAGTTATTTACATAATTGAAATAATATTAATTTTGTTCAAATATGCGATACCTAGCCATGGTACGCTTTGATGATTCCATCTTTGAGGAAGAGCTTTCTTCATCCCTATCTCCGAGTGCTCTTGTTGCGAAAAAAGGCACGAAATGCAAAGGTCGAATTTAATACTTTGATAGACGCGCCTCAAACACACGAAACGAGAAGAGAAGATAAAACAACTTATGAGCCGGCTAGAAAAGATATCGGGTAATAATAAAAAGTCAAAAGGATATTTTTTGTTACTGCATGAGATGAATTGTGATAGTTTGATTTTTAAATTTTTACATTGACTAAACTAACAAAAAGTTATTTTGTATGTAGCATTCTCGGCACTTGCCGAAACCGGTGTTGGTGGTAGTGGGACACAAGGGCAAGAGATTTCCCAACAACCCTCTTGTACACCTTCTACTCCTTTAGGTGCCGGGCAAGACACACACACCACCTGCACACGGACACCCGACAGACGCATGAACGTGTTGGCAATGATGAGGCGATATGGCCAACTACATTATTGTGTTTCCTGGAGCTACACGTGTCGGCTCCACAGGGGACCATTAATGGCACGTTGTTGGTGAGAACGATGAAGGTGTCCCTATAAAGCATGTACAACTCCCGAGGTAAATTTTAATATTTTAACTATTTCATGTACTTTATCTAAAACATATTTATCACGATTTTTTTATTTTTAAATTAATGATAATATCTTAATACGGTAGGAAACAATGAGTTCTATAGGTATACGGGAGAGCCATGCATTGGTAATTTTTTGGCCCAACCATACACACGGGGTGAATTCCCGAGTTCCAACACTGAAAAAGAGCTTCTAGATTATCTACGAAACCCTTTTTTGGGGTCGGCATATTTGATAGAGCACGACGGTGGCTCGGGTTGCCGACAAATATTTGAAATATACCAGGGACACCTATAGGGCGCAATTGCAATTTCAACCCTAGATATGAGCGTCCTCTCATAGTTCTAGAGAGTGAGTGGAGAGCACTCATCCATGACGGAAAAGAGAAAGGGCAAAGAAAGAAGGAAAAAATACCAAGTCTGGACCCTTGAGTATTACAACTTTAATTCAATAGCTTTTAATTTTCTCATGTCTAAAATAAAAGTGTGCCACGTCATATCGACTTTAATCTTTTGATGCTAGGTTGCACCCGACACCTCAAGGCAACCAAAGATAGGATTGAAAAAAAGGGCCATCACTAAAAGCTAGGCAGGGCGGCTACTTGAAATTGGCCACCACAGAAATTGTAATTAAGTAGCTAAACATCTTATAATTAATTGATATCGCCTTCCAACGTTTTTGTAATCCTATCAAATATGATTAAAAATACACGCGACATATGTAATGTAGGGTGATGACTTCGGAACGTAAACAACGAGAGGAAGATAAAAATATCGCTTTCCATTTCGGCTATCAAGCCGTAGTTGAACGTCGCATAAGCTTGGGGGCGAGGGTCCCAAGATCGACGAATGCTCGATAAGGTAAAACATTAACCTTTCAATATGTTTGTTTTCATCCATAAATTTAATGTCTAACAACTTTGTTTAAATCAGGGGAGCAACACTACGAGACGACGCAAATAACCCGGTTTTAGAGCCAAATGTAGATGATCCTCACGTGCAACGATCATTGTAGTAGGGACCAGGGCCGACAATGCTACTATCGATGAGGGCCATGACGGTAATTAATTTCCACTTATAATTTTTTCTAATTATACCTTGATGGTTGTCCTTATAACGTTTTTTTTAAATGACGAGAGAATGTTTCCCTTGAGGATCTTACCACCAGAGAGGAAGATAGGGAGCAACAGATCAACGACGATCAATCGGTGCACCGTGTAAATAATCTCATTGCAATTTTTTTTATTAATATTATCGAACTAGTTCAATGATATTTAAAAAATGACAATTAAAATTTAATATTATCTGTTTTTGTAGGCGATGCATCATGGATGAGACCGTGACATCGTGACCTACCTTAGCCAGACTGAGTCGTGCGCAAGCGATGCACCGGGTAAATAATCTCATTGCAATTTTTTTTATTAATATTACCGAACTAGTTCAATGATGTTTAAAAAGCGACAATTAAAATTTACTATTATCTGTTTTTTGTAGTACGATGCTCTGGGTCCTTGGATGAGACGGACATCGTGACTACGCAACTAGGTCGATCTTGAGCAAAATCAGTGCACCAGTAAATAATCTCATTGCAATTTTTTTTATTAATATTACCGAACTAGCTCCAATGATATTTAAAAACCGCTCAATTAAAATTTAATATTATATCTGCTTTTTGTAGGCGATGCCCGTCATCGGATGAGACCGGTACATCGTGACTACCCAACTAGGTCGGGCCACGAACAAGCGAGTGCACAGGTAAATAATCTCATTGCAATTTTTTTATTAATATTACTGAACTAGTTCAATGATATTTAAAAAGCTGACAATTAAAATTTAATATTATCATGCTTTTTGTAGGCGATGCCCCATCACCGGATGAGACCGGATCATCGTGACTACCCAACTAGGTCGGATGTCGACAAGTTTGGTGCACCGGGTAAATAATCTCATTGCAATTTTTTTTATTAATATTACCGAACTAGTTCAATGATATTTAAAAGCGACAATTAAAATTTAATATTGTCTGTTTTTGTAGGCAGATGCCGATCTTATGGATGAGACTAGACATACGTGACTACGCAACTAGGTCAGCAAAGTGCGGGATTTGAAAGGCACGCAAACAGGAGCGAGCATGATGATATTGATGATGTAATTAGGAGCTTTAGAAATAGGAAGAAGAAAAAAAGAAAATTCGATAATGTAAAATATTGTATTATACTTGGAACGTTACCAATGACCATAGAGCTTCCACCTTCACGTGGTTGGCCCTCGTTTAGTAGAGAATAATTTATTGGAGCGATTTAATCTTGGATGCAAACCACCCTCGATCCAATTAGGTAGCGATAAAAAAGTCACGAGCTTGACTTAGTTGCTACTCTTTCAGATCGTGGGAGGCTTGTTCCAAGTTCATGCGACTCTAATAAATTGTTCTTGAAACGAAGAGGAGCTTATGCGGGTATGTTTTGACATTTTTCAACATATGTTCTAACATTATCATAAGAATGCATCTTAGAGTAAAAATACTACATCAATTACTTGTATTTATTGTATAGATAATGATGGATTTTAATTGACTTGGCAGGTGCGGTACAAATCCTCTTGCATCATGAGCTTAATACTAACTTGTCAACCAGGGTCATTTCGAGGATATTTTTGCTTGTGCGCTTGACCGAGGTTCAGTAATGTCACATTTTGTAAGTTCGCTTTACTGAGTTCATAATTCAATATTAAGCTTGTTCATGATTATTATCTAGGTTTTTTTGTATGTGTTTTTTCATCTATTTGATTGTAAGCAACTCTCGCATGTTTCCGTTGTTCACTATGATTTCTCCCATTACCACTCCCAGGGATGAATCCGACTTTATTGTTACATAGGTTACTTTATTGTTACTATAGATTTCTCCATTTACGATTTCATAGGTTACATCATGTAAAGTTGTCAATCTCGAGGTTGGTGATGAGCTTTAGTTCTCGAGATTTGGGGCTTTTCGATATTTTCTCCCTCATGTCATTCCCCGCATCACCTCGTTGTTTGAGCATGCCAATTGTCTACCACTTGTACCAATTGGCACATGTCAATCTCTACGAGTGGTGCCACATTTCACCTATTTTCAGGTGAGAGTTTAGGGTTTCTCTAACATAGCTTCATAGAAATCCGATTCGTGTTTCTGCTTGAATATTGTCACATAATACTCATGGTTTGGATTGATGAGCATGTTACGAATGGTTGGTTGATTCATAAGAACCACCCATATAGTCATCTTGAGATATTTCGAGGAGTTTTCTCGGGTTTCCTTTTTCACCGTTTCTAGTGGGTGGGATGGTGTGGGGTGATGCATCAATACTTGGGTGCTCTTGTAGTAGGGAATTTGTTTTTGGGGGATATAAAGGAGCATTTGATGTAGATATCCCATTGGATGCATTCATAGATGGGCACGAGAG
This sequence comes from Pinus albicaulis, assembly GCA_034641835.2. NCBI lineage: Eukaryota > Viridiplantae > Streptophyta > Pinopsida > Pinales > Pinaceae > Pinus > Pinus albicaulis. The sequence goes on from CM076583.1 coordinate 795,013,218, forward strand.
GTCTAGAATTTAAATTAAAAATATGCAACCTCTGCATGGCAACTTTCGAAGAGTTGCGAGAGACAGTTAAAAGATTGTTTTGTGGTGGCCTTATATAGTCGTGATTTCTTTCTATTATCTTAATGCAAATATATAGTCCGGTCTCATTAAAATGAGGGATTGTGGTTGTATTTCTCTTTGGTTGTTTCTCTCTTAATGCTCCGAAGTTGCCAAAAGTTGCGATAGTTGTTTAGTTTGCTCGTTACAACTTAAAAGTGGTTTTTAGCAATGGGAGTCATGTTTTTTAAGGTTCATACTAATATGAAGATCTTGTAATTCTATATTCAGCATAAGAGAAGATGGCCTACTCGCTTTGGGCGGTATGACAACAATTGCCACATCTACCTCATTGGGTAACAATGGAAAGGGGAAGAAGTTGGGTGCAATGTTTGATAATTATGGCAGGACAATTGTCTTCTCTTTCGAGTTTTTCACCCATTTCCTTTAATCGCTCAAGCGAAGAGGGACTGCGAGATTACGCTGCGAGAGAGAAGGTAGTTAATACAAGAGCTATGGAAAAGGAGTTGTACTTCAACAAGGATGGCTCGAGTGACAAAATGAAACTGCGGGTCGAGAGAAAAAATTATGTTTAAAGAAGGTCCACCCGCACGTGAAACTTCACTATGCGGTGGATCTTTCCTTGTCCACTTATATGAAATTTTAATGTGTTATTTTAATTTTTCATGGAGGGTTGTTATTTTAGATGTGTGCTCTGGTTTTCTTTTTTAACGTTGTATTAGTTCCCCCCTCTTAAATGTCTTAGATTTGGTAGAGCATAATTTGAAAACTCAAAGGTGAAAGGAAACATATTTGTTACCCTGGTGGTCTAAAAGGAAAAGGGTAATGTGTGAGTCAAATTTTATTGTTATTGACGGTGTAATGAAATGTATCTCATATGCTATGGTTTTGGCCTTTTTATTGGTTGAATTAGAGGACCAGTTGAAAATATTGAGGCCAAGTAAGTTTGGTTTTCCTTTTTCTTGATGGTTTGGTGTATCTAATTGAATTAGTTGCCTAAGGTATTTTTGGTTGCAAACTCCTTTTCATTTTTCATACAGTATTGGCCTTGTGGAATACATTTGATTGTGTGGTCTTGTTAGATCTACAACATTTGTAGTTGTCTAGTCTTATGGCCTGACGTGCACTTTTATTATGGAAATAGTTGATGCAATATTGTCATTTAGTCCTTTCTATGCGGGGTAGCATGTTGAGAAGTTTCTTGTGAAACATTTGGTATTCAAAATGACACTTGATCCTATACTGACATCATGCACTTGACTTCAAAATTCATATTCAAAGTGTGCCGGACAATTCTTGCAAAATTTCAAATATTTATGTTGTTTTAAACCATTATCTTTTTCATGTATTGGATCTCTGAAAATGTGAAAAAGACTTTGGTATGAAACCAAGCTGGTGAATAATTTCCGGCAAAAAAACCACTTCCAAGACATGATTTAGAAGTAGAACATATGTACTTATGAAGCATAGAAAGATATCCTTGATGCATTGTCAATGTTTGGCTAGGGTTATTTTTGGAGAGAATAACTCCTTATTCCTAGAATAGTGATCTTCAATACAAGTAAATGCCGAGAGAAGAGAGATCATCGTGTGACGCAACAAAACTGAAATTGGACCCCTAAGGAGAGTTGCAGTGTCTACAATCGTCTGTCATGGCATTTTCCGCTGGTTTACCCCGTTCTTTTCCTCGACTGGGTCTTCATTGACTTCTTCTTTCTTAGGGGTTTATTTATCAAATTCGTAGAATTTGATAAATAAATACCATCCAAAATGGTTGGACTTTAATTTATATTCCCGACTTTATATTATCTCCAAGCCTTATAACCAATGTTTAACTTTCAACACTTTGTATTTATACTCCACGTTTCTTTTTAAATAAATAACTTGTAATGAACTTTCGGCTCTATATTTCACCACCCGACCTTACAAAAATCACGCTCCGTACTTATGCTAATTATCCAGCTAATCGTTTAATTAAACAATTTCATTATACTCGGCCCCACTCTATATATATCAATAACCAATCAAACACTCGTATCGTACCGGCTATCCTCCCACACCTTAGTTAACCTACGGGCAAGTTCAACGTGCGACCACGGTCCGATGGCCCTTCTCCAAATCAACGACTCTTGGCAATTTCACTCGGCTTCCAACGTCGGACTTTAAGCGTGCGGTGGCGCGGGTTAAACGGTGGTTTTCCGGGGTCACTTCGCCACGTGTCGCTCTCCTATGGAATCGCTCGCGAATATGAAATACCGCTACCCGCAAAAGCGGTGCGATATGGGAAACCCGCTTTTGTGATTCCGCTCATGGTTTTGGTACAGGCTTGACTACGGGTGCAAGTACGGTTCCGCTTTCCTTTGTTTGTTAACTCATGTCCAATCCTCGGGTCAGGGTTCCGAAAGCACAACAATCTTGTCTCTTTATTAAGCGGGATTTTTTATATTTGAACATGTTGTTCACGACCCCGGTTCTCTTAAGTCGAGCCCGCGGACTTCAAACGGCGATAAACCATAATTCAAACCAAATTCGCGTTCCAAAATAGCACTGCTGACGTCGACCAATTTTGTGACGCGAAAACCAAATGAATTCACACCCTAATCTTTTTCGGGTCCGAAGTTGGGTCTGGCGTACGGAGAGATAGTGAGTGGCGAATTTCTTATCAAATTCGCCCTAATCTTTTCGGGTCATTTTTCATTGTTCCCCGCCACCCCTTTTGACTTTGTAAATAAAAAAAATTGCGTCACGTCATTTTCATTGTTCAGATGCGCTATGCGATCTTCCATGCAACAAAATTCAAAAACCAAGCCGTTAACGCTTGCCGACCGTTACCTTCTGTCGAAGAGATTGAAGCCGAGTATTTCAGTGTTCTTCTGTCATAACCAGCGCACTGTTTAAACACGTTTCATTTCCCACGTAAACGAGTATTTATTCCAATTCCCCCGCTAAACTCTCTAAAAAAATCCTGGGTTTTTAGTTTTAATTTCGCACTAAGGTGCTGAAAAAGAAGTTCGATTTGGTCTTTTTCGTTCCCCAATCCGCAATTATATTCCCCAAAAGCGGTAATTGTGCCCTCTTTTCCACAAAACCATCGAAATTCCATTTCACGAATCCATGAGAACCGGGAAATGGAAGTTCCGTAGCTCGAATGTCATGCCCATCAATGCCCCTCACAAGGACTTGGATTATTTGCCTTTAGCCGATATGGATTTTCAAATTAAGGACTTGCGTCTGCTGTGAGAATCCTCTTCGAATATTTTGCGGCTGCAGAGACAATTATTTGAATGGTTACGACATCTTTGGACTTTGGGAATCAAATATTCCTATGTACCTTCTCCCCTCGGTCCATATTTTTTCTGAGTTAATCCATTATTGCTCACGCAAAGTATGATCCCAACCACACGAGCGAGTTTTATCCCCAAGTCAAAATGTCCTTTTCCCAATAACTTGCTCAATCCATAAATGAAATGCTACAATTCCAACACTAGTCAAAGCTCTCACTCCCCTGTCCATGGTTGAATTACTTGAGAAATCTACTAAGTTATCCCATGAAGAGTTAAAGCACTCTATGCCAAACCTTCATGTTACCGAGAGCATCGACCTAAAAACCCTCCCCCTTATGGTTATACTTTCTTTCTTGATGAGGGTAGAGTTATTTTAGACATGATATCTTCCATAATGGGCTTCAATACTAGTGAGTGTGTTGATCACTTAACCCTAGTATTGTTATCCATTTTTACCCCAGACGATCTCCTGCTGTCAAGTACGATTTTGCATCTTATATTGCCGACAAAATCCATGATCGGGTTCATGAGATTTGAGAATGAGAGAGTATTTAAGTATTCTTCTATCATATATCATCTCATGATTTACTTTCGATCGAGAAAATTTCCCTTTTATGTTAAGAAACTTGATGCCAAAGGGAATCCTAGGTCGATCATCTTTTTGGTCGCCATTACTCACAAATCCTCCGATTCTCCTTATTCCTATAATGAGTTTGTCGACCCTTTTTGTTCATCCTACAACTATCTTGTTGATAGGAGTCTCTCCTCCTAGAATTAACAATGAAATCAAGAAAATCCTTCGACTCTCAAAGCATTACAAGATAGGTGATAAGGTACCTATATAAAAACTACACGAGAGATCGGGATATATGGATGTGAATTATGCCCATTCAAACTGCCCAAGTATGTCCCAATGAGACTCTTTGCATTAGAATATTTCAGTGCAGATGAATAATTCGGATATAATTCATTTTTGCAATGCAAAGAAAAAGGCTCAACTCGGGATCAAGAGCCAATTAGGTCCCTTCATTTGTAACTCTAGGAAGCTGGACGGGAAGCAGAAAGGATTTTTAGAAGACCATCTCGACTACAAAAGAGTTTCTCTTTGGGTGCCTTATGATCCAAACAACTTTATCCGTGATAGAAGAGTGAAAAATAAACAATCACCATACATCCCAGTCAAAGAATCCCGAAATAGAACAATATGCTAATATGGATGAATGGACAGAAGGGACATTGGTTGAAAATGATAGTGAGCGAGTCAATGTTGAAAATGTAATGAAAGATCTTGAAAAGATACTTGACCTAGAATCTTTTGGACGAGTGCGAGGGATCTTCTTCGACGAGACTTTACAACAAAATTTGCAGGGGAGATTAGTACGATGAGCGAGTAGAATCTAAAGGAAAAAGAAAAGGAGCTCGATATACAAATAATTGAAAAATTCATAATGACAAGCAGCAACCGAGATACTTCTAAAGAACAAGGTCAAGGACAAATTCCTCCTGCTCGGATCGGTGAGCTTGAAAATTTCTATTTTACAAACTCCTCTCGAATATAGAAAAAGGGCAAAAAGAGAGAGGCTGAAACAACTACTCCTATTGGTGGCTCTTCGAACGACAAAATGTTAAAAGGCAGAAATTAACTCCCCTTCCGGAAGATGAATCATTTCAGGGAAATCCCCGACGACGAGGGAACAAAAAGACGATCAGACAAAACGGATACAGGGTAGTGGGACGAGAATACGAGAGGCAACAAAAGTGCAGAAATATCTTCTTTCAAACCTTCAGAGCTGCACGGGACATCAAAAGAACATTCACCAATATAAGGGCCAGGGAACGATCCACTTAGACTTCAAGTATACAACCAATATTTGAAGATGGCTCAGAAAAATCAAGAAAGATTGATGTCGACTTATGACATCCAACGGGTAAGATGTTAATGAGCCATTTGAAGCCCCAAGGTACAGCGACCTCGTGACAGTATGCAGTTACGCTTAGGACTAATTTTGAAGTCTTAGTAAAGGATATCCATCCTTTAGATCAAATTGAGCTACACAAGCAAACGGGTGAGATGATTTATTCTACTCTGACGGATAAATCAATGATGACCCATAAGTTGCAGGATTCTTTGGATAATACTAATACACGGTTGCAGCTTGAAAAAGCCTCCTCCCGGACTAAGGATAATAGAATCAAAAACTTTAGAGGAAATAATCATTGGTTTGGGTCATAATCCTAAAGATGTGAAAGGTATTGAAGCTTTGATCAAGAGAAAAGATGATGATATTGCAGCTACGAGAAAAAAATTAAAGTTATCGACCTCAAGACATCCACTGATCTGCAGAAATCATCGAAACAAAATTTACGAGGAAGAACTAATGGATTTGCTCTTAAAATTGAATGAGCAACTTACCCATAGCTGAAAAAGAGCTTGAGAATGCATTAAAAGATAGCGGGAAAATATTCTAGTATCTACTGGCGGGAGTAGTGACAGATGTACAGCAACAACAGTCGACAGTAGAATTGTCACCCGAGAGCAACACCTGCAAATTTGAACACCGATGAATTAACAAAGTCAATGGAAGATATGAACATTCGGGCCATAGAGCTTCACAAAACAAAAGGAACAATTGTGCCACTCTAGAACATAAATATGATCTTTCGAAATGAGTGTTGTCTGATAAAACAAGAGAAGTGAACAAATTAGAAAAAAAAGTCAAAGCATTGGAAAAGGATCTCACATTGGAGAAACCTTTAAAAGAAATAAATGATATTCTTTGGGATAATATCATTCAATCAATAAAGGATGTTTGGCCCTCAATTCGGATAATGGATGAACAGAATAACTTAGTTAAATTGGCTGCTGGATGAGATTGAGAGATCAAGACAAGAGTTGGGAAATATGCCGAGAAGAGGCCAATAGACTTATACATTTTTTGAATACTCACACTAAGAATCAACTTGAGAAATTAGTATTCGGGACGGAGACCTGAACAATTACGGAAATAAAGAAAGTTTTTACTAAAAGAAATGCAGTGCAGAATTTAGAACAAAGGTGCTCGTGATATGCAAGAAGAAATCATTGCCTTTCAGAGAAATATTGAATATTTTGTTAAATAGAGGATTGCTCGAGTCCTATAGTTGCAGAAGATAAGCTAATGGACCTTGATAGTTATGTTGAAAAATTGGACAAATATGCTTGATAATCAAGCTAGTTCTTCAACTCGATTCATCAAAGTGACATTATCTACGGGGAAAAACCTTCATGACGGATTGAGAATTTATTTTATCTTGAGCATGAAGTAAATCATTTGTTCCCCAAATCAACCCTGATTACTAGTATATCTGAGGTCTGATGAAACACTAAGAGAGTTGCAAATGACCAGAGTGCCGAAGTTCAATGGTGGGAAGAAATGATGGAACTTTTGTAAAAAATTATCCTTACATAAATTTTTGCCTATTTACCACAGATATATCATGATAAAAAGGATAAAAGGATGAACAAAGGTCAAAGAGTATCGTAGATTAAAGAGTATCGGTGAAATGAAATAATCAACATAGAATTACTAAAGAGGACAGCAGACAAGCCAAGATATAGGGCCTCGCCTCAAAGCACATTCTTAAAAGAAGGAAATGCAGACAACATCGAGTTATCATTTTTCTTATCTACGGAGACCATGTCTGTCTCTATATTGTTGTAATGACTTCATGGAATATTTTACTTCATATAATATATTAAAAAACAACGTTTTTTCTCTTGTGAAAAAAAATGATTAATGTTTATCACTCGCCTTCAAAACTAGCGATGTTGGTCTATGTTGTTGGTTTATTGATATGGTTCGATGGTCTTCCTCACATGATTAGCGTTTTTCTTTGTTCTATGGATTTTAGGTACTTTAATTTGTATTTGGAACAATGGACGTCGGTATTCTATCTCGTTGCTTTACTATTCTACATCATTTGCTATTTCACTTTCTTATAGATGCCCTCCGGGCATATTTGGATGCTTTCTCGGATTGTCGATAATCTCCATGTGGACCGATACTCGGGTTTAATATCAAGTCCCTCGTATGTGACATGGGGTATTTTTCTATCCTTTACTGCGGGGTGGGACTTCCACATTTACGGATGGATATTTGGGTTCCAATCTTTAGATGTGAAAATGTAATGACTTCATGGACTTTGTTTACTTCATATAATATATTCAAAACAACGTTTTTTCTCGTGAAAAAAAATGATTAATGTTTATCACTCTTGCCTTCAAAACTAGCGATGCTTTGGTCTATGTTGTTCGGTTTATTGATATGGTCTCATGGTATTTTTTATATTTGGGACATATCACACTCCTCACATGATTAGCGTTTTTCTCTTGTTCAAGGATTTTGGGTACTTTAATTTGTATTTGGAACAATGGACGATCGGTACTCTATCTTGTTGTTTTACTATTCTACATCACTTTGCTATTTCACTTTCTTATAGATGCCTTGGGCATATTAATTTGGATGCTTTCTCGGATTATCGATAATCTCCATGTGGACCGATTTACTTGGGTTTTATATCATGTCCACGTATGTGACATGGGGTATTTTTTCTATCATTGTCTAGGGTGGGACTTCCACTTTTCCGGATGGATATTTGGGTTCAAATCTTTAGATGTGAAAATGTAATGACTTCATGTCTTGTTTTACTTCATAAAATATATTCAAAACAACATTTTTTCCTCTTTTTAAAGTTTCATAAAATTGAACTCTCGTCGCAATTCCGGACGTCCCATGCTAGCGTCGGAATTGTGACGATATCAAACGCTCGAAAGTGCGACGTTCAAAAACTTCGGACCATATTTCGTCGTAATTGTGACGATTCTACGACGTCGGAAGAGCGACGTCCAAAAACTTCCGACCACATTTCGTCATAATTGTGACAGGTTTACGAGACATTGGAAGAGCGACATCCAAAACGTCGGACCACATTTCGTCGTAATTGTGACGATTCGGACGTCGGAAGAGCGACGTTTAAAACGTCGGACCACATGTCGTCGGAAGTGCGACAGATTATAGAGGTTGGAAGTGCGACGGATTAGGAGACGTCGGAAGAGTGACGCTTGTTTGGAAGCGATGGAAAAGTGTCGATACTGCGACACTTTTTGGTTGTGTCGGAACTACGACGGCACGGTAAACCACGGTTTGCCCTCCCTCTAACTGTCGCTCCTGCGACGACAATGGGTCGGAATAGCGACGATTTGGCAGTCGGAATTTCCGCCAAATGTTCTAGTGGCACAAGAGGGATTCCTGTTTAGGAATGCCCTTCTCTTCCATGGGAGGCCATGGAGAGATTGTACTTCATCTTCCTCACATCATGGCTTGAGGCCAAAGCATTCATCTATAGCTACTGCGTTATTCTTGCAGCAAGAGAATGCTGGATTTGCTTTTGTTGCAGTGAGGGACCATCACCATCTCACTTCCGAAGTTTTTCTATAGAGGAGAAGCCATCTCTTCCTCTAGGAGATCATCAAAGGAGATTCTGGAGCCTTTTATTGCATATATTGGCATTGGGACATTGTTTCTTCTCATGTCTAGCGCAACACCTTTCTCCTACAGCGTTATTATCTAAGAGGGTTTGCAGGAGGAGATCATTTTGTGCACTAGAGAGTGCAATATTCAGGGAGGAGATTAGCTCCTTCACTTTGGAGATCATTGGAGGAGGTTTAATTGTCATTGCAACATTTATTCCCCTTCTCCTATGTTTTATTATATTTGAGTTGCAACAATTACACTACAACTTCGGCATTTCACTGTTTTACATGTTTTAGCCAATCCCCTAGAGGATTGTTGTAATAAAGTTTTCTGGGGTTGAGATCTTGCTCCTGTTGAACTCTTAGTTAAACTGAGAGGGGGGGGGGGGGGGGGTGAATCAGTTTAACACATTCATAATCTTTTAAAGTTTTATTAAACCTTATTTACACCTTCATTTCAAGTCCAACTTAATATGTGAGTAATCTTAGAATGTGAGCAGCAAGTGTTAATATAATAGAACAACAGACTTAATATGAGAGCAGCAGGTATTAAGAAGATGATATAAATCAGATCAACACATAAAAATCATGCACAGAGACACCAGATATAAGTGGAAACCCATAAAGGGAGAAAACCACATCTTATTATTGTTGTGATGCAAAGGCAAGCTCCAACTCCCTTTCACCACTGTTTTTCTGCAGGCACCAACCTACAGGAGGCTCCAACCTCAATTCTGCAAGCTACAACTTGCAAGGAAGCACCAACTCCCTTCAATTTTCTGCAGGCACCAACCTACAGGAGGCTCCAACCTCAGTCAGCTACAACTGACAGCTATCAAGCTGCAACTTGATAGGGAAGCTCCAACTTCCTCAATTTAACAAACTGAATGTTTGTTGATTTACCTCAAATATCAGATCTGTTCTATAGCTTCTCTTTCTTCTCTTAATCTTCTCTGATTTATTCTTCTATATTCTACATTCTCTATATTTGCTCTCTCTCTCACGCTCTCTTCTAGAGCTTATCAAATTGATAATATATATAGAAATTTTCACATGACTGTTTGTATTTCACAAGGAATTTGAAGTGAACAGTCATGACTCTTTGGCTTCTGTCTCCTTATTCCTTTTTCCAACTCATTTTTAGAATTACTACAATATGTACAAATTTCCATGCTACAGTGGGATTTTGTCTTTTCCTTAGGATACTTGCCTTTGCATCACAAACAATAATAATAAAAAATTAATTACAACATTTACATTCACATTCTTAATTACATATTTCAATTTTACTCAGCTCCTTTTCTGGATTTTAGCTTTACTGGATTTGTCTTTTCCTGCTGTTGTTAAGAACCTGTTCTGCATACTCTTTGTTCACTGTCATCTGCATATTCCCTATTTTCTGTTTAACGCCCAACATATATATGGTCACGGTTTCATAAATATTTAAAGCACCAAACTATATTACATTCCCCACTTAAATATATAAATCAGCGCTGAGGTTAAAGTGGTAGCAGGTTGGTAGAGAGTTCACCGTTCGATCGGAGATAGACAGTCAGCAGGAGCAGAACCAGCCTGGCAGTTAACGGGAGGGGTGCCTCCGTAGTTGACTCACAGATCGGGCGTTGACCCACGATCAACGACCACAATTAACTGTGGGGCCATACCCCGACCATGTTGTACCAATGGAGCGGTGCCTCCGCAACCACCAATATGTGGTGTCTTCGCCCGCGCACCACCATTGTGCCACCACTTCTTGAACAAATTTTAAGTCTTAACCCTACGACTATAGAACTCATCTATCTATTTACTTTAATAAAAGGTTAACCGTCGCTTATATATATCATCACATATAATCATAGCTTTGGATTAAACCCATAAACCTTAATACATGTTTGATTGGGCCCCACACATAAAATCAATAACCAATCAACTGCATGCACCCGTACCTGGCTATCCTCGCGCCATCTAACGGTTGTCATCACGTTGCCCCATCCAACGGATATCGCATGGGCCACTTGCACGAAAGATAACGCACGATGACGCGTCGTACCTGGACTATCGTTTGCGCACCTTGGTTAAACTCCGGGCAAGTCCGACGCACGATCACCGTCCGATGGCCCTCTTCCAGATCAACGGCTCGTGTCAATTTCGCTCGGCATCCAACGTCGGTTTTTAACACGTGAAGGCACACTTTAAGTGGTGGTATTGGAATAGTAGCCTGGCCACGTGTCAGATAGTCTATGGAATCGCTGCCCATTCCTTCAATACCACTTTCCGTATAAGGGTGGTGCGAAAAATTCCAGAAACCGCCGTTACTATTCTCTGTTCCTCCTCATGGTTCCGTTGCTTTACTCCAGGTTCCATCCAGCTCCTCGTTCCATCGTCATTCTTGTATTTACCATTTCCTCAGCCCAGTTGGTTCAGTCAATTTTGAACCAATGCTGCACCAAGTTATAGTCTCGCTTCTCCTCCCATACTCAGTCGAGGAATAGGACCATTTTACTGTATTCCTATATTATAAACACAGTGCCCGAACATGAATTCAACCTTACTCCGTCTATACAGAAAGTCTCCCCAATTATGCACAGTACATCATTAAACCAATTACAGGGTATACGCGTTTCAATTTCCATACAGAACCCAAATTCCAAATCTCATATGATTGCTCAAAGACGTAAGTCATTCTCCAAAATTAAATAACAATTGCTCATGAGTCCTAAATTATGAACCCGTACTCCCACAGAGAGTGTTCAAATGGACTATATACACATAATCCAACCACGGATTTTTATTCAGTCTGAGCAGGTCTGTACAGGTCTGTCCTCAATTCCTCTGCTGCCTCTCTGCTTCAAAGTTTGTCTCCTTGTAACTGTTCCTGTTTCTACATATGATACCTCCTTTGCCATCAATGGAAACATTTCCAACAGTCTCCCGCTTTGGCATTGATGGAAATACATTTTCTCTGTTTGCCTGCTCTTTCTCCTGTTGCTTGCTCTTCCTATTTGCCTACTCTTCCTCCTGTTGTTTGCTCTTCCTGTTTGCCTGCTCTTCCTCCTGTTGTTTGCTCTTTCTATTTGCTCTTTCTCCGGTTGATTTCTCTTCCTCCCCCTTTGAAATCAATGGCAAAGGGTTGCTTTTTGCATTTCTTCTCTCTGAGTTATGTTTAGGTCCTCTACTGCTGACTTTGTACCATGCTGCTCCAAAGTGATGTATAAAACTTGTTGAGAGAACACTTTGAGGATTATCAAATTTGAATCTACACGGTAAATTGATACAGTTCAAACGCATAGACTTCTTTCACTTGTATAGAGCTAAAAGTGAGAATAATGATACTTCATAGAATACAGATGTATCATCTTTTATCTAATCAGAGATGTATGATTGGATTCAAACTGATGCTTTTGTTCTGTAATTGACCTTTTCATGCTTGAATAATGCAAACAACTCTAGGATAATAACTTGGTGTTCTTTTGTCTTAATCCTTTGATCCTGAGGACCTGATTCATGCTTTCCTTGCTGGCTGATCTCCCCCTGGAATGATATTATCATTTCTGTTCTCCCCCTGAGACTGTGCTTTCTCTTTATATCAGAGAGTAGCATCTACAGATACTACCCCTTGTTTATCCCTCAAATATTGGAATGGTTCTCCAGCAAGAGGTTTGGTAAATATATCAGCTATCTGTTCTTTTGTTGGTACATATTCCAGTTTCACTATCTTCTGAGCCACTTGTTCTCAGAGAAAATGATACTTGATTGGGATATGCTTAGTTTTTGAGTGAAGCACAGGATTTTTAGATATACTTATAGCACTCATATTATCACATTTAATTGAGATAGGTTTATCAATGCTTACCTTCATGTCTTGTAGAGTTTGCTTCATCCACATGACTTGTGTACAACATGCTGTTGCTGCAATATATTCTACTTCTGCTGTAGATAGGGAGATAGATGTTTTTTTCTTGCTTAACCATGCCACCATACTTTCTCCTAGATAGAATGCACCTCCACTTGTACTCTTCCTGTCATCCACACAGCTGGCCCAATCTGCAACTGTGTATGCTGATAAAGTGAAGTTTTTGATTTTAGGATACCAAAGTCCATACTATGTTGTTCCTTGTAGATATCTAAATATTCTTTTGACTGCAAGAAGGTGATTTTGTTTAGGTGCTGCTTGATATCTAGCAACTAGTCCTACTGCTAGCATGATGTCTGGTCTTGATGCAGTCAGATACAATAGACTTCCAATCATGGATTTGTAGAGTTTTTGATCTATATCAGCAGACCCATCATCAGCACACAGCTTGCAACATGTGGTCATGGGAGTTGACACAGGTTTGCAGTCCTCCATTTTGAATTTTTTCAGCATTTATTTTAAGTATTTTTCCTGAGAGATGAAGGTGCATGTGTTATTTTGTTGAATTTGCAGTCCCAAGTAGAAACTGAGCTCTCCAATCATAGACATTTCAAACTCTGTTTTCATCTCATCAGAAAACCCTTTTGCTAGTTCATCTTTGTTGCTTCCAAACATAATGTCATCAACATACACTACAACAATCAGGAGTTCATTTTCATGGGCTTTTATGTATAGATTGTTGTCTACTCCACCTCTCTTAAAACCCTGTTTTTGCAAATGTTTATCCAGTCTTGAGTACCAAGCACGAGGAGCCTGTTTCAGTCCATATAGGGCCTTCTTCAGTCTGCATACATAGTATTCTCTATCTGTCAATGAGAAGCCTTCTGGTTGTTCCATGTACACTTCTTCTTCTAGATCTCCATTAAGAAAAGCAGACTTTACATCCATTTTATATACTTCGAAGTTTTGATAGCATGCAAATGCCAGGAACATTCTGATAGCTTCCATTCTGGCTACAGGGGAAAATGTTTCATCGTAATCAAGTCCTTCAATTTGTGAGTATCCTTTGCAGACAAGTCTGTCTTTATTCTTGATTACTTGTCCTTCCTCATTCATTTTATTTTTGAATACCCATTTTGAGCCTATGACATTCTTCTCAGCAGGTCTAGGAACTAGTTCCCAGGTATTTTTCTTCTCAATTTGGTCCAATTCTTCATTCATTGCGTTCACCCAAGACTTGTCCTTGCTAGCTTCTTCAAATTTCTTTGGCTCTATTTGTGACAACATGGCTATGAATACCTCTTCTGTCTGTTCAGTTAGCTACCTTCTTGTCTGCACTCCTACCCTCTTGTCTCCAATGATTTGATCTTCTGGATGGTTCTTTTGAGTGTATCTCGAGGGGGTTTTCGAGTTTAGTTCAGTATCATCTAATGTCTTGCTTGTTTCATCATCATCTTGGTCCTCTTCTTCATGATTTTCTGAATAGCTGCTGCAGTCTATATCTCTTGTCTTGTTTGGGAGTTCTTCATCAAATATTACATCAATACTTTCTACAATTTTTCGAAGAGTCTTGTTGTAGCATCTATATCCTTTACTCTTGGATTCATATCCTAAGAATATTCCTTCATCTTCTCTTTCATCAAACTTCCCCATATTTTCGTCATTATTTTTTATGTAGCACTTGCTGCCAAAAACTCTAAAGTTCTTGATTGATGCTGGTTTACCATGCCATAGTTCATAAGGAGTCTTATCACTATTAGGTCTCAAATGAGCTTTGTTTAGAATATGTACTGCTGTGTGTACAGCTTCTGCCCAAAAGGTTTGAGTAATGTTACTCTCTTGCATCATAGCTCTGGCCATTTGTTGTACAGACCTGTTTTGTCTCTCTGCTACTCCATTCTGCTGAGGTGTCCCTGCAATGGTAAATTGTTGCTTTATTCCATGTTCATTACATAGGTCTGCAAAATCATAATCTGTGAATTCTCCTCCTCTATCTGATCTGATACATTTTAGCTTGCATCCAGTTTGATTTTCTGCTAATGATTTGAATGTCTTAAACTTTTCCAGTGCTTCTGATTTGTTCTTGAGAAAAGCAACCCATGTCATTCTGGAGAAATCATCTATTATCAACATGATGTAGGATTCTCCACTTGGTGTCTTAGTTCTAGCAGGTCCACACAGGTCCATGTGCACAAGCTGGAGTGGTCTTCTTGTTGATAGCTCATATTTAGATCTAAAGGATGTGCGAGTCTGTTTCCCTAATTGACAAGATTTGCATATGGTATTTGAAGGCCTTTTTATTTCTGGCATATCTCTGACAACTTTCTTCTTGCTCAGTCTGATGATATGGTCGAAGCTGAGATGTCCTAATCTCCTATGCCATAACCATGACTCCACAAGTTTGCTAAGATGGCAGGCTTCATCCTCCTCTTTTACTATGTAAACATTACTCTCTGTTCAAACACCTTTGAGCAGAGTATTTCCTGTTGTGCTTGATCTGACTTCACAATCTTGTGCTCTAAAGAGAACTTCACAGCCTTTGTCACACATCTGACTGACACTCAGTAAATTTTCTTTCAGCCCATCTACGAATAGTACATCTTGGGCCTTTCCTCTTCCATTACCTATGCTGACTAAGCCTTTTCCCTTGATCTTACCTGATTTATCATTGCCAAAAGTAACATTGCCAGATTTCTTTTCATCAAGAGTTATAAACTTGCTTTTGTTTCCAGTCATATGTTTTGAGCAGCCACTGTCCAGGTACCACTGGCTTTTCAGGTCTTAAGCAGTTAGGGCCAGGTCACATTTATTCTCCTTCTTTATCCACTGGAAGCACCTTTTTGTTTGGTATCTTTTGTGGGATGATGGACTACATTTTCTTAGAGGACATTTGGAAGGAATATGTCTAGCTTGATTGCATATAAAGCATTTGATCACAGTTTTTGCAGTATTGTGAGTATGAACAGAATTTCTTTGATTCATGAAGCTCCTTGAGGTGTTGAACATCAATCTTTGTCCAAACTTTCTACATTCAATAATTTTATGACCAAATTCCTTACAATAGAAATAGTAACCATAGAAACTATTTGCATACCTGATGTAAGGTTTTCTTTTCCATTTGTTTGCTTGAGGCAGTCTTTTCAATGTTTGCATCTTTTGCTGGTTTGAATTACTCCTCCTTGTATGGAAATATGCATCAATGTGTCCCAGCTTGTGGCAAACATAACAGGTGGCATTCTTCATAGGAGGGAAGAATATCCTTTGGTGGCTTCCGAATTTGACATATTCAGAGGCATATGATTCTTTTTCTGTTGTCTTAATATTTATTGCATTCTTTGTTACTAGAGGTTTCTTCTTATCTCTGTCTTTCTCCTTGCTTGAGCTGCTTCATCATTCTTCTTGGCTTTTACAAAAATAATCTCTCTGTCAACCTTTTCTTTGCCTTTACTTGATTCTCCTTCATAGCCTATTCCAGTTTTTATCATGGGAGATCTTTGAGCACCCAGAATTTCATTAAACTTACTAGAGCTTGTTGTTTGAGAGGAATTTATGACCACTTTCCTTTGAGCATTTTCTAATTTCTTCTTGACACATACTACTTCTTCTTCCAACTTCTCTTGTTCTTGAGATTTCTCCTTGATTTGTTTAAGTAACATGTCCTCTATCTTTTTGGCTTCTTCAAGCTTTATCTTTAGCTGCTTTAAGACTTCTGAATTATGTTCTTCTCGTACATACATCTTGAATGTCTTTTGTTTTTCTACATTTGAGTTTGATCATCGGCTCTCTTCTGAAACAATTCTTAGCTCCCCCTCAAGGTCGACTTCCCCTTCTTCTTCTTCATCTTCTAGCAGGAGTCCTTCAAGTTCTTCTATGGCCATCAACAAGAATTCAGAGGTTCCTTCTTCACTTGAGGGTTCATCTGAATCTTTAGATGTATTGTTGTCTTGTTGAGCGTAGAAGGATTTTCTGCTGAACTTCTTTCCTTTCTTCCAGTTCTTTGATTTATTTCTCTCTGACTCTTGAGGCTGATTCCTTACTTTCTTGTGAGGACACTTAGCAGCATAGTGTCCAAATTTTCCACAGTTGAAGCATTTAAAAGGAAGTTTACCTTTGTATTTACCTGATCCTCTATCCAATTTCTTGACAAATTTTGCCTCTTCTTCATCTGAGCAAGAGCATATGTCTCCTTCTTCTTCTTTCTTCTTTTCTGATTTAAAAGCTGCCTCCCTCGTACTTGTGTTCTTCTGTGGGAGCCTCATTTCATAGGCTGTTAGATTTCCAAGTAGCTGGTTCATGGTCAAGGTCTCCCAATCAATTGTTTCTTCTATTGCAGACACCTTTGGATTAAACCTGGATGGAAGAGATCTTAGAATCTTTTGCACAATTATACTTTCTGGCATTTTTTCTCCAAGAGCTTTCATATTGTTAATAATTTAAACTTTAGAAAAAGCGGCAGTGTCTTCATCATCATTCATTTTTAAGTTCTCAAGCGGGCTCTATAGACTTGAAGTTTGAGTCTTTACTTTCTTGTCCTCCTCATATGTGTTCTCAAAGTCATCCCATATATCTTTAGCTGATGTGTTGTGCATTACTTTAATAAACTGCCTTCACATAATCAAAATAAAGTGGCATTCATGGCTTACATTATACAAATCTGTTTTTCATTTCTTTCTGTGTCAGTTAGTTTGGGGCATATCCTAATTCCACAGCAGCCCAGACTTCTATTCATAGAGACATTATGTATGTCCTCATTCTGATTTTCCAGAAAGCATAATTTTCACCAGTGAAAAAGGGGGCTTTATTGGTTGAGCATCCTTCTTTACTAGCCATCTTGAGAACCTAGGATCTCCTTTCAGTTGTTAGACTTGTACAAAGGAACCCTCTCTGATACCAATTGTTGAACTCTTAGTTAAACTGAGAGGGGGGGGGGGGTGAATCAGTTTAACACATTCATAATCTTTTAAAGTTTTATTAAACCTTATTTACACCTTCATTTCATGTCCAGCTTAATATGTGAGTAATCTTAGAATGTGAGCAACAAGTATTAATATAATATAACAAAAAACTTAATATGAGAGTAGCAGGTATTAAGCAGATGATATAAATCAGATCAACACATAAACATCATGCCCAGAGACACACCATGATGAAATACAAAGGAGAAAACCACTATTATTCTTGTTGTGATGCAAACCAGCTCCAACTCCCTCTCACCACTGTTTTTCTGCAGGCACCAACCTACAGGAGGCTCCTAGCTCAATTCTGCAAGCTACAACTTGCAAGGAAGCACCAACTCCCTTCAATTTTCTGCAGGCACCAACCTACAGGAGGCTCCAGCCTCAGTCAGCTACAACTGACAGCTATCAAGCTACAACTTGATAGGGAAGCTCCAACTTCCTCAATTTAACAAACTGAATGTTTTCTGATTTACCTCAGATATCAACTCTGTTCTGTAGCTTCTCTTTCTGCTCTTCTTTTCTTGATATTCTCTTCCTTATTATTCTATACTCTGCCTTCTCTATATTTTCTCTCTCTCTCTCTATATATCACTTGAGCTTATCAAATTGATATTATATATAGAAATTCTCACATGACTGTTTGTATTTCACAATGAATTTGAAGTGAACAGTCATGACTCTTTGGCTTCTGTCTTCTTATTCCTTTTTCCAAGTCATTTTTAGAATTACTACAATATGTACAAATTTCCATGCTACAGTGGGATTTTGTCTTTTCCTTAGGATACTTGCCTTTGCATCACAAACAATAAAAACTTAATTACAACATTTATGTTCACATTCTTAATTACATATTTCAATTTTACTCAGCTCCTTTTCTGGATTTTAGCTTTACTGGATTTTTCTTTTCCTGCTGCTGTTAAGAACCTGTTCTGCATACTCTTTGTTCATTGTGATCTGCATATTCCCTGTTTTCTGTTTAACGCCCAACATATATATGGTCATGGTTTCATAACTATTTAAAGCACCAAAATATATTACATTCCGCACTTAAATATATAAATCAGCGCTGAGGTTAAAGCGGCAGCAGGTTGGTAGAGAGTTCACCGTTCGATCGGAGATCGACAGTCAGCAGGAGCAGAACCAACCTGGCAATTAACGGGAGGGGTGCCTCCGTAGTTGACTCGCAGATCAGGTGTTGACCCACGATCAACGACCACAATTAACTGCGGGGCCATACCCCGACCGTGTTGTACCAACGGAGCGGTTCCTCTGCAACCACCAATATGTGGTGTCTCTGCCCGCGCACCACCATTGCGCCACCACTTCTTGAACAGAGTTTAAGTCTTAACCTTACGACTATAGAACTCATCTATCTACTGAATTTAATAAAAGGTTAACCGTTGCTTATATATATCATCACACATAATCCCAGCTTTGGATTAAACCCATAAACCTTAATACATGTTTGATTGGGCCCCACACATACAATCAATAACCAATCAACCGCACACACCCGTACTTGGCTATCCTCGCGCCATCTAACGGTTGTCATCACGTTGATCGATCCAATGGATATCGCACGGGCCACTTGCGTGAAAGATAACGCACAATGACGCGTCGTACCTGGACTATCGTTTGTGCACCTTGGTTAAACTCTAGGCAAGTCCGATGCATGATCACCGTCTGATGGCCCTCTTCCAGATCAATGGCTCGTGTCAATTTCGCTCGGCATCCAACGTCAGTTTTTAATGCGTGAAGGCGCACTTTAAGTGGTGGTATTGGAACAGTAGCCTGGCCACGTGTCAGATAGTCTATGGAATCACTGCCCATTCCTTCAATACCACTTTCCGTATAAGGGTGGTGCGAAAAATTCCAGAAACCGCCGTTACTGTTCTCCGTTCCTCCTCGTGGTTCCGTTGCTTTACTACAGGTTCCATCCAGCTCCTCGTTCTGTCGTCATTCGTGTATTTACCATTTCCTCAACCCAGTTGGTTCAGTCAGTTTTGAACCAATGCTGCACCAAGTTATAGTCTCGCTTCTCCTCCCATACTCAGTCGAGGAATAGGACCATTTTACTGTATTCCTATATTATAAACACAGTGCCCGAACATGAATTCAACCTTACTCCGTCTATACAGAGAGTCTCCCCAATTATGCACAGCACATCATTAAACCAATTACAGGGTATACGCGTTTCAATTTCCATACAGAAGCCAAATTCCAAATCTCATATGATTGCTCAAAGACGTAAGGCATTCTCCACAATTAAATAACAATTGCTCACGAGTCCTGAATTATGAACCCATACTCCCATAGAGAGTGTTCAAATGGACTATACACACATAATCCAACCATGGATTTTTATTCAGTCTGAGCAGGTCTGTACAGGTCTGTCCTCGATTCCTCTGCTGCCTCTCTGCTTCAAAGTTTGTCTCCTTGTAACTGTTCCTGTTTCTACATCTGCTACCTCCTTTGCCATCAATGGAAACATTTCCAACAGCTCCCCCATCTTTATTTGAGATTTTAATGCTATATCATCATATGTAGATCAGATTGCGCTTCATTTTCCCTTAGATACTACACAGTGATAGAGTAGCTGGGTTTTATGCAACAGTGTATTCTCTTGCTTATGTACATTTTCCTTGGAGGCTGATTTGCACTCACCTTGAGAGGTCTTTTCCTCAAGGATCTTACATATTATCTGTTGCTATACATTTTGCATCAAATTTTTACTCTTCTGCTATTATATGATGTATTATTTCACTGTTGTTACATGTTGGATTTTTCATGCTGCTGAAGATTGTCTCATTGAGTATTATTTCGGTATACATGTTGGTGGGAGATCTAAATAATCTACTTAAGGTTATTTCTTTGGGCTGATATTATGCAGGGAGTTTATATCAGATGTATTCCAAGGCATCCTAGCATTGTATTGCCTTATTTTCACATTGGCTTCCTTATACAACCTCCTCATAGACAGCTGGTGCAGAAATTCCTTGAAGGGAATTATTAGCTCTTGACAAGTTCTATTGTCAGAGTTTGCTAGTGGGCTAGGTAGCCTATGGATCTCATTCTTCCTTGTGAAGATGCCATATCTAGTAAATGCCCCTACAGTCAATCTCTGAGATAGTTCAGTGTTGATTGTTAATATTTCTAGAGTGGAAAATAGGAACATCTAAGATGTTCCCGATGGAGTAAAATTTTTCCCATTTGGGACATTACAATTTCTCCCTTTATTAGGTGCTAGTGGTAGTAGAAGATAGAATGCTAAATCTCTTGTAGTGGATCCTTCGAGCTATGGAGCTATAATATCCAAGACAAGGGGGTATCTTCCCATCAAGTTTTTAGCAAGCCTCTCTTCCCTCTCAAAGGATTGTAGATCGATGGACACATGGTGACATATTTTCTCTTGAATTGAGGTGTTGGGTGGCCAACAATTGAATCGTTCCAATCCTCTTCCTACTAGAAAACACAAGTTGGTTTTTTGATGAGCAATTTGGCCAGCATAACAATGTGTCTCCAATTTCTCTTCCCATGGATGGCTTTTGTAGACAAATTTCAAATTTTCCCTCCCTCTCTTGGACCAAAGGCGACACAAGAGTTGGGGTATGATTCCTTTGTGTGCTACACTAAAGCCTCAAGGTAGCTCAAAGGCGACTGTACTTGGTTAGGTTGAGTGAGAATTGTTTTCTCCAAGTATGAGAAGTGGTCTCGGATAGTGACATTCCGCATCTCCAAGATCACGTGATTATTGGAGGGATAGTCGCACTCTTCACGGATATCGAAGGAAAATCTGCAATGCGCACTTAGGGCCAGTGCTTCCTGTGTGCAGTCCAAAATTTTTCCTACTGACCTTAGGAAAATTTAAATTTTTATCTCTAATGTATTTCTTCCCTGTAAATCTTTATTTGTACCTTCTGCTTGAAATTTTCTAATGTCTTCTACCTGTATGATTTTACATTGTTAATAGTTTCCCCCTAATGTATGATGTATAGGAAGAACTGTATAGCTGAAATACATTATAGTTTCTTTTTCTGTGTAGTCCTTTTGAAAGAGAGAGAGAGCAACTTTCTTGAGAACTGAGGTTAGAGCCCTCTTGTCGTGAGTAAAAAAGACACCATCCTCTGTTGGAAACCTGCAAGAGACAGAATGAATAAAATATCTCTACGAGGCAGGCATGTCCCATGCTTGTGAAGTTTTGAATAGTTAAAATTATATGACATATAGTGTTTTTGTTGATGTCACTTTTGGTAGTGACCTATTGTTGGTTGATGACGATGGTTGTTGAAGCCCTCAGGGGCGTTTTTCTTTGAAATAAGGTTGAATATGGTGCCCACCCACATAATATTTGTATGGAATGCTTGTGTAAAACAAGTTCTCATTTGTATGCATTGGTATTTGACTGTTGGGGACCTTCCCGTGTAACCATTGCTGAAAGCGATGTTTATCAAGTCATGGGTCTTCAACTAATTTTGACAGAGTGTAACAGTTATGAATTAAGATACCATATTGACATGAAAATTTATCTTGAAGTTGAATTTCAAGAGGATAAATGACATCCATGGGCAATGATGACTCCCATAGTGCCATCGGGGAATGTCCCTATTGAAATGAGGAGTCATCCAAGGTACTACCTCCTTCTTGGAAAATGTTTGTTGTGGTCGAAAAGAAGGAAGAATCAATTGACCGAGATGAGTACTAATGCAAGGGACCAAGGTCTATTATGTAGCAAGGCGTGGTGTGATAGGTTAACTTAGGCATGATGATGATAAATGGCTATAACTGATGATGGCAGTTAAGTGGCTCGAGGTCGGACCTGTAAATGCGAGTGGCAATAGTCATAACAATTTCTAGTGAGGAAATCCCTAAAGTCGGTAGGACATCTAGGGTGGGTGTATGTTTTTTATGAGTGTCATGGTGGGGTGGAGTAAAGAATGCATAACTACGACCAACGGTGATTAGGGACTACTGCTAGGTGAGAAATGTGAATGGATGGGTGAGATTTCTCTCGTAAAAAATATTTGTACACTTTCCAAAATAATATAGAATGGATTTGGATGTACAAGAATGGAGATGGGTTCCCCTATAAACATGAAAATAATTCGTCACTATGGTGTGAGGAAGGTGTTTTGCTAAGGGTGGGGGCCCCATTGGTTGGTCTCGGTGCGGGGGTTGATGAAGTGGATGAAAAAGTGTCACAGATGGGCTATGCTAGTGGGGCTGTGATAGGCCAAGTGCGAGATGTAGTGGTGTATATTTGATCTTCTTATGAGAATGGTAGCCCGGGAGAGGGGTTTTAACATGATATGGGTAAAACTTGACTTGATGTATGATGGATGAATAAACATGAAGTACTTCCCAGGTTTGGATTTTATGGCCATGGCTCCAGACCTTTGATGTATGGTCTACATGAGTGATGGATGCGATGGAGGGTGAGGCTCTACTGGCCTGCAATAATGTTTATCATGTGCAAGGTGGGTTGATGATAAACATGGTTGGGTGTATGAAACCTATGGTTTATTTCTATGGGAAAATGATGTTAGGATATGCAAAGCTTCTTTGAGGAGCCTATCATGCTAGGTGTTATTGCCTAAATCTACCTCAAGCTGAAGGAAGGTAGAGTTCAGCGTAACATCAAACCACGCTCAGTCTGGTAGCTAGCCCTACCAGAACATGAGAGGGCTCTCTCCGGGTCAATCTCAGCGAAAAGTAATCAATAGGGCTTGAGATGACTGAAATAAAAGCTAATTTTAGGCTAGGTATATAAGTAAAGGAGTTTGATTGTGTTTTTGGGGGTTTTTGTTGGATCAAAGGGAAAGGCAGTTTTGGGTGCGGGGATTAGGCCTAATTTTTGCATAATTCTGATTGGGGAAAGGAAGGCAATAGTTTTGATGCTTTAGATTGAGTGAATGGATGGATCAGGCCAGTGAGGAGCTGAAGAGGGCAATAGGGTCTCAAGAGTCCTCCTCAAACAGATGAAAACATGAAAAACTAAACAAAACTGAAGGCAGAGCAAAGCAAACCAATGAATTCTACCTTTATAACTTGTTGGTTCAGTTTAAGAATAAAGGAGAATGAAAATGGCACACATAAACATCAGTGAACTTACAGATACATAGAGGAAAACACAATCAAAACACAGAGCCACAAGGATCCCAAAGAGGGCTGCAAACCCTGGTCTATTCCTTTGCCAAAATTGCAGAATGAAATGTACAATGAAGTGCTAGCAATCCCAAATGTCCAACCCTGAAAATGACTGAGAATATACATCATATAGACCAGACTAAGCCATTCCCATGCCTCTAGGGGTCGAGCTCATCATTCTAAGAGTTGTTTCAACCATATCTAAACTAGGAACTAGAAAATAGGCCATGAAACAACTTGCCTCTATATGCTAGGAAACTGATCCATTCACTCACATTTCACCTTTTGGTGAATGAATCTTCTAGAACAAGTAAAAATGTGCCAAAATTACATCATGGTTATGAAATTACATCAAGGTAGATCAAAATTTACATGAAAAAGTGAAACTGGCCAAAACTAGGCGAAATTCTGAGCTGTGGAGTGAAAAATAGGCCAAAATCCTCTATGCGCCGCGCCCAAAATATCTATGCGTAGCACAAATTTCGAGCTGATTTTGAGGCCCTTTCTGAAGTCCAAATTGAGCTCATGATAGCTTGTTGGAAAGCCCTGCCTGTCTAATTTCCCACCAAAGTCGAATTTCTGGATTTGGTGCCCATTTTTCCCTCCAAAAGTTCAATCTCCCAACACTGCTTCCTGTGGGTGCAAAAAGTGGTAGAAAGGCCATTTTCAAGGTGTTTTTGACCCTTTAGGCAACCCAGAACTTGATGAAATTATTAGGCCATTCCTGAGCATGCATAAATTTTCATAAAAAATCTAGAAATACCAAGTTTTCCTCCAGAGGATCTCCCAATCGTAAGCGCGCGCCAAGTGGCGCTACGCGTTGGGCAGGAAAACCTGTTTTGTGACCAAAAAAATAAAAAATGACAAAATTTTCTGCAAATTATTTGAAATTTGGATTGAAGGTCCCTCATCAAATTCTATGCTCAGCCAAAGAAGCTTCAGCCAAGATTATGCCTTTTCACGCCTCCCCGATGCCTTCTTTATCTACGTTGCCTGAGGTGAATATGAAGAGTTTGATGTCTTTGATTTTTGTTGCCAAATAAGTGGTGATATGGGAGGGATTGTGGGGAGATAGGACAGTGGGGATATTGAACTTCAATCAAGGGATATCAGAGGTGTAGGGACAGCCACTAACTATTTGGGAATTCTTTGGGATTTTTATAAGTCAATGGGAAAGGGGGAATAATAGGAAATGAAAGGATTTTAAGGATAGGGATAATGATATTTAGGAATAAGTGATTTAGGATGTAAGGGGATAGGGAAATAGACTGTAGTAATGAGATCATGGGAGATGTGAAAAAAAGGTGGGGAGAATGGAGTTGGAGTACTTTGCACCCAAAATCAATTTCAAACACCAATTATAAAACCCTAAGAAGCAGTTTTTGACAAAACGAGAGATTTTATGATTTGGCATCCAAACTTCTTATAATACACTTCAATCAGCACCAAACATGTTAATGGCAATTTCATAAACTTACTTGGAGTGAGGAAAACTGAGTTGATTTGAATTTTTGTGGAGAAAAGGTGAAAATTTCCCTTGCTGGTCCTGTGCGCCGTGCGCATAACCCAGTGCATCGTGCGCACAACCCAGTGCGCCGCACACTTTATATGCGCCACGCAGGAACAAAAATACACAGTGCAAAATGGATATATGCGTCACACACTTTATATGCGCCGCACACCAACCCAATGCGTAGCGCCTTTTTGTAGGAGGCATTTGGAGGCCTTCCTAGTGTCCAAATTGGGCGCGGGATAGCTCGTTGGAAATATTATTGAGTCTAATTTCCAACCCAATTGGAATTTTTCAATTTGGAGTTCATTTGCCTTGTCAAAAATGAAATCTCCCAAGACTGGTTAAAATGAGCAGAATGAGGCTACCTCAAGGCAGAGTGTTGTTGCAGTCAACTTTTGAAGGTCTTCCTCAATTCCAAATTGAGCTCATGATAGCTCATTGGAAATATCTTTGTGTCAAGTTATCATTTGACTCATCAAGAAAGTCATTTTGCCAACCAAGCTAGGAGAAATCTTGATTTTCCCAAGGTCACTTCAGAGGTGCATCAATTATTCTGAGGAAAATATATTTTTGACATTTCTCTAAAACCATGACACCTGTGTAAAAAGTGAAGGATTTTTTTCTTCCTTGGTCTATTTTGGACAAAAACCTCTCTCAGTTTTCCAAAATTCATCTTTTATTTTTCAGAAACATCATTGGAGTAAAACCTATCCCGATGTGTGGAACAAGGAATTTGTCGAAATGAAGTGAAATGAAGGGGATAAGGGGCTTCTAAATTCTTGAGAAAATTTTGGGAAGTAGTGAGGAATGTTAGGAAGTAGGGGAAAGTGGAATCTCAGAAATTGAGTGAGGGGAAGGGGTCCAAAAGGGCAAAACACAGGCCTAGCCTAGAAAATTGCCAAGTTGTAGCAATAAACTAGGGTTTGTGCAAAAATGAGGAATTTGGGGGATCTCAGTGATGGGAAGTGTTTAATAAGGTAAATTAAGGATAAGGGAAGGTGTATGAACATTAGGATACAAGTTTTACTGATGATTTTACCATCCAAGAGAAATTACCTCCAAAACCCTAGGAGAGGGAAATGAACCTTACCTAGGCACAATTGAAACATGAACAAGGTGTAAAATGACCCAGTGGAACTTGAAATGTTGATGACAACCATCCAAATGATGGTACAATCATCTGAATGGTGACAAGGACTGACATTTGGAAAACTTTGAAAAGAGTGAAAACAAACCCTAGACCTAATACCTAGTGACCAAATTTTGCTTGGAGACTCACTGAAATGACAAAATTTGACCTTGAAACCTTAAAATCACCTTGTAAGAGAATATTTGATCACTGGAGGAAGGCTGCAAAAACTGACACTAACATTGGCTCCAATGGGGATGGTAGCTCCTTGGAGGTGCCAAGAACTACAGATCTTTGGAAAGCAGACAATGCCTTCATCCATTGGGCAATGGAGTCAAAAACTCAAGCTGAAATGCATGACTGAAAACTGATGACTTGATGACACAAACTGACTCTCACTCAACTAAAAACTGACTCGATACTTAAACACAACTGAAAAACTGGAAAAGATGCTCAAAGTAGAGCTTATTCAATACAACCTACTCTGATTGTTCCATTCATCACCTGATCAAGTGAAATGAAACAACCAATGAAACCAAGTACGTATTGCAGCTGCTGTTTGGATTCTCCGCAAGTGCTCGTTTATGAAAAACAAGAGAGAACTACTGAAAGGAAACTCCCATGAAAACTTGTGAACAGATTCGTTGAATACTATGGATTCTCTATCCGCCTCCAAAAACACTGCATAAGGATCTTGAAGTTCATGTACACTGAGACTTAGCTCATCCAATGAATTACTTTTCTTCTCATACCATGAATGCAAACTTTGATCTGAGATTTGTGATGAGACTCCTGATAAAAATGACAAAGAGACTGGCTGCCGGATCATGTTTGTATCTGTACACGTTTCAAGCTCACATGTAGTCAATGGAGAAAAACTTTGATTGCAAACATCACCCAACACATCAGCTATTGGATCGTGAAAAACTTGAAAACACTGCTGCAACCCATTTTCTATTGTTTCTGATGAGATTACATGATTTTCTACAAGCTGCTCATTTGAAGATTTACTATGCAATTTATTCTTCAAAAACTGAAATGATTCAAAAAAAAATGGCACGGAATCATCTTGTATCATTTGATCATATGTGCCAGCTTCCAAGTCTTCATCTGCAACTTGACAATCAATGGAATTCGGGGGCTGCAAATCTGGATATGAGAAATCTTGAACAAATTTTTTATTGCCCTCAGGATGGTCCAAATGAAGACTTGTTGACATTTGATTTCTGATTGCATGGAAATTGTCTCTGATGAACTGAAACGAATCAAAACAAAAAGGCAAAGATCCTTCACTTACATCAAAATTTGCTGCACTTTCCTCATCATTGTCATAGCTGATATGCATCGGTTTATCACTGTACTCAAGTTGCTGAAATTGAACTTCCTCCTTCCAAAAACTAGCTGCTGATTTGTCTGCAAGATTAGCTTCTGTTTGGAGAACATAATCATCATCATACTGATCAAACTAAGGCAAATCATCATTATAAAACACATCATCAAGCATAAGTGTCAAATCAACAACTCTCTCTTCTCCAAGATGATCTATAAAACAATCGCTATGACAACTGGGATAAGAAACAAAATGTTTTGGATCAACAACTTGTTCTTCTTCAATCATCGAGCCATGGGCTTGAACATTATACTCATTCCTTGTGGTGATATTTTGCATCATCTCTTCCACTGCACTTACCAACATGTCAAGGTTTACCTCTAGAGATGTCGATTTCTCCGGATCTATGTTTTTCATCTCTTCTTCTTTCAACCTTGCCCTTCGGATCAGAAAATGAGACTCTACATTTACTGCACTGTTCTGCATCTTTTGAAGTGTTGCAATATTCCTTTCTCTCAACTGAAACTCCATTTCCAGATCAAAGGCACCCGGGTAGTGCAAGAGAGAAGATCTAGGAGGGGGCCTTATATCAAATGGCATCGAATAATAAACTTGGTTAAATCTGGAAGAAAACTATTGTATAATCTCCCCTGGCAGTCTTTTCAGCTGGATATACTCTTCTATAATCAAGAGAAGGTTCTTTCTGATCACCCACCTGTCAAGGAAAACTTCAATGAACTGCTGGAAAACTGAGATGCTCACATCAGGCAGGGTTTTGAACCAACTCTTGACTTTGCCTTGCAAAGAAAGAGCAAAAAGCCTAATACTGACATCCTCTTCATCAACTTCAAAAAGGTCAAGAAAAGACTCAAAATTCAGAACATGTCTCTCAACAGTGATGTTGTCGCATTCACCATCAAATCTTGGTAGATATAGGTCATAATTTTTAGGGAAAGCATGGGATATAGGAGGTAAAATCAGAGGCTTGTATCTATTTGGAATTTTACAAGGTATAGGGGTATGTATAGAAGGTATAGAATCAGTCGTGGTCCTTTGAAGTTCATCAATTTGAAGATGGTCATCACAAGATTCGGAAGAAAGGTCTTGATCAAGCTCAAAAGCATGCAAATCTTTGGCATTCACAATCCTCAAAGGGAAAGAGTCAAATGCAGGGTGAGGATATTTTCTCAAATACAATATACTTTGCAAAGCCTTCTTGATATTCTCGAGAAAAGAGAAGACATAATTTATGACAAATAACAAAATGTCTTGGATGAAATTACAACTTGAATACTTGATCTTTCCATATTGTCCTTTCATGTTTTTGCTAATCAGGTTCATCCTCTAGTGGAGTCCTTGGATCTAATCTTGAAACTGATTTAGAATCGCCAGGTGAATGATTTCAGCCTTGCGGTGTCTGATCGTTTTCCACCATCAACCATCAGATCTAACTTGATACATGTACTGGGGAAATTTGCAAGTCAGATGTTACGTTTATAAAACTATACCGGAGATTGACTGAAGAATCGTTTATCTACTTTCGCTAATGCAAAGCAAGAGTGTTTCGAAGGCTACCTGGCTAACTTCAGGCTTCGTCTGTAGTCTATAAAATGAATAACACTAACAAGCAAACAATATTTTTTCCCCAGTATGGTCGCCACTATGTTATTTCCTAAATCTACCTTAGGCTGAAGGAAGGCAGAGTTCAGGGTAACATCAAACCACGCTCAGTCAGGTAGCTATCCCTACCAGAACAGGAGAGGGCTCTCTCTGGGTCAATCTCAGTGAAAAGTAATCAATAGGGCTTGATATGACTAAAATAAAAGCTAATTTTAGGTTAGGTATATAAGTAAAGGATTTTGATTGTGTTTTTTGGGGTTTTGGTTGGATCAAAGGGAAAGGCAGTTTTGGGTGCGGGGATTAGGCCTAGTTTTTGCAGAATTCTGATTGGGGAAAGGAAGGCAATAGTTTTGATTCTTTAGATTGAGTGAATGGATGGATCAAACCAGTGAGGAGCTGAAGAGGGCAAGAGGGTCTCAAGAGTCCTCCTCAAACAGATGAAAACATGAAAAGCTAAACAAAACTGAAGGCAAAGCAAAGCAAACCAATGAATTCTACCTTTATAACTTGTTTGTTCAGTT
Source organism: Pinus albicaulis (assembly GCA_034641835.2). Classification (NCBI taxonomy): domain Eukaryota; kingdom Viridiplantae; phylum Streptophyta; class Pinopsida; order Pinales; family Pinaceae; genus Pinus; species Pinus albicaulis. The sequence continues at coordinate 795,043,139 of CM076583.1, forward strand.
TAAGAAGAAAGGAGAATGAAAATGGCACACATAAACATCAGTGAACTTACAGATACATAGAGGAAAACACCATCAAAACACAGAGCCACAAGGATCCCAAAGAGGGCCGCACCCTGGTCTATTCCTTTGCCAAAATTGCAGAATGAAATGTACAATGAAGTGCTAGCAATCCCAAATGTCCAACCCTGAAAATGAATGAGAATATACATCATATAGACCAGTCTAACCCATTCCCATTCTTACTAGTCTACTTTCCAAAACAACTGGAATTTTTCAATTTGGAGTTCATTTTCCTTGTCAAAAATCAAATCTCCCAATACTGGTTAAAATGAACAGAATGAGGCTGCCTCAAGGCAGAGTGCTGTTGCAGTCAACTTTGGAAGGTCTTACTCAACTCCAAATTGAGCTAATGATAACTCATTGGAAAGCTAGTTGTGTCTAGTTATCATTTGACTCATCAAGAAAGTCATTTGGCCAACCAAGCTAGGATAAATCTTGATTTTCCCAAGGTCACTCCAGAGGTGCATCAATTCTCCTGAGGCAACTATATTTTTTACATTTCTCTAAAACCATGACACCTGTATAAAACGTGAAGGAGGTTTTTCTTCCTTCACCTATTTTGGTCAAAAAACCCTCTCATTTTTCCAAAATTAATCTTTTATTGCTCAGAAACATCATTGGAGTAAAACCTATCCCGATGTGTGGAACAAGGAATTTGTCGAAATGAAGGGGATAAGGGGCTTCTAAATTCTTGAGAAAATTTTTGGAAGTAGGGAGGGATGTCAGGAAGCAGGGGAAAGTGGAATATCAGAAATTGAGTGAGGGGAAGGGGTCCAAAAGGGCAAAACACAGGCCTAGCCTAGAAAATTGCCAAGTTGTAGCAAGAAACTAGGGTTTGTGCAAAAATGAGGAATTTGGGGGATCTCAGTGATGGGAAGTGTTTAATCAGGTACATTAAGGATAGAGGAAGGTGTATGAACATTAGGATACAAGTTTTACTGATGATTTGACCATCCAAGAGAAATTACCTCCAAAACCCTAGGAGAGGGAAATGAACCTTACCTAGGCACAACTGAAACATGAACAAGGTGTAAAATGACCCAGTGGAACTTGACATGATGATGAAAAACCTATGAATGATGGTACACTCATCTGAATGGTGACAAGGACTGACATTTGGACAACTTTGAAAAGAGTGAAAACAAGCCCTAGACCTAATACCTAGTGACCAAATTTTGCTTGAAGACTCACTGAAATAACAAAATTTGACCTTGAAACCTTAAAATCACCTTGTAAGAGCATATTTGATCACTGGAGGAAGGCTGAAAAAACTGACACTAACACTAGGGATAGAATGATACCTACTCTTGTACCTTTATTGACTAGGGCATATGATGATTCAACATGTTTTTAATACCTGCAACCAATACCCTAAGTAAAATCATCCTTTTTATTCAAAAATATTGAAAATAACTATGAATGTAAAGCAATAATATATATGATGTCCATCCTCACACTCATAAACCCGAACCACCTTGTTTGTCGGTGGAGTGAGCACAGAAGGTTGGTGTTGCTAGAATTTCAGCAGTGTAGAACAGGTGGTTTAAGCCCTAATACGCTGGTCAAAAATGGGTTTTGAACGGGATTCCGTGGATATCAAACTGTTGATGAAAGAATTGCTCGCTATCTGGGGTTAGGAGGTGTTGGAAAAAAATTTGGACCATTTTTTCCCAGTTTTGGACAATTTTGGTCAGAAAGACAAGGCCCCAGCGGGTGCCTAGGCTCTGTCGAATGGTGCTGTGTTTCTTGAGGAGAGTCTGCAGAGTACGTTCAATTGCGCGTGGAAGGAAGAGGTAGCCCAAGGGTTTTCCTAGTCGTCGTCAAATCTAGCAAATTTCAAAGGTGAATTGCTCCAGATCCCTCAACAAATTGCATCTGTACCAGGTAATTTATAAATTCCCTTTCATTCCAAAGGTTTAGAAGATATAGTAGCTAGCTGTGGGTTGTTTGGTTCTGCTGGGCTCAAAGAATTCCTAGGAGAAATCCATAGAGAGGTATATTAGGGTAGGGGCTTACCCCGTGAAGTACCTACCGTGCAATGATAGCCACTGCAGTGGCAGGGCATCGCCTCTCTAGAAAAATTCCTCCTCTCTCAGAGAATAAAAGTGGCGAGATCATTATGGGAGTGTTGGAACAGGGTCTCCTACAAGCTGCGAAATTGGTCCGATTTTGTATACTTTTGATTATAATTAGTCTAGCGCAGGGGGTTTGGGGTGGAACAAAGCCCCGAAAGCATTGTAATGGGTTAAAGGGTAGACCTGTAGTACGAAAACCACGGTTTGCAGACCATAGGAAGGGTTAGGAAAGATTGTTATAAATAGAGGGAAATTTTGGAGTGTAGGTAGGCAAGAGGATGATGAGCAATTGATGTGAATTGTGGTTTAGTGGATCTGTTTGAGTTTTTGGGGAAAGGACTCCTACTGGCTATGTGCACGGAGATCTAGAGTCCTACTGTGTGCGAACCCTAATGCTGTGCGCACAGGCTGGGATGAGTATTGTAAGAGGGAATTGATGAATCGATGAATAGGAAAGGTTGTTTGAGAACTGAATCTATGTGTATTGTTTATGTCAGTCGTTGGTAATTGTTGTATTATGTATTTAGCTGCGAAAGTTCTGTGTAAGTGTGTTTACTGCATCTACATCTGTTCTATTCTGTTTTATGCAATACTATGCTACTGTCATAGAAGTATATAATTATTAAACACTGTAGTATAGTTGACCTTGCGCACATGGATGTGAAAAGAGACCTATAGATCCTGCTCCGAAAGAAGCGATCTGGGCATCACAAGGTCGGACGTAGCTCTGCTTTCCTTACCTACCCTTTCTTAGTGTTAGTATGAATATTTTGTCGAAGTGTACGAAAAAAGACCACTTTAGCTACGCGTAAAAAATAGCCCTAACATCAAATATGGCTGCCAATACCTTCAAATCTGCAGTTATTTGATCAAGACAAATGCTGCACAAATGCAGATCTATGCATAAAAAGACATTAAGCAGTGAAAATAAAGTTTTTCTCCATGCATCCAATCAACAAGACAAGAACAATATTTTTGAAAGAATTTTTATGTTAAGGGCACCTGAGAGGAAAATAAGAAATGTGTTTCCAATTCTCCTTGATGGGATCGGTTCTTGAAAGTCCTCAATGCTTCAGATCTAGCATTTCTCTCTCTTGTTGGTGTAGAAAACCCAGGCAAACATAGAACTCAAAGGGAGCTCACAAAGTGAATAATGAAGAATGTGACAATGATAATGGCTCAAATTCAAACCAAGAGTATAGATCCAGAGTGATCTAATAGCCAACAAAAGGTGACAAATGAATGGGAAAACCCTTCTATTTATAACAAAATGTTAGGGTAGTCTAGAACTTGGTGCATGAATAAAATATTATTAACCAAATTCTAGAACCACATTTTAGGAATATTTTATTATATTTGTTAGAGGGAAAATGATTTAGACTTGGGTCAAATCCCTTATTTATAAATAATAAATAAATAAATGGTTTATTTATTACTTTAAGGAAATGGTGGAAATATAATTAAATAAATAATTATTTATTTAATTATTTATAAATGATTTAGTCAAATTTAACTAGGAATATTATTTAAATGAGGATTAAATAACTTATTCCTAGGAAATAATCAAATAAATAAGAATTTATTTAATTGATTTCCTTGTTTTGGGTTAAATATGACCAGGAATAATAATTAAATTGATGTTTAACTAATTATTCCTTGAGGAAATATAAACAAATATAGATTTTTTTATTATTTCCTTTTGGGGTTTCCTGTTTAGACCATAAACAACTTAATAAAGGGGTTTTACTAAGTTATTTCACATAGTGAAAGCAATTTTACTTAGGGTAAAATTGGTCTTACATGGTGTACTCATGTCCATCTCATGATAATAGGTTAGATGACCAAAAAATGGTATAACAGATTGTCCCCCAGCGTGCGAGTGTTAGGAGCAAATCGTATGACCGAAGTACATTGTAAGAACTCAATCACCAGACATCAAGAGGTAAGTTAGAGAGAGAAATGTAAGGTAGTCTAATGTGCTAAAGGACTGGACCCTGAGGATACGAGACTTACATGTGCAACAAGTCTCTTTTTATGAGATGGTACCTATGCTAAAGGTGGCGGGGGAGGCATACCTATGCCCACCGAGACAAAGTACAAAAGAATAGTGTGTCCAGTAAACAATGAACCGAACTATAAAATACATGCTGGCATAAAAATGAGCCAGATAAAAGATAGAATGATGAATCCCACATACATGTTGTGCCTGGGATAACAGGCAGGACTTATACAATAATATCTGAGTACGTGAGATATAAATATAACCCAAATGCCCCCTATAAACAGGGAAGGGCTCACAAAATCTGACTGATACATGCAAATCAAAGAGGCGCTGCAAGCGGCTAAGGCCGACATCATCAAAGATATGGAGTTGCATCAAAGGTTGAAATGAAGAGGTCATTCGGGCATGTGGGGGCTACCTGTAGGGCCACCCTCGCATGAGGGTTGAGACATCTCACACACACCCAAGAATCACCAATATCTGCTGCTGCATCACTAGACCATCAAGTATACAGATCTCGATCATGCTGAAAGGAGCTGGAGCTGAAAAGAAATCAAGTCAAAGGGTAATGAGAAATCTCCTTTTTCCTGATCCGAGGCATCGAATAAGTGTGGAAGATGAAACCAAGGTACACCGCCCTCTAGACCTGTCTTTTGGAATGAATGAGCTGATGTCGACAGAAGGAGGTCTGCCATAGGTGAGGCAATAAGGGATCCTCAACTAAGGCACGAGAGAAAATAGTAGAGCGACTGACAGACTGACAGTAATGATGATTATGGAGTGGGGGATACTGAGTAGCGAATGGATGACTTCCATTGTTAGAGAATAAATGGCATGGATGACTAGGCAGCGACCGATACGATATCATGAGGGATAGGGGACAGTGGGGCTGAAGGCCATAATGTGCGATAGGAGAGAGGAACCAAGCAATGAAGGATGGAGGACTATGACAGGATTCAAAGGGACTCAGGATAGACTCCATGAATGTGATGATAACTCAACTCGGATGCTCTAAACAAGGGCGACTCAATGGTGCTGCCACATAGTAAAGGTCCAAATGGGGGATCATAAACACATGAGTACAAGGGGGTATCTCATGATGAAAATCGACACGAACAAGGACAAGTAAGGAGGCAACGTGGTGCCCCAAGTACAAGTGTTGTAAGTGAGGAAATTTGATTTGGAGGAGAGGTGAATAGATCCTTCGTGGACAAAATGTGTCATAGTGAAGTATCAAATCACGAAAAACTAACAAATACCCATTTGAGTTCTCGGTGAGAGCTTTCCAACGGTGCAGATGGTTTTCAAAATGGGGCTACGGTTTGGTCGCAGCGGGCGAAAGAAAAATCAGGGGTTTTTCTTCTAATAAGGAATTTTCCCTCCAAATGCATTCATTTGCTTGTGTAGCTGTGGTGAATCTGGAGAGGAGAGAAGGCCCTAAATCTTGCGGCGATTGTAGCGGAAAACCGACCATTGGAATCAAGATCCGTCAGTTGCAGGTAAGAGGCCTAATCCTACTCTTTCTTTTTGATGGATTGAAAGTTCAAATTAGGGTCCCAAATCTTAGGAACAGACCCTCCCTCATCTTCACAGCCGGGTCGCACTATTTGGGCCAAAAAATACGACCTGGGAAGTAGGTTTTGGACTGAAAAGTGCGACCTGTCCCAAGATTTGGCCAAAAAGTGCGACCTGTCAGATGCAGGTGATTTCATTGCTGTTGTGGGCTGAGAGTTGGGTTTTGTGTAATTGAATGAAAATTTTCTTATCTATATACTAACAAAGATGACGTTTTTGTGCAGATATGGCAGATATATGGATCAAGTGGAAAGAGAGAGACCTGGGTACATTACGGTCGGAAATCCAAGCAGATCAGGGTGTCCGTCGTGCATTGGCCAGGTGTGGGGTTCTGAAATTTGGGGAGAACCCTTTGATGAGAGCTGGGGAGCCCTTGTTGGCCCGGATTATCAGTTATTGGGATCCAGATCGTGAGGTATTTATAGTGCAGGGGCACAGGTTCAAGTTGACAGTCCAAGATCTGTATTTCCTGACTGGTCTCCCGCCATTAGGGATGGTGGGAAATACATAGCCAGTGTTACCGTGGGGGAGTAACATCATGGAGTTTGTAGAGTGACATTGTCGACCAGGCCTCCGAGTCAAAGGGACTCGGATACCGATTGGGGATCTAGAGAGGTTAGAGACCCGTGCAGTGGCAGTAGCAGTGTTGTGGATCCTGGGCAGCCAGGCGCTCTATCACATCACCGGAGGGCAGATGATGATTGTAGAAAGTGTGTTGAGTGGGACCTACTATGGGTGGGCCCAGATGATGTTGGTGACGTTGAAACGACAGCTGTTGCTTTGCAAGTGGCAAGTGAACCATGATTGCGTGTATGGGACCGTATTGTGCTCCTTCTTTTTTGAGAAGATCCCGACCTTGCGACCTCGTTTACAACTACCAGATGGGGGTCCGAGAGAACCCAGGATGCGCCGGTGGGGGCGACTACTGTGTAGAGGAGGAGGAGGGGCGGTCGAACGGGTGTTCCGACCGGATTTTTTTGCCCATTGGGATCAGATGCCATTGTACATAGACGACTATCCCTGTGGTGGGATGAGTTATTATGGAGATCCAGACTTGCCACTTCTGCCTAGTCGAGTATGGGGGCCCGATGGTAAGTGACAAGTGACTAATTTTTTACGTGCATGTTAAATTTTGTGAATAGTATATATGTTACTGATCCTTATACTTTTGGTATGTAGATATAGCTTTGGTAAAACCAGTCGGATATATGGGACGACCCGTAGTATCAGGAACTACAGGTGCTAGTGGATCGAGAATGGCACAGAATGAGGATATGAACGCCCTCTTGGAGGACATATGTCGTAGATGTGAGGGGTTGCTGACCATTGTTGCAGAGCGAGGTTGGTAAGACTTAGATGATCAGTACATAGAGCTATGTATTGGGCTACCCTCGGAATGGCGAGGTGTCATGCGGTGCATGGTGATGGCCAGTCAGACTGTGCGTGATCTATGAGCTGCAGGAGTAGAGCCATTGGCTCGAGATCCTCCAGATAGTGATTACATGTGGGGCAAGTGGTTCCCCCTAGTATGTATGTAGGGGCAAGTGGTGCCCCCCAGTTTTGAGTTTTGTTTTTTGTAACATGCTTTGGGCATGTCATATGTATTAGAGTAGATGGACTCTAAAAACATGTTGTATGACACCTATTATGGATATGCATCGTTTTGATGATTTTGAATGTTATTTTCTTGTGGGAAATGTGTGTGATAAATGCCAATCTAGTACATGGTTTTCAATGGTGTCTACGTAGTGATTTTGTTCTCTAGGTACATGACTAAAAGTAATGACTCTAAGTTCACGTATCAAAAGTTTCACACGTAAATATTGTCTAAAAAGGATAGGATTATGCACACGATAGACACCATTGAGTTGCAAGACAAGAAGCAGGGAATCTAAACGGACATGCAGATGGAGGATGTGATGAGAGATGGCATCGGCTAAAATACCACGCACTGCATCATATTCAGCCTGATTATTGGTGGCAGCACCAATGCAGATCTCATTGGAGAGAACAACGATATGCAAGGGGGTAAAGATGGCCCAAGCTACCGAGGCTAGGTTCCAAGAATAGCGACTTGCACCATCGGCATAACCGATATAGGGTGTGGACGGGAGATCCTGCGGAAGAATGTTAGAAGACAATAAATGGGAGGGGGAAGAAAAATGATGGTAGCGTGAGTGCAGAGTAGACATCAAATGACAACTACAGGAGGGAGTAGTCTGGATAGGATGGCCATGACTCATAAATCGACTAGAGGGTGATGTATGAGGGCTACAGAAGGGATAGATGGTGCTCATGCTATGGAGAACATCATAGATACGGATGGTATTAGCCTGGTTATGGGTGGGAAGGAAAAGGTTAGGGAAATCACATGACACTGCAAAGATACCTAAATCATCAGCATGGGAGGAGAGGCTCACATACGAATCGTCACAGGAGATAACAGAAGAACAAGTAAAAATATGGTCAAATGATGTGGAGCCCAAAAATGTCGATGAAGGGAGATCAAGAAAAAAAGAAGGAGGGGATTCAGAGGGAATGTACTCCGAGGGTCACACGGATGATGATAGGTAAAGGATGGGGGCGACAGGTTTCGTCATCTCAAAATAAGGGGGGGCATGTCAATGGTAGTAGGGGGATCCTCAAGCTAGCCTGATGCATACTGCACGAGGATGGGAGAGGGTGATTGATTTTGTTCAACCTCATAGTCGCGAATGACCTCTAGAGAGGCTTGGTAATGTGTCAGGTGAGGAAAATGGTGGGAATAATGGCCATCGACACCACACAGAGCGCAGGGTTTGTTGGTGTGAAGAGTTTTTGGGTTCTTGGCTGCGGATGAGGAAGGAACAGAGGGTTCAGGGACCGTAGACTCAGGGAACACGAATTTAACCATGGGTTTAATACGGGGCAACTTGGGATAAGTATGGGTGGCATGGCCGACGACATCACACAAGGCACAAGGCTTGGTGGGTGGAGGAGGGATAGGGTCAGTCGGGGTGGCCTTGTCTTTGGATGCCCCCTTGCGAGCTTTGCCTTTCTTTCCTGTAGCTGTCACAACAGGAGAGGGGTCCTGTTGAGGTGTGGGTGGCATTGTAGTGATAGAAGAAGCTAGGGGAACCGGTTGCACCGATTTCAAAGCAAGGTATGGTTTGGGGTGACCTGGTGGGGTAGCGACTGGTGGGTCAAGGTAACAGACGGGTATGCCCAGGGTCAAATTGGGGAGGGAGAGGGTGGCCATGATGGGGACCGAATAGACTCCGGGAGGGGGAGCAAGGAAAGGTACCTGACCAGTGGGGTAATGGCCAGGAGGGATGGCTCCAAGATGGTGGAGACCTGGTGGAACCGACCCAGGAGGATAGAGGGGCTCATGGGTGCCAGTTGTAGGAAAGGGGCCAGAAGAAGGAGGTCCAGCTGATTGAGGCGAAGGGCTAGGAGCAGGTTGTGGCAAGAAAGGTTGAGGTTTCTGACTAGCGGAAGCGGGCCGCTTAAGGTCAGCCCGAGATGATTGCAACATGAAAACATTCATTAAACTAGGATCAGAGACAAGAGGAGGAGGAAGACCAGGGAAGGTTCCAAGCAAGGAGGATTCTTTGTAGACACCAGGGGAGACACTAGTTAAAGAATCAACGGTTTGATTATTGGCTACAGAAGAGATGGTTGAATTAGGGGAGGTCTGAGATTTTGGCTCATGATATGTCAACTGGTCAATGGTGACTATCTTTCCATTATGAGGGAAAAACATCTTGCAGTGGACCACGGATGGGACAACAGACATGGCATAGGTGTAGCTATGCCCCAAAAGAATGTTATAATCAAGAGGGGCGTCGATGACTTCAACGTCAACGCAAATATTCTTGCCCGCAAGAGTGATAGGACAATTACGAAGTAGGCCAATGGGCTGGGAGGCATGGCCATCCCATGCACGAAGGGTGATGGTGGAAGGGGCTAGCTCAGGAGATCCAAGTTGTTTCCAAACCAAAGCAGACATCACACAGGTGAATGCCCCCTCATCAATAATACACCGAGCCATGTTGGCATTCCAAATTTTGACTGGGATTTGGAAAGCAACGGAAGCAGGAAGGGGAGGATGGTCTGACTGATGGGCATTGAAAACAATCAATTGGTCATTAGTAGGATCTAAAACGCACATGGAAAATAGTAGAGCCTTCCTTTGAGAAGGACACGACTGGAGGAGTTCCAGTGTTGAAATGGTAGCAGGAGACTGTGCCAAATCATCTACTATGTTATACGAATGAGAAGCTTGACCAGAAGAAACATTTCGGTGTAATGGTCCCTTAGGAACCTTGGTATGAACCTCAACTTTGGGCTGAGGGATCTGCAAGTTACCATTGGGTGTCAAAAGAGGCTCTGTAAAACGTGAAGATGGTGACTCAGAGATAGACGGAGCGGGATGCATGGGGTACTGACGAGATCAAGTTTGAAGGTTAAGGTCGACGGTGAGAGGTTGGTCAGAGTTCATCATGAGAATCTGGTAATCGAAGGAACCAGAAGGGGAAGGGTGAGTGGTTACCGGTGCGTGAGGTAGTTGGGTAGCCACAAATCCTTAGTGAGGGAAAGGATTGGTATACACAGCCGGTTGAGGAGTAGCCGCATTGGTGGGAACAGTAGGGGAGGCATGCTATCCTCACAATGTAGCCTGAGACTCCCACATCTGCTACATCTGTGGTAATAGGGGACAATCGTGAGTGTAATGACCGTAAACACTGCAACACGAACAAGGCTTATTGGTGTGAAGAGGCCTGTCCGGCTTGGGCTGGGAGCTCTGTTGCTGGTTAGCAGTGTTAGAATCAATACTTGAAGGATTAGATCCACGATTACCAGGGGCAGATTGATTTTGATTTCCTTTCCTCTTTCTTTGAGAAGAAGGAGAATTAGTTGTGCCCTGCTGTGAAAATTCTTGCCCTAGAGGGGGTAGTAGTTGTTGTTGTGGGGGTTGAGAAGGAAAGGGAGGTGGAGGTCCAAATGATGGAGGAGCTAGGACACCAGGCTATGGGTAAGGATAATGGTTAGGATGGGAAACATTGAGGTAAGCAGGAGGTTGGGCAAAAGGAGGAGGCATGCCGTATCCTAGATACATGCTACCTGGAGGGGGAAAAGTGCTGGAGGTGTTGGCCCCTCTCGGAGGGAAACCATAGCCCATAGGAGGTTGAGCGTAGGTATGCGAAAGAGCTCCAACGATACCATCAATAGAGTGAGATGCCCCCAGGGCGTTAGTGCCACCGGGTCTGGGGAGGTCAGGAAGGATGGTATAAACATAACCAGATTGAGCATAGATGAGGTCATATTTCAAGGCTATTTGGAGGGAGGCTTCTTTGGTTTGAGGGAACTGGGATACGACATCTTTGCCGATGGTAGGTAAGAGAGAGCGAAGGAACCATTCCATGTAGACCCGATCTTCAAAGGTGGGAGCTCAACATAAGCTCCTTCTTCTCCGCCATTCCTGGACATGAGCGAAAAGGCAGGTCAAAGATGATTTACGAAAAGAAGTCAAGAGTTTGGTACCAGTGTCGTATCGGAGAGGGAGCTGGAAATAAGATAAGAAGGCTTGGGCAATGATCGCAAAGGTGGTATGGGAAGAGGCAGTTTGATCAACATACCATTTAGAAGCTTCGCCTGTAAGCGTGCATTGGAACAATCTAAGAAAGATGGAATCATCAATAATGGAAATGGATGAACACCACATGTGGAAAGATCGGATATGGTTGGAGGGATCTTCATTATCAAGGCCTTCAAACTTGGGAATGTCAGAGGGGAGCTTGGTTGGCCTAGCAGGCCAACTAACATCGTGGCGGTTAGGATCGTTGATCAACTGATTGAAATTGGAGATACTGAGACCTTCCATATAGGGGAGCAAAGGGACAGTCGAGTTAGTTCCCATGGCAGTTCCGCTAGTAATAGTCCTAGCATTAGGGTTGGGGTTGCCACTAGCATTAGGCCCTAGACCAGACATGGTGAAGGTAACAGGGGGAGAACCAAAAGTAGGGGGAGAACCCAAGGAATCAGAAAATGAGTCAAAGTGCGGACTCGGGGGAGGACTAACTTGACGACGGCGGGAAGGAGCAAGTCGACCAACCTGAAATTGAGGGTGAAGGCCAAGAAGTCTTTGGGATATATGCCTTGGGGGCATAATGATGACGGGACAAGGGGAAGAAGAATAACCGACAAAGGAAGGGAGGTGCAGAATCAAGTGATGACAATGTCGAAACAAGGGTAGAGAGGTGTAGTGTTAATTGATTTTAAATTCTTTGCCTGGCAGTGTTAGCCAGGCTCTTGTTCACTTAGGGTCGGTGTGTGGCGTGTGTTAATTTTAATTTTTAAGCCCAGACGTTTTGAGAGTAAAGGAAAAAGTGTGCTGCGTAACTAAAAATAAATTTGCAGAGAACATTAAATAATGCTGGAATAATAGAAAATGAACAGCTAACAATGCATTGATCTAACCCAAGAAGGTGGGTCTCTCAAAACTAGTCTAAAAGAGGGAAAAATTCTAGTCAAGACACACAAAAAAGAGGCCAATAGATCTAAGGTCAGGAGGGACAGGGATCTAAAGGAGAAATCTGTTGAAAAGAGGTGCAGAAAACAGCAAAGAGGTAGAGGCAAGGTTGCTGCAACAAAAGAGGAAATCAGCTAAAGGTAGAAGGGACAAGAACGTGACCCTAGAGGCAAACCCAAAAAAAACTATATAAGGTGATTTGAAAGGGAGGAGAGATGATCTGAAAGGGATCTGAAAGTGAGGTATCAGATCTGAAAATAAAAGGGCTGAAACTCTGAAATTCAGACATCTGAAATAGCTAAAACTCTTCCACAAAAAGGTGGAGGTTACTAAAGCCCTAAGGGGCTAGATTCCCACTTAGGTGAGTAAAAAAGATCAGAAATAGGTCTAAATGGGCGGAGACAGAGGCTAGAAAACTCTGACAGAAGCTTCATACAAACCCAGAAAAATTGCTGGAAAAGTGCAGAAAAAAGAGCAGGTCACAGGTTCTGACCTGTTTTTAGTCCAGGTCACAGTTTTGGGGCAGAAAAGTGCGTCCTCCAGTCCAAGTCATAGGTTTTGGGCCGATAAGTGTGACCTACAGATCCGAGTCTCTCGGCGGTAGATTTCAGAAAAATTTGTCATCTCAGCTGCGGCTGATGGCTGTCACCTGCGCAATAAGGCCATAAACACACATAAGTTAAAAATTTTAATGTTTGAGGGTTTTAGAGGTGAAAAACACCATAAAAATAGGAAAAACAAAAAACTGAAGAGAAACCCTAGGGTCTGAAATAGCTGGATATGCAGGAATATAGAAAACGATAGCGGTCGCAAAAGAAAACCCGTGTGGAGTCGCCAATTTTTAGTATGAATCTTTTGTCAAAGTGTACGAAAAAAGACCACTTTAGCTACGCATAACAAATAGCCCTAACATCAAATATGGCTGCTAATATCTTCAAATCTATAGTTAATTGATCAAGACAAATGCTGCACAAATCCAGATCTATGCACGAAAAGACATTAAGCAGTGAAAATAAAGTTTTGCTCCATGCATCCAATAGACAAGACAAGAACAATATTTTTGAAATAATTTTTATATTAAGGGCACTTGAGAGGAAAACAAGAAAGGTGTTTCAAATTCTCCTCAATGAGATGGGTTCTTGAAAGTCCTCAGTGCTTTAGATCTAGCATTTATCTCTCTTGTTGGTGTAGAAAACCCAGGCAAACATAGAACTCAAAGGGAGCTCACAAAGTGAATAATAAAGAATGTGACAATGATAATGGCTCAAAGTTAGACCAAGAGTATAGATCCAGAGTGATCTAATAGGCAACAAAAGGTGACAAATGAATGGGAAAACCCTTCTATTTATAACAAAATATTAGGGTAGTCTAGAACTTGGTGCATGAATAAAATATTATTAACCAAATTCTAGAACCACCTTTTAGGAATATTTTATTATATTTGTTAGAGGCAAAAGGATTTTGACTTGGGTCAAATCCTTTATTTATAAATAATAAATAAATAAATGTTTATTTATTATTTTAAGGAAATGGTGGAAATATAATTAAATAAATAATGATTTGTTTAATTATTTATAAATGATTTAGTCAAATTTAACTAGGAATATTATTTAAATGAGGATTAAATAACTTATTCCTAGGAAATAATCAAATAAATAAGGATTTATTTAATTTATTTCCTTGTTTTGAGTTAAATATGACCAGGAATAATAATTAAATTGATGTTTAGCTAATTATTCCTTGAGGAAATATAAACAAATATAGATTTGTTTATTATTTCCTTTTGGGGTTTCCTATTTAGACCATAAACAACTTAATAAAGGGGTTTTACTAAGTTATTTCACATAGTGAAAGAAATTTTACTTAGGGTAAAATTGGTCTTACATGGTGTACTCGGGTCCATCTCATGATAATAGGTTAGATGACCAAAAAATGGTATAACACTTAGGGTGTGGAAACCTGGTTCCAGCACCCACCCATACTACTTTAGGTGAGACTTTGACTTGCGTAAGCGGGTCACTGCCAAAAGGGCCAGTAGTATAGGGGTTTGTTGGCAGACCTTACACTTCAAACCTAGGTCAGGACCCCTCGAGCCAATAAATGGTTCCGTTGGCAGGACCTAAATGAAAGCACAACATGGAGCAGTAAGTACTACTGAACCAATCAAGAAGGGGATAGATCTGTCTATAGCCCGCTGAAAGGAGTAGATGCGCAAAGCCTGCCATCTACACTGTCGTCCGAACTGCGTAAAACCTCGCCCAAAACCCTGCCAGAAGAAGACATGGTAGCGCACTTGAAATTACCTAACTTTAAAGGTGTAGGAGATGAGGACATGGACCAATTTTGGTTTGTTTCTGACTCGATATGAACTGTGCAAGGTGTGGTGAGCGATATTGTGAAAAGGGCACAACTGTCCCTAGCCTTCGAAGAAAGAGAACTGGATTGGTATATGCGATACATATCTCAAAATGGAAGCGCATCTATTCAATATATTAAGGATGCTCTGAAACAAAAATTATGAGACCCTAAATCTTATTCACAGATCATAGCAGATGTGAAAGACTTCAAGCAAGGAATGACTGAGTCTGTATGGGAAGCTGATCAATGCTTAAAGAAAGCTATTAGAGAAGGAGAATTTAAGTATGAAAATAGAAAACATATGGAGTGGTTCATCGCTATGCTACTACCTCATCTACGCATACCTATGGGTCACCAGAATTTCAAATCACAAGACAAAGTTTTGGAAGCCGTTATGAAACTAGAAGCTACGCCCAGGGAAGATGCTTCGTTAGGAGTACAACAAATCTAGGAGAAACTTGGGGCAATGCACATGGAGATTCAAGACCTACGAAAGGAATGAGGAAGGGAAGCTGGCATAGAGCTATGGTGCCTACGATGTCAAGTATCAGGGCATACGAAGGCTCTATGCCCAGACTACCTACAAATAGGAGAACCTAGCCCGATGCGCCCTAGATCAAGTGAGGGACCCAACCTAGTACGACTGGGCCCAAGTGGAACTGCGTTATTGTGCGAGGATTTCTACGTAGTTGGGTTCAATGATACCAACCACTGTCTCCATCTAGGTGCCTACGCCCCTGAGCGGAAGAAACAATGGTGCCGATTCTGTCAGTCAGTAGGGCATGATGAGCAGAATTATCGGACCTATGATCTGGTGGTAGATCGGGGGGACTTATATAAGGTACAGTTAGACCATGCCTCACCAAAAACCCCCGCAGGCATGAGTGGCTCCCCCTCCGGAAGAAGGGGAGGAGGTCGAAGTGGAAGCGTAGGTCGGAGCCGAGGGTAATTGATCTTCTATAACTGTGGAGACACAAGGCACTTTGTGAGGGATTTCCCAAACCTTACAAGACAATCCTGCAGGTATTGTAGACAATTGGACCATATGATTGAAGAATTTCTAGTCCTGATAGCAAAAATATGGGAGAAGCAGCTACCACCTACACAGAAGGTACATATGGTTAAGACTGAGCTGCGGGATAAGGATCCAAGTGTAAATTTTGTTACACACAGTGGATTGACTATTAGAGGGGTTGAGGAGAAGGTTGAAATTGAAACACTGAACCGCAAGGTAGTTAGAAAACAATAAGGGCTGGATCTAGAAAAAGCAAGGGAAATGTTTATAGAAGCTTGAATGGACTTCATCGGGACCGAGGCATCTACATCCCTACCCCCTATGAATATTAAGGCAGATGAGGAGGTAAAACCCTTATTGCAAGCATGTATGAAATTGCTGCGTAACCCAATGAAAGTGCACAATTTGTAGACTTCAATAGATAGCTGTGCAACGTGATCCACCGTGTCCCCCGATATTAAGGATGTGCACAAATTATACAGATATCAGAAACACACTGGGAGGGAGATGCGGTTGACGGCCCAGATCAACAATTACGAGATGGACCGGGTTATTTTAGACCTCAGATCGGATGCCAATGTATTACCTAAACAAACTTGGCAACGAATGGGGGAACCAAAGTTGGAATGGTCCACTATCCAGCTACACATGGCTAATCGACAGAAGATCATACCTTTGGGGAGGCTATTGGGGATTATGGTAGATATCGCAAGGGTTAAGGTCCGGGCTGACTTTGAAGTCATTCACATCATCGAGGATGCGGACCCCTACCCTACGCTACTGGGATTGGATTGGGTCATCGACATGGGCAGTATCATTAACTTGAAAAAAATAAGCATGGTGTTCGAAAGTAATGGCACAAGGGTGATAGTACCATTAGACCCTGCGGAAGGTAAATGATACATTGAACCAGTACCCAAGGAGGAAGAGGTGGACTATATCTACAAGTTAACTGCACGAGATGCGGACAACCCAACAGGGGACGAAGTAATTTTCTGGGAGGGGGATACTGAATTCTTATCTGATCTCGATGAGGAAATAGATAATTGGTAGAACCGGTTACATGATGTCCCTACACTGCGTTGTCTTCAGATCACAAAAAACTTTGGCTACGTTTCCTCAGAGGTAAGGGCCCTAAAGGGACCAGGAATAATCAACTACTGCAGCCCAACCCCAGAAAAAGGTCAGGCTGAACCGCGATAAAGTAGCATTAAAATGCACCCTACACCGGCCATAGGTCTAGAAAGTAGAGCTCGCATCCACCCGGCCGCCTCTGCGACAAAAAAACAGCTTCATTTAAGGCAATTATCTCTGACTACAGCCCCGCTTAAAACATCGCTTACATAGATGGTAAGGTTCTCTTTGTCATTAGTCATAATTTTCTTAGGAAGCAAGCCTGTGTTGGGGGAGGATGCGCCGATGATGCAGATGGTTGAACCTAGCGTAACAGAGAGGCCAAGCCCACCAGTGATACAAAAACTAGCCTTTGGAATAGTAAAAATTAGTAAAAAGAAAAAGTTATTGTTGGAAGGAGCGGCCTCCAAGCATTTAATGAGACTAATTTTGGGGATTTTTTACCGTTTCCTGGGGGACCCATCTTAGATAAATTTTACCTTACCATTTCACGTTTGGGGGTTCTATGAAAGGAGTAGGATAGTTCAGCCAGAGGTGCCATCTCACTTGCACAACTTGCACTCATCATTCTTCTCTTGGAAGAACTTGAGCAATCAGATTTCCCGTATCTGCACTATCCCTCTCATGTCTGGTCAACCTGCTCTGTCTGGTAATAGTCACTCAGGGCTGGGATTCATTTTTCGTGCAAGGATGCTGGCCACTAGCCCTACCGAACCTTCGACCTCGACGGGGCTTGACGTTGAGGAAATAATGGAATTTGAGTCTGATCTGGAAGAAGTTCCCTCTATGCCGGACACAAGGAAGGGAAAAGGGAAGGCAAAAGGCTTGGGAAAAGCTTTGAAAGCCACGAAATGGGCTGCTGGGAAGCCTAGGACTTCTCCAAGGCATGCCAGGTCTCCATCGTCATCAACTCTAGATCAAGATGCGCAGGAGGGTGCTCTGCCTGCTAAATCGATCATTTGGTTACCTCCCTTCGTTTGCCCACATAGACCGTCTACACGAACGCCAAAAAACTTGGATGGCTTGGTCACCTATCTACAAACCCCCTAACTTTTGGATAAGTCCCTGTCATCAGTGATCCCTGTGGACGACTCCACGAGGTCAAGTTTGATGATCACAACTTGGAAGAATTTGAAACCCTCCCTGAATTGGCCCTCGCGTTGTACTTCGATACAATCCATGGAAATGATGGAGTCACGGTGGTGCCTCGGCGTTGGGTATGTGGCTTGGCCAGGTCTAGACTCTTGAATCTGCTTCAGATGCCCCATTTTGGCCATTACAACGTTATAGATCGGTTGGCTCTCCAGTTTCTTACCCTCATTCACGATGGCTACTTATGGATTCGAGACAGTGTCCCTATTGATGCTGTGTTGATACACAAGGTTAAAGGCCTTCCTATGCAAGGGCCGCACCCTCTGGAGCAGGTAGGCAAGAAGTATGAAGTAGCTACTGCTACATTTGTGCAGAAGACCTACAAGGTGAATCAAAATCAGTGAGGGTTTGTGATCCAAACTATCAATGATCCTGCTACAAAGATGGGTATTAGGCTCTTAGCCTGCAAGATAATGAGGAAGTGCCAGGTTGCGATCGTCCCCGCCTATGTTAGTCAGTTGGCTCGCCAGTGTGCGAAGGGAATCTCCTTCAATTGGGCTCAATATTTATGCGATGAATTTCTGGCTAACGTTTGTGAATCCTAGGAGCAGGGGACATCCTTCTCTTATTCATGGTTATTAATCCTTATTGCGCTAGTCATCTAGGACACTCTCGAGGAGTTGGTCCTCCCTGAGCTTCCTCTTGGGAAGTGTGAAGGAGCTCGGTATGCTCATTTATGGGATTCTAAGGATGCACAATGCATCGAGGATAACAAAGTTTTCTGGATCCTCTACTAGAGCAGTGTGGCAGCTGCCATAAATTCCCGACCCTGGCTGTCCCCGATGGTATATGACAAATACAAAAGTGTTGCAACGTTCCAAGTTGCCATGCACCATATTCAGATCTGCAGGCTTAACAATAATACATGACGACACTTCCATATACAGTATCAGTTGAAGAGATTGACATGATGATCACGCTATGGCCCCCTACCTAGAAGAAAGGCTTCACAGATGCCCATGGCTGTTGGCACCCTGTAATCAGCAAGATCGGAAAAAGTACGACTGTAGGGAGAACATCATTTCAACCACTTTGGGATTCTAGGATCTAGCCCTCCTGAATCCAGAGAGGGATCTCTCCAATAAGTGCAAAGATGGATTTATCTTTTAAAGATTTTGGGTAATGATATTAGGCTAGTTATGAAGTTCAAGGGTTTTTGTTTGTTTTGGATGGTTAAGCATGATTATTGTTTGAGTAGAAAGTTCTAAATGGAAAGAGTTTCAAAGGTGTGAAGTTGCAAGCAATTAGAACAAGCTTTGGCCAAAATGATAGATAATTGTAGGTTTTAGTCCATTGGGCTATGGAGTCATAATAGGGTTTAATTGAAACAACAAGGGGCAAGAGTGGTCCATGGGGCAAGTCATCTATGTCTAAGGATCTCTTTAAAGTTTATTTTATAGAATGAAATGATAAAACAAGAAGGGGAAATAAACAAATGAAGAACAAAGAGCAGCCTAAGATTTGGTAAGTACTTTGAAACTAGCCATCTTTTAACATACACTTAAGAAAGACATAAAGGTAATCTAAGATCTGGTAAGTACTTTGAAACTAGCCAGCTTTTGATACACTTTCAATAGAAAAACATTTAAAACACATAGGGAAACACGAATGATAACGAATAATGGTCTAAGATCTGGTAAGTACTTTGAAACTATCCAGCTTTAAACACATTCTTAGGGAAATTTTCAGATAGTCTTTGGGGATAAAACTGGGACAGGGCTCACCATAACTTCCTCAGTTCATCTCAACTTAACATAAGCTGAAAATAACATTCAAGAATAATATTTAGCTAAACATTAGGACGAGGGAACACCAACATTCCTAACTGCTTGAACTGAATTAAATCATTCCTAAATAACACAATTTAGAAGAAAAAATATAGATAAATCTTATCAGTCAGAGAAGGGTACTGATATACAGTAAATCCTAACTCTATGCTTGTTGTTCTTTATCAAAGAAGATGGAAAAAATGAAAACAAAAATAAAATAATGATTTACAGTAAGAAAAACATCACCGTCGACATAGACCAGGATCCCATAAATCAACTTGTATTGATGCTTCAAACCAGTTACAGCTTTAAGTCCAATGTTTTAGTTTAGCAATCATCTAAACTTCCCAGACTAACTTATTTAATCACAAGCAGAGCTTCAAGAGCCCGTGAACACTATTTACAAGTAGAAGTCTCAAGCTCAAGTATATTTCAAAGTTCTGCAACCAACATTTTCTCATCTTCTATAGCAGTATTTATAGAAGGAATGAGGAGGTGGGAGAGGATAAAAGATCTCCTAGATCAATTAATAAAGACTAAATGCTTCTTGGCCTTTGAGGGGCTCAATGGAGAATTTTACATATGTTCTGTTTGTATTAATTGTTTTACATTAAGAATTAAGCTCGGTGGGAGCTTTTTTTGACTTTTAAGGCTTTGTGTTATGTTGTAATAACTTTGCTAATATTTTGCATTATGTTCCTTTGGCATAATTAACTATTCGGATGCGCTGAGGCAAATATCTTCTTTTCTGATCATAACTCGGCTTCTGTTGAGTGCTTGTGGCTACAGGTCGCCATGGGTAGGTTAGAGGAATCAATTTGCCTCTGATGTGGCAGTGGAGGCATCCTCTGTCTGATAAATCTTTTGATTTGTCTTTAATTGCGTTTTAATTCAGAGGATTAGGCTTTTTTATTTTCAATCTTAGCCTTAATCCACCAAAACTGTCTTCAATCCTCTGTTCTGTTGTGTTTATGTCTTCAACACTAATACTCTTTTGTTTTGATTTAATTTGTTGTGTCTTGTTGATGTGCAGGTTCTGCAAAGGGCTCATATAGCATCAATGCCCATGAAGCACTGATGAGATGTGAAGGTGAACCCTAAGAATGGCTTCCCTTTTATGAATCAAAGGCACAAGGGATCGTCATCCCAAACCTTTATTTTTCCTTTGATGTAATGGAAAAACCATTCAATACCTGCAAAATACAAAAATAATTAAGAAATCCTGCGTTTTTGGGAAAAACTGCTTCAGAGGTTCTGGGGAAGAGCTTGGCCATTGGATGGCAACATCCAATGCTAGAGATCTACGCGTAGTGGTTAAAAGAAGCAGTGAGAGAAAATGGTGGAAGAATTAAGTTAGGGCCGTTGATCTTGCAGAGATCGACGATCAGAACAAGTTGGGAGGAAATAAAATGAATGGGTTACTTTATAGAGAAATGACGGAAAATGTGACAAAATAAGGTTAAAAACCCTTCGACGGAGGAAATTTGGTTAAAAAGTGAAGTTGGCGGTTCGGGATGATCGTGGGCTGTCGGATGAGATTGGCCCATGAGATCAATGGTGGAGATCACATGTTAAAACCTTTGGTAGAGGTGGAGGGAGATGGTGAAAGGCTAGATTAGATCTGAGCCGTTGATCTGCATAGATCATCGGTGGGAAGGTGTGCGCAATGATTTATAATAGAAATGGAGAAAGGTGGTTTTGGTGAAGAAAACCACGGGTTTCGCGCTGCAAAAGGACGAGGAGGCGTTTTTGCCTTTTGGAACGCGATATGCATCCCCGCCCGACACGTGGCGTTATAAAATAGCTCACATCATGTGGTTTTTGAAAATTATCCTCTGTGCTTAAAGTTACGTGATATGGGATACTGACCATTAGATTTGGGGTCCCAGATCTGACGGCTGAGAGTGAGCGCGAATTTGGAAAGATGCGTGGGCAGAAGTTGGAAGGGCGGTTTTATTATGGACCGTCCAATCAAGAGATCGACGGTGGAGATTAGTTCTAGAGGGAGGCAGGACCCACAGGAGGTAGGTCTATCGGGGTAAAAATGGGCCGTTGGATGTAGAAGATCGACGGCTAGGATGAAGATTGGGTTTGAATGAAATAATAACGAAGCGGAGAAAGGGTTAATATGGACTGTTGATCTACAGAGATCGACTGCTAAGGACTGGCCAAAAACATAACACAGTGGGGTATAAATGATTTTAACCAAAGTTGTGAAATGCGATCTGGACCATCCGATCTGGACACGTAGACGGCCCAGATGCAATTGGGGCTCGACGATCGGCAGGGGAGGAGCTTTGAATGGCACCGATGCGATTTAGCACTGGCCGTCGATCTGATCTGCAGATCAACGGTGGGAAGTGAATCAGAGGGGTGGTCAATCAGAGGGGAAAAAAAAATGTGCCCGATAGAACTTGCGATGCGATGTTGCACGGGCTGTTTGATCGGCTTTAGATCAACGATGGAGATTATCTCAAATATGGAACCGGCAGAAACTATTTAATATTTATGAAAACCCAAATTTTTATAAAATAAAAAGGTTTTATGTATCGGGCGGGTTTATATATACATGAAAAAGGCTTGGAGCCCGTCTGCAGGGCCATGGGTTTATATGAGTGCGATAGGCCCAGGGCTTTATATGTATAAGGGCCAATCACAATCGAAAGGTCAGGCTTGGTCTTTCAATCTACCCATTTAGAATTTTTGCGATGCAATTGGTGCTTCGGGACTTTTAACTCTTGGTATCGGGTGCAAGTTATATGGAGTAAAAGCGGAGGACGAGGTTTATACAATGGGGCTCAATCGCATCGGAAATTTGATGCGGGGGCTTTTCAATCTACCCATTTTACATTAAAAAACATTGCACCAGCGAGTTTTAGACCAAAACTTAGGATAAAAGGGTTTTTGAATTTACAAAGGAAAAATGCATCGGCGATGGGTTTTAAAAAATGTTTTAAGCGCCTGAAGCGGGCCCATGGGTTATATGAAATAATAATATTATCGGGGCTATGTAATAAAGGGCCAATCGCAATCAGAGATTTCAATAAAGGGAAAAGACTTGCGTGCTCTATTTTTTCCGATGCGATAAGAGCCAAATGGGCTTAGCACTTGGTTCTAGCACCAAGGCGTATGGTGGGAAAGTGGTTAGGACTTAGCCCAAAGGGGCTTAAGTCTATAATACAAAAAAGTGTATTTTTATGATTTTTTCAGAGTTTTTTGATGGATTTGGGGGTTTCGGCAGAGTTTAAAAAGGAGTTTTAAACTCTGTAAAGAGGATTTTATGAAGGGGAAATGGGAAAAATGGAAAACAGAGGAAATTTATGAGGAAAAGATAAGGCGAATTGAAGGTTACTTTTGATGTGGAAGGAAGGGAAAAATAGTGTTTTGCAGCAGTCTTCTCTCTATGAAATCAACAGAATTTCAGAGTTCGAAATGGAAACAACAGTGAAGATTTAGACAAAGGGAATGATGTCTTCATGAGTCTTCAAGAGGTAACATTTTTTGCAATAAAACTTGTTCCTTGAAGGCTCCAAAAAGTTTTAGCCACCATTTGATATGACAAATTTTATAGGTGGCTAACAGTGGCTCCACTTGGGGATGGTGCCTTCTTGGAGGAATCAAGAACTTCAGACTTGCATTCTCTGGGAGGCTGATCAGTGCCTTATCCATTGGGCTACCTTTATTTACTTGGATGTTCTTATTTTTCTCTGGAAAAAGTTAGCAGCCATAAAAAAGACAATGGATCTTCATCAACACAAGCTTTCTACCTACCCAATCCTACTGATCTAACATTTTTTATTCTTTAGAGTGCACTTGGATTGGCAAACTCTTTTTACAACATTTTATTCTTTTGGAAGCATAAAACTAATCTAATTCTACTCCTTATTTCTCCATGAACTCAGATCAAACAGTTGAGTCCATATGCTTCTCTACCTAATCTACCAATCTGTTAGGATTAAACAGTCTAACAGATTTTTTATTCTCTAATTTCTAAGATAGAAATTTAAAAGCGTACAAGTCAGGATTGAACAGTCTAACTTGATGCTGATCTATGGCATAAAAAAAAAGCTACACATAGATATTATTTTTCAGAAAATTAAATCACAATGGAAGGCTTAAGGTATGAAAGTTGAAAGCACTTCCTTCATCTTTTTTTTTAGCTCTGTTTTTATTTGTGTTTGAGCTGTTATTTCTTTGTCTGACTGGTTCAGATTTTGAGCTAATTAGAACCAGTTCTTCCTCTATTTTGACTCAGAATTTGAGACAAATTGGAGTCAATCTTCCTTTAGACACTCAGGTTCAGATTTGAGCATGTTTGAACCCTTAATTTCTAGCCTAATCTACCTACTGATAAGCCAATATTGAGCTGTTTGGAAAATCGAATTCACTATCCTATCAGCAGTAAATTTAAACCTAATTAGTCAAGATTAGGTTGTTTGAATAATCAAAAGTGTGTTTTTAGGAGTGGCATTTAAGCTTGCACACTTTCAGATTTGTTTCTCTTTTTGGTATGGGGTTGTACCTTTATTGTTTTTACAATCTGGCCTCTTTTATTTCTTCTATTGTTTTTGTATTTTTGTATTTTTGATTTTTCTTTGGAGACAAAAATCAACAACTATCTAAATGCTCAGAAATGAGATATATTGACATTCCTATATAACCTAATCTAACTTGGAATATTTACATTATCGTATGATACAAAAATGCCAATGCAGCCAGCCGAGTAATGTCAAGAATAATAAGAAACTCTGGCTGCTTGTCAGAGGTATCCATAGTACATTTTGAAGATTAATATTCAAAACCAAGACTAAGACAGAGGGTGATAGCTTCTCATGTATTTGGCTCTTGCAAAGGATCACTGCTTGATAATTTGAGCTAGTTGGGATTTCGACACACTCATCCAAAGGATCAACAAAGAAAGGATGAAGATTCTCTTCTTTCTGGTCCTCCATGTCTGGTAGATTTTCTGCTTCCAAGACTTCAGCTTTGAGGACTACATTTTCAGTATGTGGCTTGAAAGTATCATCATCCTTAACCTGTAAAATAGCAAATAGTGAAATATATTCTTTCTCTAAATTTATGCTTGCTTCTGTTATAAATTCAGGCTCTTTGGATAACAGATTGTCATTAGTGAAGGGAGAAGTTTCTTCTTGTGAAGATGGTATATCCACAGTAGGATAGTCTTGTATTTGTTTTTCTCCTTCATCTTCCTCGTCATTTGAACTAGAGGATTCATCATATTTGGAAGTTTTGTCCTCTTGTACCCCTGGTATGCTTGGATTTAATGGATTGAACTCTATGAAGAGGTTATTGTATTCTTGAGCAGGGGTGTCTTCAAAGGTTACTTTCTTTTGAATAGAAGGCTCTTTTTTCTCAAAAAATTCTTTATTGCTCTTCTCTTCACCCTTTGAGTTGAAAGCCTGTTGATTCCCAATAATGTGAAAACTATTTGTGATGGATTGAAAAGGGTGATTTCTACTTTCAAGCTGACGATGGTGAAATTCATAACACCAATCAAACGCTAGCTGCCCTGCGTGATTAGTTTATGCTTGGAGCTCATCATCATCATTAGACTAATTAAAATTTGGAATTTTATCAGAATAAACAATTTCATCAGTCAAACATATTGGGTTATTAGTTTGCTCTTTTTTCAATTGATCTACAAGTTTATTTTTTGTATCAAGACAACAATATGGAGTAGATAGATGAGTGGAAGCATTTGGTTCAAAAAAAGGTTTGGAGGTTGGTAATCTGTTCACTACTAAATCAATCTCTTCCTCTGTTAGAAGAGAAGGAGTTTTCTTTTTTCTTAGAACAGAGGTACAAGAATCCTCCTTGTCTTTTATTGGCTGATTTTGAGGCTTGATGTCTTCTTAAGCCTCTTCTAGGGGAACTTCACTCATGCTTGCAGGGACACTTCAAGGTTTTTCTGTTATTTCCTGATCTTCTTGTGTTTCAGAAAATTCCTCATGATTGTTATGATAATAAGTTTGCATATAAGGTTCATGAGTTGTTTCTTGCACATTATTAGGATGCCACTCTTGTTGTATAATTTGAACTGAGTTATAACACAAAGGAAGGTTTTCTATATGTGTCGATGTCTCCTCAATTTCGGGTTCTGTGTTTTCCAAATGGCTACTTTTTCCTCGAAGTACTGCTCACTATTAGTTCTTGCATTTTGATCATGAAGATCTCTTATCAGCATTGTACGAGACATAGGAAGGAAATTTAAAACTTTTTGACAACCTTCTTCATTGTTTTCTGAGTAAGTCTGCTCATCATCTTTTGTAAAGTGTTGATCATAATACATGTCTTGGTCAGAGTCTTTTTCTTGAGGTGATTGGGCTTGTGTTTGATCAAAAGAAAGCGTAGATCGCTCTAGATCATCGATATTCATATTAGCCATCAACCTATCCATTATCTTTCCAAGCATGTACATCATATTTTCCATCATGATTTCTTGTTTGTTTTATTCATAATCTAGTTGGTCGTACATGTCTTGTCAGGGTAGAGTTTGAGTTTGATTAGAAAAAGGTATATGTTGCTCTGGATTTCCGATGTTTAAATTAGCCATCAACCTATCCATTCTCTTTCCAAGCATGTACATCATCTTTTCCATCTTGAGCATATGTTTGTCTTCTGGGTCTATATCTAAATCCATGTTTGTGAATCAGCAAAGAGGTCACTCTGTCTGTTCAATCAGTTCAAGGTTTTCTACTAGTGGAGTCATTTGGTCCTTTGGGAGTTTCAGAGTGTGGAGTTTCCAGGTGGAAGATTTTCAGCTCTTAAGGAGGTAAAATGTTTAATGGTCCACCACCATGTTTATTGAATACCAATCTGAAATATTTTTGGGTTTTTCCTGAGTTTCTGTGGTTGTATGGAAAACTAAAGAGTCTATAAAACCTGGCCAAGAAACTATGAACTCAAAAATTTCCCCAGTGGAGTCGCCAGAGATGTTGGCACCCTGTAATCAGCAATATCGGCAAAAGTCCGACTGCAGGGAGAACATCATTTCAACCACTTTGGGATTCTAGGATCTAGCCCTTCTGAATTCGGAGAGGGTTCTCTCCAATAAGTGCAAAGATGGATTTATCTTTTAAAGCTTTTGGGTAATGATATTAGGCTAGTTATGAAGTTCAAGGTTTTTTTTTTGTTTTGGATGGTTGAGCATGATTATTGTTTGAGTGGAAAGTTCTAAATGGAAATAATTTCAAAGGTGTGAAGTTGCAAGAAATTAGAATAAGATTTGGCCAAAAAGATAGATAATTGTAGGCTTTAGTCCGTTGGGCTATGGAGTCATAATAGGGTTTAATTGAAACAACAAGGGGAAAGAGTGGTCCATGGGTCAAGTCATCTATGTCTAAGGATCTCTTGAAAGTTGATTTTATGGAATGAAATGATACAACAAGAAGGGGAAATAAAAAAATGAAGAACAAAGAGCAACCTAAGATTTGGTAAGTACTTTGAAATTATCCAGCTTTTAACATACACTTGAGAAAGACATAAAAGTAATCTAAGATCTGGTAAATACTTCAAAACTAGCCAGATTTTGATACACTTTCAATAGAAAAACATTTAAAACACAGAGGGAAACACAAATGATAACGAAGAATGGTCTAAGATCTGGTAAGTACTTTGAAACTATCTAGCTTTCAACACATTCTTAGGGAAACTTTCAGATAGTCGTTGGGGATAAAACTGGGACAAGGCTCACCATAACTTCCTCAGTTCATCTCAACTTAACATAAGTTGAAAATAACATTCAAGAATAATATTTAGCTAAACAGTAGGATGAGGGAATGCCAGCATTCCTAACTACTTGAACTGAATTAAATCATTTCTAAATAACACAATTTAGAAGAAAACATATAGATAAATCTTATCAGTCAGAGAAGGGTACTGATATACAGTAAATCCTAACTCTATGCTTGTTTTTCTTTATCAGAGAAGATGGAAAAAGTGAAAACAGAAATAAAATAACGATTTACAGTAAGAAAAGCATCACCGTCGACATAGACCAGGATCCCATAAATTAGCTTGTATTGATGCTTAAAACCAGTTACGTCTTTAAGTCCAATGTTTCAGTTTAGCAATCATCTACACTTCCCAGACTAACTTATTTAATCACAAGCAGAGCTTCAAGAGCCCGTGAACACTATTTACTAGTAGAAGTCTCAAGCTCAAGTATATTTCAAAGTTCTGCAACCAACATTTTCTCATCTTCTACAACAGTATTTATAGAAGTAATGAGGAGGTAGGAGAGGGTAAAATATCTCCCAGATCAATTAATACAAACTTAATGCTTCTCAGCCTTTTAGGGGCTCAATGGAGAAGTTTACAGATGTTCTGTCTGTATTAATTGTTTTACATTAAGAATTAAGCTCGATGGGAGCTTTTGTTGACTTTTAAGGCTCTGTGTTATGTTGTAATAACTCTGCTGATATTTTGCATTAAGTTCCTTTGGAAAAATTAACTATTCGGTTGCGCTAAGGAAAATATCTTCTTTTTTTATCATAACTCGACTTCTATTGAATGCTTGTGGCTACAGGTGGAAATGGGTAGCTGAGAGGAATCAATTTGCCTCTGATGTGGCAGTGGAGGCATCCTCTGTCTGATAAATATTTTGATTTGTCTTTAATTGCATTTTAATTCGGAGGATTAGGCTTTTTTATTTTCAATCTTAGCCGTAATCCTCCAAAAATATCTTCAATCCTCTGTTCTGCTGTGTTTAAGTCTTCAACATTGATACTCTTTTGTTTTGATTTAATTTTTTGTGTCTTGTTGATGTGAAGGTTCTTCAAAGGGCTCATATAGCATCAAT
This sequence comes from Pinus albicaulis, assembly GCA_034641835.2. Lineage (NCBI taxonomy): Eukaryota > Viridiplantae > Streptophyta > Pinopsida > Pinales > Pinaceae > Pinus > Pinus albicaulis. Next base: position 795,071,611 of record CM076583.1, read on the forward strand.
GCCCATGAAGCACTGATGAGACATGAAGGTTAACGTTGAGAATGGCTTCCCTTTTATGAATCAAAGGCACAAGGGATCGTCATCCCCAGCCTTTATTTTTCCTTTGATGTAATGGAAAAACCATTTAATACCTGCAAAATACAAAAATAATTAAGAAATCCTGTATTTTTGGGAAAAATTTCTTCAGAGGTTCTGGGGAAGAGCGTGGTCATTGGATGGCAACATCCAACGGTGGAGATCTACGTGCAGTGGTTAAAAGGAGCAGTGAGAGAAAATGGTGGAAGAATTAATTTAGGGCCATTGATCTTGCAAAGATCGATGGTCGGAACAAGTTAGGAGGAAATAAAGCGAAGGGGTCAGTTTATAGAGAAACGACGGAAAATGTGAAGAAATAAGGTTAAAAACCCTTCGGTGGAGGAAATTTGGTTAAAAAGTTAAGTTGGGAGTTCGGGATGATCGTGGGCCGTCGGATGAGATCGGCCCATGAGATCAACAGTGGAGATCACGCGTTAAAAAATTTGGTAGAGGCGGAGGGTGATGGTGAAAGGCCAAATTATATCTGAGTCGTTGATCTGCAGAGATCAACTGCGGGAAGGCACGCACGATCATTTATAATAGAAATGGAGAAAGGTGATTTTGGTGAAGAAAACCACAGATTTCGCGCTGCAAAATGGAAGGGAGGCAGTTTTGCCTTTTGGAACATAATATGTGTACCCGCCTGACACGTGGCTTCAGAAAACAACTCACATCGCTTGATTTTTGAAAATTATCCTCCATTCTTAAAGTTACGCGATATGGGATACTGACCGTTAGATATGGGGTCCTAGATCTGACAGCTGAGAGTGAGCGCGAATTTGGAAAGATGTGCAGGTAGAAGTTCGAAGGGCGGTTTTATTATCGACCGTCTGATCAAGAGATCGACGGTGGAGATTAGTTCTAGAGGGAGGCAAGACCCACAGGAGGTAGGCCTATCGGGGTAAAAATGGGCCGTTGGATGTAGAAGATCGATGGCTAGGATGAAGACTGGGTTTGAACAAAATAATAACGAAGTGGAGCAAGGGTTAATATGGACCATTGATCTACAAAGATCAACAGCTAAGGATTGGCCAAAAACATTACACAGTGGGGTATAAACGATTTTAACCAAAGTCGTGAAATGCGCTCTGGACCATCCGATCTGGACACGTGGACGGCCCAGATGCAATTGGGGCTTGACGATCAGTAGGGGAGGAGCTTTGAATGGCGCCGATGTGATTTAGCGCTAGCCGTCGATATGATCTACAGATCGATGGTGGGAAGTGAATCGGAGGGGTGGTCAATCGAAGGGGAAACAAAAATGCGCCCGATAGAACTTGCGATGCGATGTTGCACGGGCCGTTTGATCGGCTTTAGATAAATGACAAAGATTATCTCAAATATGGAACCGGCAGAAACCATTTAATATTTATGAAAACCCAAAGTTTTATAAGATACAAAGGTTTTATGTATCGGGCGGGTTTATATATATATGAAAAAGGCTTGGTGCCCGTCTGCGGGGCCATGGGTTTATATGAGTGCGATAGGCCCAAGGCTTTATATGTATAATGGCCAATTGCAATCGGAAGGTCGAGCTTGGTCTTTCAATCTACCCATTTAGAATTTTTGTGATGCGATTGGCGCTTCGGGACTTTTAACTCTTGGTCCTAGGTGCAAGTTATATGGAGTAAAAGCGGAGGGTGAGGTTTATACAATGGGTCTCAATCACATTGGAAATTTGATGCGGGGGCTTTTCAATCTACCCATTTTACATTAAAAAACATTGCATCGGCGGGGTTTAGACCAAAACTTAGGCTAAAAGGGTTTTTGACTTTACAAAGGAAAAATGCATCGGAGATGGGTTTTAAAAAAAATTTTAAGCGCCGGAAGCGGGCCCATGGGCTATATGAAATAATAATATGATCGGGGCAATGTAATAAAGGGCCAATGACAATCGAAGATTTCAATAAAGGGAAAATACTTGCGCACTCTTTTTTTTCCGATGCGATAAGCGCCAAATGGGCTTAGCGCTTAGTTCCAGCACCAAGGAATATGGTGGGAAAGTGGTTAGGACTTAGCCCAAAGGGGCTTAAGTCTATAATACAAAAATGTGTATTTTTATGATTTTTTCAGAGTTTTCTGATGGATTTGGGGGTTTCAACAGAGTTTAAAAAAGAGTTTTAAACTCTGTAAAGAGGATTTTATGAAGGGGAAATGGGAAAAATGGAAAAAAGAGGAAATTTATGAGGAAAATATAAGGCAAAATGAAGGTTAGTTTTGATGTGGAAGGAAGGGAAAAATGGTGTTTTGCAGCAGTCTTCTCTCTATGAAATCAGAAGAATTTCAGAGTTCGAAATGGAAACAACAGTGAAGATTTAGACAAAGGGAATGATGTCTTCATGAGTCTTCAAGAGATAACATTTTTTGCAATAAAACTTGTTCCTTGAAGGCTCCAAAAAGTTTTAGCCACCATTTGATATGACAAATTTTATAGGTGGCTAACAGTGGGGAGACCGCGGAGCTTAGTCAGTCGGGCTCAGACATAGCCAAGAACAGGGATACATAGCCGCTGCAGACCACCGCGGCCAAAGTTCAGGTAGGGTCCAACAGAGATACTACCCCTCCCCCAAGTACGAAGAAGTTAGGTGATCTGGCACCAGGATCCCGAAATAAACAGCGTGCCCACTGCACACAATACGACGCGACGATCACACTGACTGATGGTGACCTCGAGAAAATCACGAACGCAATCACAATGGCTACAAAAGACAAGTGGGCATCCATAGGGGTATAGCAGAAGGTCACACTCGATACTCTCTAGGCCGAGCTCTGCACCTCCCAGTTAAAATTGGATATGCTGCAGATCAGTATTGGCCAGGCACGGACCCCTTCGGTCACTAGTAGTACCGCGCTATTCATGGAAGAAAGTCATCTAACTCAGCTCCAAGAAGAAACAGGAAACCAGCTGGACCTGGCTAAGCTGCCCCACGAAGCCTTACAGGGCCTCCACAATGCTGTATTCCAGGAGATTATCCATCGCGACCAGCAAGTACACCAACAACTTGGTACAGCCAAGCACACCATCACGGAGTAGGCTATTGATTTGCTCCTCGCCATTTCATAGCAGGTAGATCTTGAAACAGTTATCCACCAGCTCTGTATAGAGGTTACAGATGAGATTCCGACCATGGACACACCTCGAGCTAAAGTGGAAAAATTGGTTGTGGCACTCAAAGCGTCTAGGATGGAAATACACACTGTCAAGACACAGTTGGAATAGCAAATCATCGACTTACAGGCCAAACTGTAGCCCAAAACGCCTCCGGAAGTACATGCCCAACGCGCTGCACTAGTAACTGACGCGAAAAATGTTATTTCATGGCAGATTCCCCAAGGTGCCCAGTTGCTAGAATCAGCCATGAAACTCTAGAATAAGGTCTAGCACAATCCGGTCCTCCATGAAATCAATCAGGACTTATGGCAGAAGGAAGAAGCTTTCGAGCAGGTCAACGCTATGCTGCCCACCTTGGTACCTGCACAACACTTGGCACGTTTGAAGACCATAAATGATCTCGAGGATGATATTGAGAAACTCTGGCGTAAACAACACATCATGGCGGAACACCTGAAGCCCTAGGTTGCCACAACCCTCCAACTTTTGTAGGATGTAGATGGCGCGATGAAGCGACTAACTCAGACCCTCGAGAGTGTCACCACGGCAACTGAAGTACCGACCTCCCAGAAGCTTGTAGACCTTGCATAGAGTGCTGCTACTCAGAGTCAAGAAGTGTTACCTCCGCTGGTCACAGCCATCAATGCCCTACGTGTGCAGGTGGAGACCGCACCACCACAGTGACTCGGGATGAGTCACAATATTGTGTTGGGGGACTGTTGGAACAGGGTCTCCTAAAAGCTGCAAAACTGGTCTTATTTTGTGTACTTTTTATTATAATTAGTCTATCGCAGGGGTTTTGCGGTGGAACAAAGCCCCGAAAGCATTTTAATGGGTTAAAGGTTAGACTTGGGGTTCGAAAACCACGGTTTACGGACCATAGGAAAGGCTACGAAATATTGTTATAAATAGAGGGACATTTTGTATTGTAGGTAGGCAAGAGGATGATGAGCTGTTGATGTGAATTGTGGTTTAGTGGATCTCTTTGGGTTTTTGGGGAAAGGACTCCTGCTGGCTGTGTGCGCGGAGATCTAGAGTCCTGCTGTGAGCGGACCCTGTTGCTGTGTGTGCAGGCTGCGATGGGTATTGTAAGAGGGAATTGATGAATTGATGAATAAGAAAGGTTGTTTGAGAACTGAATCTATGTGTACTGTTTATGCGAGTCGTTGGTAATTGCTGTATTCTTTATTTAGTTGTGAAAGTTCTGTGTAAGTGTGTTTACTGCATCTAGATTTGTTCTGTTCTATTTTATGAAATATTGTGCTACTATCATAGAAGTATATAATTATTAAACACTGTAGTATAGTTGACCTTGCACACGTGGATGCGAAAAGAGACCTATATATCCTTCTTTGAAAGAGGTGATCTGGGCATCATAGGGTCGGATGCAGCGCTGCTTTCCTTACCTACCCTTTCTCAGGGTGCAAAAACCTGGTTCCAGCAGCCACCCATACTACTTCGGGTGAGACTTTGACCTGCGCAAGCGGGTCACTGCCGAAAGGGCCAGTAGTATAGGGGTTTGTTGGCAAACCTTAAACTCCAAACCTGGGGCAGGACCCCTCGATCCAACACAGCTAAAGTTAAGCGTGTGGCTAGAAACCCTAGAGGGCCAAGACAGTCGGTGTTGAGATAGACGGGAGTCTATCATTCTACACATTCAGAAGGAAAATAAGGGTGAGTCTCAGGCCCTATGAAATAAGATAGTCACAAGGAGGTCCTTGGGTCTATCAGACCTCAAGAAGGCCCTAAAGAAGCTGGTGGATCCGTCGGGGAGGGTCCGAAAAAACTTGAGGAAGGGTGACTTGGGTCGCCGAATCCTAAAGTTCCAGATGTGATTGAAAGGTCGCTAGAAGGTGAGGAAGGTGGAAGAGGAAGGGTTGTAGGAACAAAAAGGAAAAAATACAAGCTAATTGGAAGGTTGGAAGAATACCCATGTTGTGTTTTTTGTGTGGATATACACATCGACGAAGTTATGGAAGCGACAAAAACAATTCTTGTTGGTAGAGTCCGAGGAAGAAAAAACTCTACAAGCTACATCTCTGAATGGACGACCTTGGAATGGTCTGATGTTCCGGGACAACCCATCGAGATCCAAACTCTTTCCAAGGGGTGGTTCATGAGAAAATTTGAGAAGAGTGAACACCTAGCATGGGTGTTAGAAAAGAATTGGAATTTTTGGAAGAGACCGGTCCTATTCAGGAAATGGACTCCTCTTTTTGATGCGCAGAGGGAGAAATTAGAAGATACCCCAGTCTGGGTAAAGTTACCAGGCCTTCCTATTCCTTTCTGGATGGAATCTGGATTTTTCTCTATTGGGAATACCTTGGGTCACTATCTGGAAGCAGACATGTCATTCCAATAGACCAAGGATCTGAGTGCAGCTAGAATCCTGATAAACTTGAATCCTAAGGAAGGGTTAGCAGAGGAAATGCAGCTAAAATAAAAAGACTATGAATACTCTCAAGTGTTGGATTATGAAAACTTTCCATTCTGATGCCACCGCTGCCACAAGTATGGCCATCTTGTAAAGGATTGCCCGCCAGGGCACCGAGGAAGACAAAAAAAAAAAAAGGATAAACTGAGGGCCTCTCTGTCATTCGGGGGTTGAAGAGGCCAGGAATTCTGAAGAGGATTTGATGGATGGGGTTGAAGGACTAGATGCCACCAAGCATACAAGCCCTGCTATGACTCAACAGGCCACTCAACCCACTTCTAAAATTTTGACTCATGCTCAGACATTGCCTATTGAAGCTGATCCTCCACTAGATGCTAGAACCACTGTAGCTGCTCAGGAAGGTATGCTTCTGGTCTCTGCTCCCTCCCTTTTTTCCTCTTTATGTACTTCTATTTTTTCTTATACAAATCCTATTCCTTCCAGGCTTCCACAAATGGAATATATGAAAATGCACGATGTCATAGAGTCCCTTGATAGCATAATAACATCGATCCCTCACCCTTCTGTTGATCCCCTTCCTGAGGCTGCCCCTTTTTTTCCCTCCCCTTTGCCTCCTATCCCTAAGAAACCTCCCTACAACCTTCATTCCTTGATGAAAATATAGTGGACAGGGGAGATCGTTGTCGGCCTAGAGTCTAATCCCATCTCAGTTGGCCCTAGAAAGTTGAGAGGCAGGAAGTCCAAACTTTCTAAGGCACAAGTCAAGGAAAAATTAGATATTGTTGATGGGAATTAGCTTTCCCTCTCCGGGGCACTTAGAGAAGTGTAGAACCCTTATATGGGTCCTCAATGATTATTCTCTACTACAACTGCAGGGGTTTAGCTAGTCAACCAAAAAAACTAGCTTTGCGGGAGCTGGTGAAATCCTATTCACCTAACATCCTTACGCTTCAAGAAACCTTGGGTTCAGGGTCTGAAGTGGTAGAATATATGTCAATAATGTTCCTGAGGTGGGGTTTCTAGGCAATGGATTCCCATGGAATATCTGGGGGTTTGGCACTAGGCATCAAGTCTGGGAGGTTGAAGGAAATCTCCTTCTGGGGCTTTGAAAATGCACTGGCCATGGAATTCTATTCAAATGAGATTTGTCACTCGATCCTTCTTCTTAATTTATATGGTCCTTGCCTGGAGAGAATTTAGTACTGGAACAACCTATTTGAAAATTCATGTGTGAAAAACCCTAACCTCATTCTGGGGGGAGATCTAAATTTCTTCCTGGGTCTGTCAGAGTCATGGGGTCCATCTGCTCATGCTCATCCACTCACTGATTACTTCACCAACCAGTTTTCCTCCACTCATCTGGTGGATGCAACCTTAATAAAGCCTCGACCAACATGGAGAAAAAAATGAGTGGGGGAGGTTAGGGTAGCCAAGAAGTTGGATCGTTTCCTCCTTCAAGAAGATCTGGTGGCTAGAATCTTGTTTTTCAGGCACTGGGTAGGAGAAGGAGGGATATCTGATCACCTACCCATCCTTCTCGAAATGAAAGGTCCAAATAAGAAGCCTGAATATCCCTTAAATTTTAATCCCTCATGGCTCAAGGATGAATCCTTTATCTCTCTGTTCCACGCCACCTCGAGAAAATATTGGCCAAGGGAACCAGGGAATCATTGCAAGAATTTCATGGAGAATCTAAAGGAAATGAAAAAATATACACTGGAATGGGCTAAAGCTAAGAAACTTAAAGAAGAGGAGGAAATTTATAGGATAAATGAATAACTAGACTTCCTTGAAAGTCCGGACGGGCTGGATATGTCTCCACTCAAGCAAGGGACCACATAAAGTGTCTGGAAGAATCAAGGAAGAAAATTCTTCTGGTTAGAGAGGAGAGTTGGAGACTCAAGAACAAGGCTATCTAGCTGCAATCAGGAGATGAGAATACAATTTTTTTTCATAACTATGCTAAAGGGAGAAAAAACATCAATACAATTTGAGGTATGAGGACGAAAGAAGGGGGGCAGGCCCGCTCCTTTGAGGCTCTCTCTGACCTTGGAGTGAAGCACTTCAAAAATTTGTTTAGAGCCCCTATGGAGGCATCCATTGCTAAAGTTATCAAGGTGGCTCAATTCTTTCCCAGCTACATAGATGAAGAAGGAAATTATAGTATCATAGAACCTGTTTCTAAGGAAGAAGTGGAGGACATCCTTAAGGCAATGCCGAAGGATAAGAGCCCAGGCCCTGACGGTTGGACGATGGAATTCTTCAACCATTTCTTCAAGTTTTGGGGGGATGAATTGTTGGAGGTGGTGGAATAATCAAGAAGCTCAGAATCCATCTATGCACCCTTGAATTCTAACTTCCTAGCACTTATTCCTAAAAGGGAACATCCAGAGTCTTTTAATGACTTCAGGCATATTTCACTCTACACCTGCATCTATAAAATCATTGAAAAAGTGATTACAAATAATCTTAAGCCTTTCCTCTCATGAAATATCTCTTTGGAGTAGTTTGGCTTTCTGGATGGAAGAAAAATACACGAGACAGTGGGGGTAGCCCAAGAAACACTCCATAGTTTAAAAAAGAGCAACAAAAAAGGAGCTATAATCAAAATTGATCTCTCTAAGGCGTATGAAAAATTCAGCTGGATGTATATCAAGCTCCTTCTAACCCATATGGATTTCGGATTGATTTCATCAACTGGGTAATGGGATGCATAACTTCCTCAAGCATAATAGTCATGATTAATGGGGCAGGTTTGAATTTCTTCAATGTGTAAAGAGGACTTCGCAAGGGATGCCCCCTCTCCCCCCTAATCTTCCTTCTAACAGTGGAAGGACTTAGCTTGATGATACATGAGGCTAAAAGAAGGGGGGCTCTAAAAGGTATTGAAGTTGCTTTAAACCAACTTGTTACCCACTTACTTTTTGTCGATGACATTCTCCTTTTTAGCAATGGCAGCTTGGAAGACATTAGTCGTTTAAAGGAGATCTTGGATATTTTCATGAAGGCTACAGGTCTCTATATTAACCGAAAAAAATCCACTATCACTACAGCTGGATTGACAATGGAGGAAGTGGGAAGAATATCTAAGGTTCTACAGTTTGAAGCAAAAACTCTACAGGACCCCTTCAAATATCTGGGCTTCTTCCTAAATTCGGGCTCTTATTGCATACAGGACTGGCACCAGCTAGTTGCTAAGATTGAGTCTTGGATGAAACACTAGAGTTTTAAATGGCTTTCTCGAGCAGGGAGGCTGCTGCTGATAAAATTTGTAGCCCTGGAAATCCCAGTATATTGGGTTTCTCTTTCATGGGTTGCTAGAAGCACTCTATCTACAATAAATAAAATTTGTATTCGGTTCCTATGTTCTGGGACAAAGGAGGATCATGTTTTTCCTTGGGTGGCTTGGGAGAATATAGCCCGCCACAAATCTTGGGGAGGGTGGGGCAACAAGGAGCTTCCCTCTTTCACAGCCTCTCTTGCAGCTAAATTGGGTTGGCGCCTTCTCACCCTAGACAATCTCTAGATGACTGTCGTCAAGCGAAAATATATTGATCCAATGCCTATTCTAGAATGGATGCATATGCCGAATAATAAGACCAAAAACACATCGATTGTCTAGAAATCCACTGTAATGTCAGTTAAAATCATTAAACAAGGTCTAGCATGGCACGTCAGGGATGGCTCTCAGGTAAGATTAGGTCGTGATCCATGGGTGTGATGCTCAGGGAGATACTCCCTCACTAGAGATCTCATTGATCATCTGGAACAAGGGGGCATCATAAATTTAAGTCACATAGCTAATCGTGGCGATTCAACGATATGGAGGCAAGCATGCTTGTTAGGGGAAGCCCTTTTGCTCAAAGACATGTGGCTTGAAGAGTGGTAAGGGTTTATCAATGATATCCAAAACTCCAACATATGGATTCAAGACAGAAATGATGAACTCAAATGGGTCCATGCTCCATCGGGTCGTTTCTCCCCAAATTTTGGATACAAATGGCTAATGTCTCATAAAGGCTGGGGGGAGCCGGAGTGGTGGTATAAGTCCCTATGGTGTTTAAAGGGACTGGCAAAAAGCAAGCTATTTTTTTGGTGCATTATCCAGAACAAGATCCCCACTTGGGATTTTCTTCAGCGTAGGGGTAAGATAGGTCCTGGATGGTGCTCTTTGTGTAAGGAAAATTTAGAATCTCGAGTTCATCTCTTCATTACCTACCACTTCAATATTCAGCTTTAGACAAAAACACTAAGGCTCCTTAATTTGACATAGAAATGGGAAGGAGTTGATGTAAGGAAGGCATGGTTGCGATGGTGGAAAGCCTCTCCTAATGATAGGGCTAGGATTATCCCACTACTTGTTGCTTGGGGGACCTAGATAGAAATAAATTGAATCATCTTTCACGATACCCCTTTCCCTATAAACCTTTTTGCCGCTGATGGTGCATCCATCTTTGAATTTATCCGAATCTTGGTCAAATATCACCAACCTAGAGGCATCCTTCAGGAGAAAATCAGGGGGGATATTCCATGAGCCTACTTTGATGGGGCATATGACCCACAAAACAAATGCAGGGTTGGCCTCTCCATTCATGAGCCCTCAGGGAAGATTCTAAAAGCATTGATTGGGCTCGACCAAGGGACAAACAATTTCATTGAACTAAAATCTCTACATATTCAGCTTTGCTGACTTTCCTCTCTCAAGATGAGAGATGTCCAAATATTCGGGGACTCTATGAACATCATTAAATGGTTCAATGGAACATAGAGATGCCAAAACTTCATTTTATCTACTTTTATTGATGAGGTAAATATTGTAAAATCCTATTTTAACTAGATATATGCTTATCACGTTTACAGGGAATGAAATAGTGAAGCGGACCTCCTATCTAAGGATGGCGCTTATCAAGATATGGGGCCCTGGGTCACTATAGCGGTTGAAGGAGGTCAGATCTGAGGGACGGAACAACCTCCTTTTGCCCGCTAAGTTCCAGCCGCTCTTACACACTGCTCCTGATGTTTTTGATGTTTCTATTCATATTTTAATTTCTGTTGTTGTAGTTTCCTGCTTGATACTATTTGAATATGTCTATATTATTTGTCTCTGTTTCAGATTGTTTTCCTCATTGAGGACATCTGAGAGACTATTTTTTTCTTTGCTTAAAAAATTATGCTTTTGAAACCTTAGAAAATTGGAATGGTTTCTACCACCCATTTTTTTGTCTTTTTGATGATTTAAATTAGACACAACCTTCTTTCATCCCTATTTCGGGTTCTTCCTCAATAAAGTGGAAGCCTGGGGGCTGAAAAGAGATGTCTCTTAGAATACTTTTTGACAAATCTGGGAGGATTAATATTCACATCTCCTCATCAGTTGCAACTCCATTTTCCCCTTTGTTTAAAAGAAAGGGGAAATGCAGTTCTTTGAATGCTTATTCATATACTATGTAACCTTCTACTTAATTAATAGACAGGTTCGATTTTTTCTTTGGAAAAAAAAGAAATAAAATAGGGCATACTTGTTGTGACTGAAAAAACGAATTTTTTCTGAGGCATGGATGTATGGGGCCTAGCTTGAACATGATGAAGTGTTGATCACTGTGTTTCTTATGGTTTTTCAATTGGGATATCTGAGTTCCAGTTATGGTCTATCAAATAATGAGGAAAGGGCGATATATGGGCCAATATGGCTCCTTTTGGCTCATTTTTTTCATTTGAGAGTCTGAGGTCAGTGTTGAGCCCATGCTCATGAGCTTTTCTTACCATTGCGGTCAGCTTGAGTACCCGAGATTCTCATCATTAGTGTCAGGTAGGTCCGTGAACGTCCATCTTTGTAATTTTGTCACTTTTTTGCCTTGGGGGTCATACAAATGTGATTTGTATGGATTTTATATCTATTTTTTGTCTCGACCACATGGGAGATCGAGGCTAATGCACGCAGTCCTCGTGTAGAAGGAAATCTTCGCACAATGCCTTCGCACTTGGAAAAGGATTTTCATGATGATTCACGCATATGTATCTAATATAGATGCACGGTCATCGTGCTTCTTCTCTACACAGGCACACAAATCCCTACAAATTTTGATTTTATTTTTTATTTTTTGGGTTTTAGTCATTGATTTTTGGTTTTTCTCTTGTAACAGGATACTGTGGTGTGAGAGATATTGGCCTGATCTTGGATTATTTGTGGCCAAATACCATAGTTCTTGGGGGGTTTTGGCACAATATGGGTTGCTCAAGTTTCTTGAGAACAACCTGCTGAGGTCACATGATGGCCTTCTTTGGTTCCTAGTCCACTATTAGAACAAGAGACAATGTGTTATGGTGCTACGCCATAGAGATGTCATCATCTGGCTAGAGACAGAAATTTACTTAGTGATTGGTTTATTGCCTCAGGGGGAGGCTCTTCCACACCCACTCCTCCCTAGGAGAGTGAACATCTGGCACTGGGCTGAGGAGCATAGTGGTCCCGAAGGGATTACATAGGGATGTGTTTGCGTTATCTCTTTGACAGATTTAGCTGAGAGGGGTGCCTTGGCGATGATATTTCACCTGATAGGGTCGCCATTGCCTAATAGGGTGTTGAGTCCACATATTGGAATCTTGCGCCAGCTACAGGCCAGTCACTTCTATGACTAGGCTTGCCATGTTTACGATGGCATGGTGGCTTAGCTGGGCAAGGTCGAGAGGGGGTCTTCCAAGATATTCACCTATGCGAGAATCTTATGTATTATTATGTATGAGAAGGTCATGATGCTAAAAAAAAATTTTCCAGTGCCCTTGGGTCCTCCTAGGGATCCTCTAATGCAATGGTGGGCACCCGTGATTCACCGCGGTGGAGGAGGGGAGGCTGGTTTCTATTTGGATGCAACCATTGAGGCATGGTTGTAGGCGAACCCATAGATGTTTATGGAATACCCATACTTAGGGATGGACTTCTGGGGGGACTTGTATATGGGTCTTCCTACTGGTTACGCATGGGGCCAAACATGTATGACCTTTGATGTTTTTCTGCATTTTTTGAGGATTTTATCATGTATATATTTATATGTATTTTATGATGACACTGCAATTTTTTTTTGTTTCTCTTGCAGATGTAGGTTCAGTGGGGCATCCTACTTCCCGCTTGGTTGGACATCATCCATTGAGGAGGGTCCCAGGTGGGGATGATTAGGCCTAGTTTGGTGGGAAGGGAGGTGTTTGCGGCCCTTCAGGGGAGGGAAATAGTTTCGTAGCTGTCGGAGGGGATGTTGCCCTCCTTTCCCACACTGAGGCGGCTGAGGCTCGTGCTATAGTGGTTGAGGAGAAATTGGCTATTGTTGACCTTAGGGTGTTGGCGCCAGAGCCTCGGGGAGAGGCTACGGATGCTCACGCAGCTGGTCTAGCTGACACATGGAGTTGTTTAGAGAGATTGACCCGGGGTATGCCGACCCAAGGATTTTTTGATGATTTAGACGATGTATGGCTCGAGACAGTGATGGCTCGAGAGAGGGTGAATCGCCTGAATTGGCGTCGTCCGACACTTGTAGTTTTGGCTACTGAACCTGTACTAGAACTGTGTGCAGCTATGGGTCCATAAGACTTGCCAGGAAGGGCTCAGCCCTAGGGACATTTGTATGCTTAGGTAAAGTACCCATTATGAGGATGGTTCCCTATTTTGATGACATGTGCATATATTTTTGACTGATATTATGGTCAATGATATGACTTGTATACTAGGACTCATATATTTTTTGATGTATATATGCAATATTATTTTTTGCAGCTCTTATGATGTGTCTATGGCTATTATTTGTGTTTATTGATGGATGTTATGTACCTATGATGGATGTTTATGCTTTCATGTTTCAATTTTTTATGGATGATGGTTTATATGAGATGCATTCCAGTCTAGGATGTGATTAGCTATGTGATTGGATATCTGGTTTTGATTTTCTGGTACATGTGTAAATGTAATATGATCAAAATGACGACTTAATCATCATGCATGCAAGTACTTCCTAAGTAGGTGTGAATTTCGTACTTCAAAATCTTGGCTTAACTGCGAAACCATTAGCTGGGAATCAAGATAGACATGTAGATGGTGAATGCCCTAGTTGGAGGCATCGCTCAACAGCCTGATGACTGCATCATATTCTTCTTGATTATTGGTAGCTGATCCGATACATACTCCGTTGGTGAGGAATGGTGACCGGTCATGATAGTATATGGCTCAAGCAGCTACTGCTATATTTTACGACCATCATGAGGCTCCATCGATGAATCCAAAATAGTGGATGGGGGGATGATCCATCTGTGACACCAAATAATTTCTTAGAACAAGTCTTTGTGATCATCTCAAAAAATTATGTTACATGAATTTTATCTCTAAGGCTGAGACTTCCTACCCTTATGGATGAAATTTTTTGAGGTAGAGTTCATTGAAGGGGTTAGCTAGGCATGTATTTTTGGGCTCTAATAGGAGGTATGCTCCCTTGAGGAGGAAACTTTTTATGATGTAAGGACCTTTCCATAATGTTTTAAACATCCCGGGTCCTAAGGCCTGTTTTGCAACATCGCAGCAAAGGACTAACTCCCCCTCTGAAAATGAGAGGGGGGTGATGTTGTGGTCGAATGATTATTTTACCCTTTTTTACATGCTTCAATATGTTGCAGCAGCTCTTGTCGTTTTTCGTCGATGAGTTCTTAATGCACTAACTGTTGTTCTAAAGGTTGGGTATCATCAAGGAGTTCGATGGATGTGTGTAAGTTGGAGATTTCGTATTCGATGGAAATCACGGCTTCCAATCCATACACTTGTTGGAAAGGTGTGAATCCTTTTGAGGTTTTAACTGCCGTGCAATATGCCCACAGGGATGAAAAAACCATATGGTTCTAGTTTTTTTTATGGCTATTGACCATACGCTCTAACATTGTTTTGAGTACGTTGTTGACAACTTCTACTTTTCCATTGGACTAGGGCTAGTATGGTGACGAAAATTCATGTGTGAATCCTAGTTGATGAGACATATCTTGGAATATTTAATTTTTGAAATTATTTCCGTGATCAGAGAATAATTCCTTAGGAACACCGAATCGTGCAATGAAATGGTTGAAGAGAAACTGTGTTGCAGTTTCTGCCGTGTTGTCATATGTGGGCATGGCCTCTGCCCACTTGGTGAAATATTCGACGACTATAATGATGTATTTGTGGTTGACATACGATGAAGGGTTGCAAGTCATAAAGTCAATTCCCCATTTGCAAAAGGGACCAGCTACAATGACCCGGTGCAGAGGAGAGGAAGGTGCTATTGCCTTCTGGGGGGAACGTTGGCATCGCTCACACCATTTGACTACTTAGTGAAATCATGGAATAGGGTGGTCCATAAATAACCTGCACGTAGAAAGTTTTGGGCGGTATCCATCCCTAAGAGGTAGTCACCACAAGCCCCACTATGACAGTCATTTAGGGCTTGCTCATCTTGGTAGTGTGTGAGGCATCGACGTAAAATAGTGTCAACGCCTCATTGATAAAGGATGTCCCCCATGAGGAGGTATCGAGGGTCCCGGTGGCATATGCGCCTTCGGTCATCACACATGAGCTTTGGATTTAACTTTTAGGTTCATAATAATAGGAGGATATCATCATACCAAGGATCCTCAATCGTCACTAAAAATAGATGTTCATTTGGTAGCGAGTCATTAACTAGGGATCCTTTAGTCAGACTTGGGAGGTCAATGATGAAATAATATAAGATTAAAGATTTTTTTCTCTTGGGGGAGCTAAACTATAGGTCAAATTCCTGCAGTATGATTACTCATCGAGCATATTTGTGGTTCATCAGACAATGGGTTAGTAGATATCTCATGGGGTCCATAGCTACTATGGCTGTTGTAGTTCGCAGGATGATGTAATGCTGAAGTTTTTGTACTGCATGTACAAGGGCTAGGGAATTTTTTTCTTTAGGTTCATATCTTAAAGCGGGGCTCGATAAGTTCTTACTGACATAATATATTACGTGTTCTTTACCATCTAGTCCATCTTGGAATAACACCCCAGCTATGGCAGTGTCTGATGCTGATAGGTATAGGGTGTAGTATTTGTCATAATTTGGTGGGCTGATCAAAGGGGATGAAGACAATGTGTCTTTTAGTGCCTCAAACAATTTTTGAGCCTCATCATCCCATTTGAACGTGATATCCTGACATATTAGGCGTAGGAATCTATAATATTCCTAATTATCTTTTAGCTAATTGGAATATTAATTTTTGTTATTTTTAATAAGATAGATGAATAAGAGGGTAGAGGGACCCATAAATCCCTTTAGTAGGAATAAACCACTTCTTAGTGTGAATGTGGATCTGTGCATATGGATGGGGTCAAGATTAATAAACCACTTCTGAGTGTGAATTTGGGTCAGTGCATGTGGATGGGGTCAAGATGACCAAATCAACAACGCATTCATGGAGGTAGTGAAGATATTGGAGGACATCGTAGTCATTATGGAGGTTAGTGTCCAAGTGTGTAGCATCATTATTGTATGGGGACAAGGGTGTGAGGGATCACAATCATAAAAGGAAAGGAATGTAAGCCATAGAAGGCATTATGAATATTGATACTTTATTGTAATTTATGACTTTACGACATGGGGGCCCCTACATTTAAAGCTAAAGTATGTTGCTGCACATTTTAGAACACGAGGGTGTTTTCCGACGGAAATCCCCACCCTTATCCTCGGGGGACTTCAAATGCCCACTTTCCCGGGAAAGGGTAATTTTAGAAGCGATAGTTCAAAATGCGGCATCGAGGCCATCATTCTATCCCTCCATGCAATAATAGTCACCTACATTACACATTCCAACAATAGGGTTTGAGAGGGAGGAAGAGAGAGTTCCAAGCATCTCAGCTTGGAATCCTGTGTGGGGATCAATCCTTCAATTTTGATTATATTTCAACATCTTGAGAGTAGTATTGTATTATCCAGCATCAGGCCAAAATTTGGCCCCTCTTTGGCAACACAGTCATCTTTAGAATTTTGCAGTCCAGTAGTGGAAGCTTGAGAGGTGGAAAGAGGTTCCAAGCATTCCATCTTGTAATCCTATGAGGGGATCAACCCTTCGCCCTGTTGAGTGCATTTAAGTATTCTAGAGATGTATATCATCATACGACATCAGGCCATACTACTTCCCCTCTTAGCAGTGTTATCACTCCACTGGATCTCTAAGGCTGAGAAAGAGTCCAAAGAGAGGTAACCACAAACCAATATTTTATCTTGCTAGCTAGCCCTACCAAATTGGAGAGGGCTCTCTCAAAAAAGTCACAACCAAGAGGGTTGGATTAATTAGGGTTTTAGGCTAGGTATGAGTACAAGGGTTTGTTTGTTTTAATTAAGCTGTTGGATGGTTGAATTAGCTCAAAGAAGCTAGGTCAGGGAAAATAAGATTATGGTTGCAGAGATTCAATGGGGAAAGTTAGGTAGGAAGGCTAACACTTTAGGGTTTCGAGGTGAGATGGATCAAACTAATGAGGAGCTAGAAAGAGAACGGAAAAGCATTTATTCTTTCTAAATTGAAGAAAAGGAACAAATTATGAATATTTTCCCAAAACAGAGCATGAGAGATGTATTCTGCTTATCAACTTGAAAACCAGCATATAATAGAATTGAAATGGATCATGAAAAAAAAAATTCACACATAATGAGACATAAGAAGAACATTGCTAAATTTCCATACCACAAGTATCCCAAAGAAAAATTTGCAACTCTCTCATTAATTTCCTGTCAAATATTGATTACACTAGAGTTCTCTAATCAAAACCACAACATATAACCTCTGAAATGAGTCAAAAAGTAAAAGATATATACCCAAAAACAACTTCTCCCAAATTCAAGGGTCAAATCCATGAGTGGAGGAGTAGTTCCACCAAAAACTGAACTGATACCTAGAGTATAGGGTGGTCAAACTGACTCATCCCTCACTTTTTGGAAACTGATTCATTACATCATCATCAAAAGTTTTCATCTAATGTATTTACCCTAGGTAAGTGTTAAAACACCATAATTACATTTAAATAATTTAAATACAGAGGTAAAACACCATTTTCTCAAGTGAAACTGAAAAAACTAAGAAAATTTGTAAATATCAGCAAACTGAGAAAATTTGACAAAAGCGTAGCTCCAAGGTCAAAAGCACAGTTCCATCTTCAGTTCCACTTTTGAGGGGGTTCCAGGTGTCCAAATTGAGCTCATGATAGCTCATTGAAAATCCTGTCTAGTCTAGTTTCTAGATCTATGCCTATTTTCCAAAATGGTGATGATTTGTACCTCCAAAAACTATTTCTCCCAAGACTGGTAAAAAGCGCAACGCCAACCTCCAAAATAGGGCATAAATGTGATTTTTTGTGTGTTTTTTGACCTTTTTACTGCCTCTTTGACCAAAAAAATATTAGAAAATTTGTTTTCCTGACTTTAAATTTCCTTCTAAATCCAATGATGCTTTCAGTTTGGCCATTAGAGGTCCCTAGGAAAAGGAACCTGATCTTTTGCTAGTGCCACAATGAAAAATTACCAAAAACACAAAAATTTTCAAAAATTTCAAAAATTACCCAAATTTCTTCATTTTTTCTTCTATGGGAGGCTGATGAGGTGTGTTAGACAATTATTGATTCCTAAGCAAGGAAATCAAGCTTTTATCCTTCATTTTTCTTTGTTAGGGTTTCAATTCTTGATTTGGCCTTTTGGAGTTTTGAGCTTGCAATTTTTTTTTTCTTGAAGTAATGTTTTGCCCTCTTCCTCAATATGTCATTGTGCTTATTTTCCTTCTCCAGGAGATGCTTTTTGGCCCTGTCAAGCCAATTCTCCCGGTTCTCATTGACCATGATAGAAAAAGTTTCATTCAAAGTTATCTCATTAGCAAGCTTAACCTCCTTTTTCCTCTTTAGTTCTAGAGCTCTTTTCAGCCCTCTAGTCCTACGTATTCTTCTTGGAACTACTTCTTCTGCCTCATTTGTTTCACCATACCTCTCATAAGTCTCAGCAAGAAAGGCCTTTGCTTTTTTTTCTTCTATTTTTTCCTTGAGAAGTTGAATCTCCATGATGGCCTACTTGGTCTTGAGTCATTCATTTTCTTGCTCATAGTATGCAATCACAAACTTATATCTCTCTAAGTTGTTCTGAAGCTCCCTGACTTGGGCATCCTTCTATTTGAAAATCAATGTGGAGGCCTCATCATCATGCTTCTCATCCAAGTCAACAAGGTCAAAATCAATATATGTCTCATGGAGGTCATCCTCCTCATCAATGGCTTCCTCATGTACATATTCCTTTGCCATATTTTTTTTTCCCTTCTATACCTGATTTGTTGGTGAATAAGGAAGGGAAATTCCCATAATCTATGGGGAAAACACCTGCCTATGCCCTCTCTGATATGTCTTTGCCAATGTTCTCATTTCAGCCTCTTTAGGCTTTCTGACCTCAACTTTTCTAAGTGACTCATCCTGACCATGAAATGGTGATGATGGTGGTGATGATGATGGAGTAGGTGAAGTGGATTGAGGTGGAGGCATAGATTTAGCAAGATGAGATGAAGAAGGAGCATATTCAACATGTGGAACTTGTGGAGAATTGAAGATGTCATTTACAATGAAGGTGTCCCATGAGATGTCCAACTGATCAAGGTGATGGAGCACAATGATTTTGATCAATGAGTGGTGGAAAAGCCTATTCATCTATTGTTCATAGTCTCTCTTTTTCACAATGAATGCCATTTTGTCTATGCTCTTGAATAGAGAGTATGGGATATTGAGAAATCTTACTATTGTGAAGTGCATCAGCAGTCTAATGTGGTATGTGTAGAGCCTAGAAAACCCCCCTTCACAAGAGAAGTACTTCATGATTATTTTCATCATGGGTGCATACCTATCAAGAAGGTAGCTGAAAGGGAAAACCCTCTTTCATTCATTTTTTTACCTTGGTTTAATGAATGGCTCATAGTACTGATCCTCCAAATATTTGGATTTAAACCATTTCTCACCCATGTTTGGAATCCCTATGGTAGCAACAATGATAGATGTAGATACACTGAAGGTCACACCTACAAGGGTCACTTGATTATCTCTAAGGTTTGAGATGAAGACACTACTCAACATAGGATGATGTTGGACCCTCTGAATCATGTTGCAAAAATCAAGGCAACCTACATACTCAAAACAACTAACAGTAATGGGAGAGGCCTTCAATTCATTTGTGCTGTTGGGTTCCAACCTTAGGAATTTTCCTCCTTTCTAAGGCATTATCTATTCTCTATCCTCCTCTACTTGTCTACCCTCCTCTTCCACATATTATATGTCTTCCTCCACAGTGTTTGGTGGCCTAGAAACCCTAGGGATGTGGTAGATGGTAATGGGGCGTGAAGATGGGTCTAGGGAATAGGGATAACTCTAGGAAAATTTAGGGGGATGGGGAAGGGGTTATGGAGCTTTTGGAGGTGATAGGAGGTAAAAATGTTAAGGGAATTGGAAATGAGAATTTAATTACATGTTTAGGGAAGTGGCTGCGTAGGAATGTAGAATCCTAGGACTTAGGGTTTTAAGGGTAAGGAATTTAGGGATTAGGAAATGGTAGTGTAGGGGTAGGGATAGGGTTTTTAGATATGTGGGAAGGAAATGTAGGGTATTAGGGCATCAAATTTTGGATTTAGGAATAAAACTAGCGTTTCTTAGATCAAATGCCAATTTTCTTAATAACAAAAACACTATTAAAAAATGATTAGGAGTGCAAGGAGGAAAAAAATTTGGTGTACTTACTTGCAAGAGTGTGTAAAAATAATTTTTTGAGAGTTTAGGAGAGTTTTCAGGTGATTTTTTGCCTGGATAGGTCACTGAGCAAAAGCGCAGTGCATCAGGCAAAGCGCAACGCCTTGCCCAGAAGTGCAGCACTAGTGTGATATAACAGCACAACATTGCTTGCTCTAAGTGCAACACCTCTTCTGTAAGTGCATCTCCATGTTGGAAATATTGATGGGGGGGGGGGGGTGAATAAGTATTCCTTTCAATTAGAGCATTAGTTAATCTTCAAGTATTATCATTTTTTGTACAATGATAGCAGAAAATAAGAGGAACACAAATGCACATAGATTTTAAGGTGGAAACCCATTCCGGGACAAAAACCACCTAATGCTTTTCTAATAATTCTTTAATATTAAACTCCAATTGAAAATAAAGCCCCAACTTCCTAGAATCTAGAAAATCATTCTTCTCCAGCTCCCACTAGATGGATGCTCCAACGCCCCATATTCTTCAGTAGTCAACTGAACAGATGCCCCAACACCCAATGAGCTACAACTCACCCTAGCACCACCCTACCACCCTATAGAAGAATAAAAAAAGAATGGACTCCCGTACCAGGGAAAATGGTCCACTTTACAATGATATCGAATGATGCAGAAGAAGAAGATATACTAGATCATAACCCCAACTTTGACACAACCACCTAATGATGATCCTAGACCTCCCAACACTGCCTCTTCAACCCTTGGCATGTAGACACTAGCAAAATTTGTACAATAATGTATTTACAATGACTAAGTACAATGATACCTTTACAATGATTGTATGCAGTGCTGCCCACTTGAAGACTTCATATGATGAAATTCTTACTGCTATTATGCACCTTGGTTGCTACTCTTGTCATGCTACCCTCTGCTGCACCTTGCTTTGCTTTTCTACCATAGAAAGTCTGGTCCTTTGCAATCCTTGACAACACATGATCTAGCTTTTTCTTGCCTTCTAGGAGCTTGATATTGAATCTGGTGTATCTCTGTTATTTCAGATCCTCAATAACTGATTTTTGGTCCTGTAGTATTCCTCTGAGTCATATTTTCAATGCCATAGGTCTGACCCAATTTGGATTCTTCAAGAGAGAGTTATACCCAATCTCTCACGATGCCCTAATTATGGACTGTTTCAGCAGAGCACACTTGTACGGTGTGCCATGTGTCACTGTTTCTTCATTTGGCTCTGAAATTGATAGAGCGAAAATTAAAGACTATGCACTATCTTCCAATTTTTACTTAATTCTAATCTGATACTCAGAGAGAGAGTTATGAAGATTTTACGAAGGTCACTTCTTTGAGATTAATTCCAGGAGCCTGCAAAAACCCTGACTTCCACAGATCATATCTCCAAAAATATTGTGCACCTTGACCTGAAATTTTTAAAGAAGCTTCCTCGGGATTGCAGCTTCACCTTTTCAGCTTCACCTCGTAGAAATTTCAGCTTTGAACCTTCGTATAAAAAACGTTAGAGAAAAAATTCCATGATGACACATTTCAGATAACGAAATCCCTTGCATGAGGAGGATATGAGGATCACAATTTATATCAATGCTTAAGTTGAGAAGGGCTTCAACAAGTAAATGTCAGAGGGATTTTAGGAGCTTAAAAAATATTAATTATGACTTTTCAATGACCCATGCCACAACCCCATGGGGTTTTAGCCCACTAACTGGGGGTACAAACTTCAAACATGAATATCTCTCAAACCGTGAAGAATTACATGGCATGACATATATCAACGGAAACATCTCGACAAGTAGAAACCATCAAAAGCATTATTGACCTAGAATATATTAATTTGGTAGGTAAAAATTCCCATGAAATATTGGGTTAGCCCTTGGTGCTGCTTGGGTTGACATCAATGACAACCGCTGATCAACAATCTCCCCATTTGGCATTAATGGCAACACAAGTACTCCCCCTGCGATCATGACACCTCTTTCTACAACATTATCTCCCCCTTTGATAGCAATGACAAAGGGTAACTCCCCCTGAAACATAACCATCCTGCAAACCTGTACACACTTCCACTCCCCCTGACACACAACCGTCCTGTAGACCTGTAATGTACTTCCAATCCCCCTTTATATTCTGAAAAAGGAAAATCTAATGAGAACTTGGGAGAATCCCAAGCTTCTGACGAAGATATTCCAATGCTGGTGAATATTTAATATGTGATTCTTTTGGTGTTGCTTGGAATCTTGCTACTTGTCCAACTACTTGCATAACATCTGGTCGGGAGGCTGTTACATATAGAAGACTACTAATCATAGATCTATACAACCTTTGATCCACATCCTTAGATGGGTCGTCTATGCTCAATTTGCAACCTGTTACCATTAGAGTAAGGATGGGTTTGCAATCTTCCATTTTAATTTTCTTGAGCATTTCCTTGATGTACTTGGCTTGACATTTAAATATTCCTTTCTCTTGCTGAGATATTTGAAGCCCTAATAAGTATGTTAGCTCACCAAGTAAAGACATCTCGAAATCACTTTGCACCTTTGTACCAAACTTCTTACTTAGTCTATCATCATTGCTACCAATTATTGTATCATGCTCTTTAGTTATTAGACATGCTTTAGTTGCTTCATCCAGAACATATATGTCATTTGGAGCTCAACTTGCTGTAGCCACAATTTAACCATACACGCCTTTCCTGATTTCACATTTCGTGGAGTTGAATAGTATTGTGTGTCCTTGATCACACATTTGCCCAACACTGAGCAGATTGTGATTCATGTTTTCAAACAATAGAACATTCTTGGCTAGATCATCTTTGCTTCTGAGAGTGACAGTACCTGATCCTATAACATTTGAAGATCCATCATTTCCAAAGGACACGGTTCCATCCTTCTTCTCTTTCAGAGATACACATTTATTTCTATCTCTAGTCATATGCGTTGAGCAACCGCTATCAACATACCACACATCTTTGTTCTTTTAAGCCTTGAAAGTGAGAGCATAATTATCATTCTTCTTCTTCTTCCATGTTCGTTTGTTCTGTGGCTTCAAAGATTCTTTTGGAGGATTTTCAAGTTTGCATTCTTTGCTTATGTGTCCAAAGTTTCGACATTTTTAACATTCAATATTGTTTCTTAAATGTTCAAATCTATTGATGATCGCTGAGCCCTGGGAGGTTCATATTTGACAGATATCTTGGAATTATATTCATTCCTAGGGTACGTGCAACATTCTATAGCTTTATGACCAAATTTTCCACATGAATAATAGTAGCCATAAAAAATATGTTGGTACCTGGATGGAAATTTTCGTCAAGGAATTGTCTTCCAAGGCTATTCTTGCGAATCTTGTCCAATGAAGTCTACATGCATGTCAAATCTCATAGGTTCATTGCATTTTGTTGTAGAAGGTCCTACCTCTTCTTCTTTGTAACTGATGCCAGTTTTTTCGTTGTAAGATCGTTGATTTTTGATGAGTTCTTGCAATGCCCTTGAGTTGTTGGCATAGTTTTGGATAGTTTTTCCTTTCTTAACTTCCTCACGCAGCGAGACTACTTCGGCTTCTAATTCTTCCCTTTCTTTGTTTCTTTCTTCCAACTTCTTTTGAAGTGACTCTTCAATGCATTTGTGTTCTTCAACTTTAATTTTGAGACCTTGAACCTGTTCTTCAAGAGTATTGGAACGGATCTTCTCTGCCTTGAGATCTTTTATAAGCTTAATTGCTTCCTCATAAAATTCTTCTATGGTCCATCCTTCTTCTTCGTTGTTTGATACCTCTTGTTTATTGTGCTTGGCCATAAAAAATACTCTCTCATTGGCTTCTTCTTCACTATCATTGTCTTCATCGGATGATGAGCTATCTTCTTTAAGAGAAAGTTCCTTTGGATCCTTGCTTGTTGAATTTCTTAAAGCCTTTCTTTCCTTTTGAGTTGCCATTGCCATTTTGTTTGGAAATTTTGCGCAATGCCCAACCTCATTATAGGCCAAAACGAGATGAATGGAAGTTTGCACTGAATTTTCCCTTACTAATTTTAGTTTTCTCATGAAGTAAATATTCTTCACTGAAAGACCTTCTTCATCATCTCCCTTTTCTTCACACTTGCGAGGTGCATGTCTTTTCAATTGAAGGTTGTTTCTCCTTATTGGTTTTCTTAGATGCAGCGAACGCAGTTTCTAGATGCGAAGTACCCTCTTCTTCATCAAGCCTCATTTCATATGCTATGAGAACTCCATTTAATTCCTCTTTACTGAGTTTATCCAGATTTGCACTATATTCGAAGACCGATACCTTTGGGTTGAATCTCCTTGGTAATGTTCTAAGAATCTTTCGTATAATAGTCTTCTCATCAACAGGCTCTCCCAATCCTTCTAGAGTGTTGGTTATTTCATCAACGTGTTAGAATTATGCTGCAATGTTGTTATCTTCTTTCATTACGAGTTGCTCAAATTTTTCTCTGTAGATTTGAAGCTTTGCTTCATTGACATTTGAGTCACTTGCATATATATTCTCAAGCTTGTCGCATACATTTTTGGCGGTTTTACAACCCAACACCTTATGATAAGTAGATTCAATAAGTCCACTGATAATAATATTCTTTGCTTTTGCATAATTTAGCAAAGTATTCTTACCTTGTTCATCCACGGTTGATGTAAATCCATTTTGAATAGTGTCCCATACTTCGTAACCTTGCACCAAGAGATAGACCTCCATTCTTCCTTTCCAAAGTGCATAATTATTTTCATTGAATAGAAGTACACCATTCTTGGTATGCTCCAGAATCTCCTTCCGGATGTTAAAAAGCTGCTATTGAAGGAACCAAACTCTGATACCAATTGTTGGAAAATGCGAGACTTTCATGTTGGGGGGTGAATCGATATTCATTTCAATTAGAGCATTAGTTAACCTTCAATTATTATCAGTGTTTGTACAATGGTAGCAACAAACAAAAGGAACACAAATGCACACGGTTTTTAAGGTGGAAACCCACTCCGGGACAAAAACCACCTAATGCTTTTTTAATAATTCTTTAATATTCAACTCCAATTGAAAATAAAGCTCCAACTTCCTAGAATCTAGAAAAGCATTCTTCTCCAGCTCTCACTGGATGGACGCTCCAATGCCCGAGATTCTTCAATAGTCAATTGAATGGATGCCCCAACACCCAATGAGCTACAACTCACCCTAGCACCACCCTACCACCCTATAGAAGAATAAAAGAATAATGGACTCTCATACCCGGGAAAATGGTCCACTTTACAATGATATACAATGATGCAGAAGAAGAAGATATACTAGACCACAACCCCGACTTTGACACAATCACCTAATGACGATCCTAGACCTCCCAACACTGCCTCTTCAACCCTTGGCAGATAGACACTAGTACAATTTTTACAATAATGTATTTACAATGACTTAGTACAATGGTTTCTTTGTGTTGTATGCGATCTGCCACTTGAAGACTTCATATGATGAACTTCTTGCTGTTGTTATGCACCTTATTTGCTGCTCTTGTCATGCTACCCTTTGATGCACCTTACTTTTCTTTTCTGCCGTAGAAAGTTTGGTCCTTTGCAACCCTTGACAACACATGATCTAGCTTTTTCTTGCCTTCTAGGAGCTCAATATTAAATCTAGTGTATCTCTGTTATTTCAGATCCTCAATATCTGATTTTTAGTCCTGTAGTATTCCTTTGAGTCATCTTTCCAATGCCACAGGTGTGACCAAATTTGGATTCTTCAAGAGAGAGTTATACCCAATCGTTCATAATGCCCTAATTATGGATTGTTTCAGCAGAGCGCACTTGTACGGAGTGCCACGTGTCACTGTTTCTTAATTTGGCAATGAAATTGATAGAGAAAAAACCACATACTATGCAATGTTTGTAAATTTTTATGGAATTTCAATTCGATACTCAGAGAGAGAGTTATGACGATTTTACCAAGGTCACTTCTTTGAGATGAATTTCAGGAGCCTGCAAAAACCCTGACTTCCACAGATCATATCTCCAAAAATGTTGCGCACCTTGATCTGAAATTTTTACAGAAGCTTCCTTGGGATTTTGGCTTCACCTCATAAAAATTTCAGCTTCTGAACCTTCGTAGAAACAAATTTAGAGCGAATTTTCCACGATAAATTGTTTCAGATGGTGAAATCCCTTGCATAAGGAGGAAATGAGGATCACAATTTATATAAATGCTTAGGTTGAGAGGGTCATCAAAAAGTGAACGTGGAAGGGATTTTAAGAGCTTAAAAATATTAATTATGACTTTTCAATGACCCATGCCCCAACCCCATGGGGTTTTAGCTCAATAATTGGGGTTTCAAACTTCAAACATAAATATCTCCCAAACAGTGAAAAATTACATGGCGTGCCATATATCAACGGGAACATCTCGACAACTAGAAACCATCAAAAACATTATTGACCCAGAATATATTAATTTGGTAGGTCAAAATTCCCATGAAATATTGGGTTAGCCCTTGGTGCTGCTTGGGTTGACATCAATGACAATTGTTGATCAACACTCCACTCCCTGAAAAAGCATCGCCACTGAAAAACTCATCCTTTGAGCCTAAAATTCAATTTTTCCGGCTATGGGAGTGTAAGGTCGATGGATGAAATGATAAACGAGCTTCATTTTGATGTCTTGGTGGTCTTTAGACTTCATCATTTGAATGAATTGGGCCTTGGGACCCACTTTTTATTTCTTCACTTTCACTTTAAACTCTGAATATTTACCTTTATATTTGACTTCTTCCTTGAAAAATTAACCATCTGATGACTTTGATAACACTAGGATTTGACATTTTTGATGCTTTTGCATGTTGGAACTCTGAGTTTCAAGCTTGGAAATCATTAAATTATTACATTTTGAATGCCATAAAATTACATCTTAAAACCAAAATTGCATGCCGAAACAAGAATTTTCTTTACAACTCATCTTCATATGGTGAAGAGATGTTATTGGATCACCCTTTACTTGCTGGTCTTATGGAGTGGAAATGAAGTTTTATTAGACCTTGGAAACCCTAAAAGACCTAATGAGAACTTGAAGGACTGAAATTCATAATGACATGATGATATTGAATTTATGGATGGTGTACAGGAATCAAGGTATGAAACTATGCCAGCAAGTAATCAAATTTGAGGAAGAGAGATGTTTTTGGACTAGGGCTACCATCAGTGACTAAATTTTTGCATGACCTAATGGAATGATAGAAAATTTCTGAGTGGGACCGCTAAAATGATATGAAAAGAGGATTTTTGATCACTGATGGCAGGATGTAAATATTGACACTAAAATTGGCCTTATTGGGGATGATAGCTCTGAAAGAGGTGTCAAGAACACTGCAGACTAGAAATCCTTATCCATTTGGGCCAATACGGTAAAAAACTCAAACAAATAAAATGACTGAAAACTGATAACTCTGATGCAATAGAATGACTGAAGACAAAATTAAATGATTGAAAATTGACTCAATACTGACTTACTTGACTGAAAAATGAACTTTGAAAATAGTAGAAAATCATTGAAGCTCCATGGCCTTCACTTCAGGTTCTGAACTCTAGTGATCTCTACTTCACAGTTGCAGAAAATGTACCTAATATTTACAATGAAATGGAAAACTGATTGAGAAATGTAATTCAGAAAAGATAGTGCTTAAGGAGCCTACCATTAACTAGTCCTCCTAAACACTCTTGTCCATTCATCTCTTCAAGAAAATAAGCATTCTGTCCCTGACAAGAAGAAATATGATATGGCCCTTTCCATAAATTTTGAAATTTTCCATGCATACCCTTATCCTCATTTCTGGCATACCAGTGGAGTACTACATCTCCAACCTTGAAGTTGTCTTCCTTTGTTTTCCAGTCATAGATCTTCTTTATTTTGTCATGGAGTTTTGAAGTATTCTGAAATACCTCATCTCTCGTCTGCTGAAGGTGTATCATTTGATTAATCTGGCGTTGTAAGTCATTTTCCTCAGTCCCTGGTTCTTGTAGCAATTTCATTACTGGGACTACTAATTATGAAGGAAGCATGGTATCAAAACCATACACAACTTGAAGAGAATACATTCCAATAGACTTCTTACTACTCACCCGATCTGCCCACAATGCATTGATCAACTTCTTATGGCACCAATTCTTTTTATTTGCCTCTAATATTTTCTTAATGATTCTGATCAAGGATTTATTAGAGGACTCTACCAATCCATTACCTTGCAGGTAGTAGGTTGTAGAGTGTCCCAAATTAATGTTATATCTGTCACAAAACTCAGTCATATTCTTAGACTTGAATGTTGTCATGTTATCTATGATAATCTTAGTAGGACAACCAAAACGGGACAAAATATTAGTTTCTAAAAACTGAATGATAGTGGAATATGTTTCTTTCCTGGTCGGGATTACTTCGATCCACTTTGTAAAGTAATTTGTGGCTGTCAATATCCACTAGTGTTGTGCGGATGATGATGGGTGAATATCGCCTATGAAATCTAGGCCCCACTGCTGAAATCGTGCGTGTACTGAAATAGGTTGAAGAGGTAATGGGAGAAGCTTTCTCTTACCCTGAAAACTTGACATTCGTGGAAACTCATTACTATTTTGTATCCATCTACAAAAAGTGTCAGCCAATAATATCCCGCTCTCAATATTTTACTGGTCGTGGTCTTCCCATATAGGTGGCCCCTACAATCTCATTTGTGGAAGTCATTCATCACTTCTTTAGATTCTTCTTCGATCAAATAGTTTAGCAACACACCTCTGAGATCCTTCCAGTAAAGTGCATTGTCTAATATGCAATACTTAGAAGCTTTGAGATTCAAAGATCTGCCTTGAATTTTAGTCATGCCTAGAGGAGGGTTTTGGTTTTGCAAAACACAGTCAATATCAAAATATCGTGGAGATGACAAAAAGATATCAGATACCTGAATGAGATTCACTTCTTCTTCGTTATCAGACAAGGCTGAAATTAGGTCAATGTTTAGAGCATGGAGGTTTGAATCAACCATTAGCTTGGCTAAGCCTTGACCTTTGATCAGGTTGATGTCTAGAGCATGGAGGTTTGACTCAACCATTAGCTTGGCTTAATATCAAGATCATATTATAGTAGTGTTGCTATCCATATCCCTCTCCTAACTTCTGGATTTGTCTACATAAGAACTTCTTTTACAACTACATTAGGTACAGAGGCAAGAGTATGTGAATGTAAAATGTAAACTCTGAAATATTTCAATTCTTTTACCAAAGCCAAAGCCTGTTTCTCTATGATGTTGTACCGAAGGGCTGCATCTCTGATATTGCGACTTAAAAATGTAATTGGTAGCTCTGTTTTATCCTTTTTATGCATCAAGACTGCTGCCATGGTGTGCTTAGAAGAAAATGAGAATATTATGAAATCAATAGTATAATCAGGACTTATCAAAACATGGGCAGTGGTCAAGGCATACTTTATTGAGTTGAAATACTTGCAGGCATCTTCAGACCACTTCACACCATTATCTTTCTTCAACATATTTTTCAAATCTCTAATATGGTTAGACAAATTAGGAATGAATATACGTAAGAAATTCATCTTACCATTGAATTCTTGTATTTCCTTTTTGCTGCGAGGCTACTGAATTTCTTGAATACAAGAAGGGTCAATCCGAATCCCATCCTTAGAGATGATGTGACCAAGAAGTTTACCCTCTTCCATGGAAAAAAGGCTTTTCTTTGGGTTGAGATAGATTCCGAACTTCCTGCATCTCTTGAAAACATTTCTTAAATGGTGCAAATGTTCATCATTAGAATGTGAAAACATTGTCAAGTCCTCTAAATAAACAACCAAGAAAACATCTTTTTCATTGATAAATGCTATGTCCATGGCCTGTTGAAATGTGGCCCCTGAATTCTTCAAACCAAATGGAATATTTTCATATTTGAATGTGCCCCAAGGTGTAGTAAATGTTGTATTTTCCTAATCATCCTTGTGTACTAGAATCTATTTATACCCTGAATAGCCATCCAACAGTGAAATCCGGGAAGAACCAACAACTCTTTGAAGGGAATTTTCCCTTTTAGGAAGTGGATAATTTTCCTTGAGAGACACTTTGTTCAAGTTCCTGAAATGTATGCATAGCTAGATTTCTCCAATATTCTTTCTTATTGGGACCAAATTCGAAACCCAATCAGAAAATCTGATAGGAATAATAATACTAGACTTGAAAAGTTTGTTTACCTCTTTTTCAATTGATGGCAACAATCTGGGATTGATCCTTCTCAATTTTTCTGAAAGGGATTTTGATCATAATTAATTAGAATAGTATGTTGAATTATGTTCTTATCATACACCTATAAATATATATATTCCCATGCGAAAACATCAGAAAATTGAAAAATTAATTTAACATATTCAGCCTTTACCCTGGGAGATAAGGACCTGGAAAGTTTAACCATCTTTGGTTTGTTTGTTATCCCAATGTTTACATCTTCAACACCCTTTTCCGTAGGCACAAATGTATGATTTCTTGCTACGTCATCTTGGTCAAACAATTCTTCCAAAGGTATGAGACCTTTTGGAATATTGTTTTCTTTCAGCTATAGTACATCCACCTGTGCTGCTTCTATATCGTGGTCATATTTATCACAAATTTCATCTATGGAACAATTCTCAAATTTAGCCTCACATTGGAGAAATTTATTTACCTGCTTATCATCCCAGAATACTTGCCAATACCGCAAGTTATTGGGAACAGTGGGCTGGTGTTTCACATGAATCTCAAACTTCCTGTTTGAAAATATGGGGATCTTAAAATTTCTTGCAGCTGCAGCTAATGAATCTGACATGAGATTTTGACTCCTTGGCACAAATGTTAGGCTATAATCAAGAAACATTTTCAAAATATCTAGGACAACATTCCTGTATGCTCTCATTCGAGGATGGTTAGCTTGATATTCACCTTTAACTTGCTTGATCACAAGTTCTGAATCACCACACACTAAAATTATTTTTTCACCCAGTTTCTTCAAGATCTTTAGGCCAGTAATCAGTGCTTCATACTATGCCTCATTGTTAGTGCAATCAAAAGCTAATTTATAAGAGCATAATCTAACATTTGTAGGGACATTACAAGGTTGATGAAAAGTGTTGCGGACCCAAATTCCAATGCCTACCCCATATTTCTCAGGGCACCATCAAATTCCATGGACCATATACCATTTTCATCCTCCAAGTGTTGAAACTCTAATTTCTGTTTTGGCTCAACTTTCTGAACTATTTCTTCATGCTTTTCTGGACTTTCTTCTGCTTTATCTAATGGCTATTCTGATTTTTTCTCTTCCTCATCTGATGGTTGTTTGAATGAGCTCGATACATTATATTTTTCATTTTATATAACTTTTTTTATGCAATTATGAATCTCTAGAACATCTTCTACTTCTACGAGCTGGATATCTACATCATTTAAGCCGCTATCATTAAACAAAATAAATGACTCTAAATCTGTATGTACAACATTTATTAGTTGATTGTTGGGATTTTCTTTGCTTGTGATCATATATTTCATCTTTGTTTCACGGTACAATTTTCTCGATTGTCAGAAAACATGGATAGTTGGATAAGAAAAGTCTAATTTCAATGTGCCTCTCAATTTCCCCCCCAAGATCTTGACCGAAACATGCCAAACCGTGGCAGTATGTCAGCTACCACCACATCCATTAGAACATTGTTTATCGGAATTTTCTCTAGGGAGACTAACAAATATTTAATAAGGCCAATACAACAAACTTTACTTGAATCAAAGGAGTATAATTCATGGTAAGGATGAGTGATATCAAGGCCCAACTTTTCCATAATACCTTTTTGCATTAGATTGTGGGAGGCTCTGGAGTCTAACATGGAATTGTGTAAAATGCGTTGGTGGATTCTTAGACTCAAGTAGAATGGGGGAACCTCGCTATCTTCTAACTAACCGTCGATAGCAGGACCAAAAATGAGTTCGGGCTAATAATCTTCGACATTAACCATGTAGGACAAAGTATCTACTTTAAGCATTTTTGCAACATGGGACTTATACTGGTTATTCTTAACAAGCTCGGCTAAAGGAATAGACTCTTTTGATTTTTAAATTTCATTTTCTAGGCTGAAAGGAGTGGTTTTGTCTACCTCTTTAATAATGATGTCTCATTGTCTAGCATGTTCCTTTGATGGGGCTTGTTTCTTCTGACTATCCTTTTCCTTTTTTTTTGAACTCGTGGATGGCTGATTTACCTTGTTCTGATTTGTGAATGCAAGCTCTTTTCCTTTACTCTAATTAATTGGAGGATTCTTCTTTGTTTGAGTATCTTTCTGCTGAGATACCCTTTTCTTAATGGGATTAACCGACACATCTCTTCTCCTCAGTGAGAGCTACCTTTGTTGTGAACTAAGTGCATTCAAGTACCCCCACTAATAATCATTTGATTCAGTCTCCAATTAATGATCATTGGAAAGGATAAAATCTGCATTCTTAGGCTCATTTTTATTTTCAAAATACTCTTCATCTTCCATCAAAAACATGGGCAGACCATCAGCCTTAAAAAGGAGAATTTCCTCAACAATTGTGTCTTCATATTCTTCTTCTATTCCTTGATCATATTTCTGCTGCAAGGGTGCTCTAATTTTCTGTTGCTGTGGTGGTTTCTCAGCAGCTCGTTGCTCTCTCTGCTTGATCCTTAACTAAGGTTGTTGTTGGCCTATGTAGTTAGGATTTCTAACCTCAGGTTATCTCTCAGTGATCAACATCCTGTCAACCATCCTTTTAATAGTCCTTATCAATGTTTCCATCTTAGCATCGAAAGATGAAGTGGATGGTTCATCTTTAATAGTGAATTTTCTCTCACCTCTGGTTCTAGCTCCTTTCATCTGTAGATTTTCTTCAATGTTGATCGTGTTCCTATGAAAATCTTCCAATGTAGCTAGAATTATTTCCCTTTGTTGGCACGCCATGTCTGCATCAAATGCATCTGGATAAAGTATGAGAGCTAAGCCTGGAGGAGGCTTGATCTCAACGAGAATCACATTATAAGTTATATTGAAGTGAGTATTGAAATCTTGGACTGATTTATTAGGATTTCTCTTTATGTTCTCATACTCAAAAATAAATTTTAAATGATTTTTCTTTACCTCCCATCGGGCTATAAATGCATAAACCAGCTGGTCTGGAGTGGAAATGGAATTAACAGTCAAGGATATAAACTAAACTTTGACATTTCCAGAGAAAATATGGGCTATAATTCTCATTTTGGCATTGTCAGCATCAACTTCTCCAAATCTATGAAGTCAATGACCTTGACAATGTGTTGTTTTGCAGATATGGTATAATTTTCATCAAAAAAGGGGAGTCTCTGGCCATAACCCTAAAGTAAGTCATTTAATTGAGTAGGTAAGATAAGTGGGGAAAATATGGCCATGATTCCTACTGAGTGAAGTGTTGGATTGACAACAGGAGGGGTTGGTTGAATAGGTAGTGGAACAATAGTTGTAGGTATTGAAGTAGTAGGTATAAATGATGAGGTCAAAGGTTGTTGGCTTGAGGGGTCCTGACCTAGGTTTGGTAAGCAAGGTTTGCCAAAAAACCCCTATACTAATGGCCCTTTTGGCAGTGACCTTCTTTCGTAGGTCAAAGTCTCACCCGAAGTAGTATGGGTGCGTGCTGGAACCAGGTTTCCGCACCCTGAGAAAGGATGGGTAAAGCAAGCAAGGCAATGCTAGGTCCTGTAATCTCGATTACCTTATTCTACGCAGATTTAATTAAGTCTCTATTCGCATCCACGTGCACTAGTTCTATAGTTATATGCTTGTTATAACATCAACACAACAGTACATAATAGAACATAACAAATCTAGATCCAAGAATGCAGTATACAGATATTTCGCAGCGTAAGGACAAAAAACACATAATACAACAATTATCAATAATTCACATAAAAGTACTCATAGATTCAGTTCTCTAATAACTTTTCACATTCATTCATTCATCAATTCTTCCTTACAATTCAAATTCCCTTCCCAACCTGTGCACATAGAAACAGGGTCCACACACAACTGGACTTGGATATCCACGCACATGGCCAACAGGAGTCCATTCCCCAAAACCAAAACAGATCGTTGAAATCACAATTCGCATCAATAGCCCATCATTTCTTATCCTTTACAATACAAAATGCATCTCTATTTATAAAAATCTAACCTCAACTTTCCTATGGTCCACAACCCATGGTTTTCGGACCCCTAGTTTACCCTTTGACCCATTACAATGCGTTTAGGGCTTTGACCCACCCCAAAACCTCTCCGCTAGGCTAAATATAATAAAAAATATTCAAAATGGACCAGTTTCGTAGCTTGTTAGGAGACCTCATTCCAACAATTCCATAACACAATCTTGTGACTCGTCTCGAGTCACTGTGGTGGTGCGGCTTCTATCTGTGCTCGCAAGGTATCAAGAGATCGTCTGAGCGGAGGGAGTACATCCTGACTTTGGATAGCAGCATTTTTGCAAGAGCAACCAGCTTCTGGGAAGGCGGATCTTCAAGGACCGTGGTCACGCTTGCAAGAAGATGATTAAGATGCTTGTTTGTGCCATCGATGTCTTGTGTTAACCGGAGGGCGGAGGTAGTCTAGGGCTTTAGACGTTCAGCCATGATGTGCTGCTTATGCCGGAGTTTCTCAATCTCGTCTTGGAGGTCGGTGCTGGTTTTCAATTGTCCTAAGCATTGGGCAGATACCAAGGTAGGCAGCGTAGCGTTGATATTTTCAACGGCTTCTTGTTTTTGGCGTAAGTCTTGATTGATTTGCTGGAGGATTGGATTGCGTTGGACCCGAGTCCAAAGCTGCATGGCTGAATCTAGAAGCATGGCACCTTGAGAAATTTTCCCTGTGATGGTTATTTTTGCATCTGTGATTAGATTGGCACGCTGGGCACGGACTTCTGGGGGAGTGTCGGGCTGTAATCTGGCCTGTAAGTCCAAAATCTGTCGTTCCAGCTGAGTCCTGACAGTGTGTATTTCGAGTCAAGAGGCTTTGAGGGCAGCAACCAATTTTTCCACCTTATTTTGAGATGTATCCTCAGCCGTGATTTTCTCTATGAATTCTATGCAGAGCTGGTGGATCACAGTCTCAAGCTCCACCTATTGTGACACAACCTAGATTGCTTAATCATTCTTCTACGCAATGGTGCGCTGGGCTGCCGCATGCTATCGTGTTACGGATTGAGTGCGGTCACTAATCTTTTCCTAGGCTTGGGCTTTCAGAAGCTTCTATATCTTTACTAGGATCCTTAATATCCCCCTCGTAGCATGGTATAATCTGCCTGGGTTAGGATGTCCCTATCGCGTGTATAAATTTATAGATATAATCCCCATCCCCTCCTTAGGTATAGGTTACATAACATTTTCTTTCTACTAGGTCTAGTGGTACAATGACCCATGTGCCCTTGTTTTCATGCGCGATTTTGGAAATTGATGATGCCCCCCATGTCTATAGCCCGGTCCGAGGCCAAGGAGCACGGGGTAGGGATCCACATATTCCACAATTTCTATCACTCTTCGAAATCTAGTGCGATTACCCTATGATATCCACCATGATCTTTGGGGAGAAGTTTGCCCTAGAGGAATGATTTTTTTTTATTTTCCATTCGAAGCTAAATGGTGGGTCGGTGGATCGCTCGAGCTTGGGTTCCCCCATGCGTTTGCAAGTGTGTAGGTAGTATATCGGCATCTGATCAGGAATTTTGTGTACCGATCCATCTCATAGTCAACGATGCGGGTACATCGATACATTTTCCTGCTAGTGCATCTTTGATATTTGTATAATTTATGCACATCCTTGATGTCGGGATCCATCTCATAGTCAACGATGCGGGTATCAGCCACATCTCCTTGCTAGTGCGTCTTTGATATTTTTATAATTTGGCTGTGACCTTGATGTCAGTGACCTGGCAGCCCGTGTTGCGCAGCTTTCTAGTAAAGCCTGTAGATTTCATACTGCCTAAGGGTTGCGCAACAACCTCACACATGCTTGTAAGAAAGGTTTAACGTCTGCAGTTACTTCCTCAGCTCTCGAGTGTGCAGAGGGCAGAATTTTAGTCTCAAGGAAGTCCTTTCGAGCCTCCATAAATATTTCCCTTGATTTTTCCAGGTCCAGTCCTTCTTGGTTGCTAACTGCCTTGCGGATTAGTGAGTCAGGACCCTTCGCACCTTCTGTGCAGATGGGAGTTGCTTTTCCTGTATCTTTAATTTTAAGGCTGGGCACTCTTCCAGCGTATGGCTCCACTTTTACAATACCTGCAGGACTATCGTAAAGGGTTTAGGCAATCCTTCACCAAATGCCCCATGCCCCCACAGTTATAACAGAGTGACTGGCCTCGACCCCGACCTGCACTTCCGCTCCGGCTCCCGTCCCTTCCTCCAAGGGGGGAGTCATCCCTGCCCGAGGGGGTTCTTGGTGAGGTAGGGTCTTTTCCCCTGTTTATTATTTCATTAGGGCTTCAACAGTCTTGCTCCTCATGGCCAATCGATCGGCAAGACCGGCGCCAATGTCAATTTGGTTAGAAAACCATGGTGCCATTACAGGGCCATTGATGGATACTACGCAACCCTATTGCGCATCTCCCTCCATGCCAGAGTGCAGGTTCGCTTGAGCCCTACTATCCTGGACCACGTGCTCCTGGTCCCAGGTGGCCTACTGCGTGATCTAGTTCCGTGCCAACCGCTCTTCCTTTCTCCTACTGTAGATTCTGAATTTCCTAGTGCATAGCCTCAAGTTGCACCTGGATCTGTTGTACTTCTACTGTAGCATCCTTTAGAGGTGTAGCTTCTAATTTCATTGCAGCTCCCAGGGCCTCATCCTGTGAGTCAAAAGTCTGGTGACCCATAGGTATGCGTAAGTGAGGGAGTAGCATGGCGATGAACCATTCCGTAAGCTGTTTGTCGTCATACCAAAATCCTCTTTCTCTGATATATTTTTTTAGGCGTTGATCTGCTTCCCATACAGACTCAGTTTTCCCCTACTTGAAATATTTTAATTCTACTATGACCTGAGAGTAGGATTTATGGTTTTGGAACTGCTATTCTAGGGAATCCTTAATGTTCTTCATAGTTGCATCCTTATTTTGCGATACGTATCCCATATACCAGTCCATAGCCCTTCCTTCAAAGGCTAGGGATAATTGTGCTTTTTTCATAGTGTCGCTCATCACACCCTATGCAACCCATACCGACTCCGTCACAAACCAAAACCGCTCCATGTCTTCATCGGCTATGCCCTTGAAGGTAGGTATCTTCAAGTGCACCATCATGGTTTCCTAAGGGCCCTTTGTAGGTGCTCTTCTCCAGTATTCTTTTTTAGTACGTTTGTGTTAGCCACCTATTTTCAATTATATCAGTTGGTGGCTAAATATTCTTTGCAGCCTTCAAGAAACAAATTCAATCCTGAAACTTGTTGGTGCTTGAAGACTGTTGGTAAGATCACAAACTGCTGGTTGGTTCTTCATACTTTTCCTTCTCCCCAGCCTCTGATTCCCCAAGAAAATCCAAGTCAAGTATTGCTGCATCCTCCTCCTTTTTCCCCTCCCTTTCCTCCATTTTTACCTTCATCCTCCAATTGCCTTTTCTTCATAAAAAATCCCGCTAAATCATGTATTACCCCTTATTCCTCCATTAATCTCATTTCCTAAGGTTAAAAACTCACCTTTTGACCTATCGGAACCTTTCTCCTTTTGCCAAAATCAGTTTAAAAACCATAGAAAAACATATGTTTCTATGCGTTAGGTGTTAGCCCCTCAGGCTAAGCCCCTTTCCGTTTCTTCCTCCATATGCCCCGACACCAGAACCGTGTGCTAAGTCCTACGGGCGCTTAACACTTGGAATTTATTTATTACCCGAAAACATTGAAAACCTTTGTAAAACGCAAAGTCGGGTTTATTTTATTTTTCCACCAAAGAAAATCATATTGAAACTCAGCCGTCGATCTATCCTACGGATCAATGGTGCGGAGTGTACCCCATACCCTGGTGGACCCCCCCCTTCTTCCCCCGCGCTCGTTTTCAAAACCGTGGTATGTATCCCGCACCGCTTTCCGCGTTAAATGGTTTTCTCCCGTCGGCCAACGATTCCGCCCGCTGGCCGACACGTGTCCTCCACCTCACCCCAAAACTGCCGTGCAAATCCCATCGCCCGAGCGTTAATCCTCGTCCCGTGGCCCCGCAGCGGGATTCACCCCCGTCGTCGGATCTGGGCCCTCTCATCCGACGGTCCCTGATCACCTTTTCCGCTCACCCTTTAACGAACTCGCCCGCTCGTTAAAATCTTCCTCGACGTGTTTGAAAGCCGATCCTCACCGTCGATCTCCACAGATCGACGGCTCTCATTTGTTCTCCCGATTCCGTCGCACGGTCCATCTTTTCCTTTGTTGACTGTTCAAAACGCTCCCGACCGTTGATTGTAATATGATCAACGGCTCTGATCGCTCCATTTTCCCGCACGCCTTCCGATGCAGTCTATCCATATAACGCAGGATTTTCTCATTTTTCTCGTATTTTGCAGGGAAAAGTTTTTTGTTCATGTTTTAAACAGGGTTCTCAGACCAGGAGGGTGACGATCCTCTATGTCTAAATTTCTCTGTAGAAATCACCAGCAAGGTCATTTTTCACGTTTCATCGGTGTTTCTGACGGCACTGATGCCTTTTTCTACCTACACAGCCCTGCTCAGCGAAGAATACCCGCAGAAACAACGCAGAGGAAGAGTATCGGGCTTTGAAGACAGAATGAACCAGAGCAGCAGTTTTATGAATAAATTGGCGGGGATTACGGCTAAGACGGTTATCAAAAGCCTAATCCCCGGCTCAGAACACGGATTAAAGCAAAACCTAAAAGTGTTCATCAGACGTTGCCTCCACCGCCATACTTTGAGGCAAATTGATTCCTCAACCACCGCAGTGCCACCTATTGCCTCAGAATGATCAATCAGAGGATGAATTTATTGAACAAGATCAGATATTATGCCTCGGAACAACCAAAGAAGTTATTACTGCACCAGATTTAATGACAGAATGTTTGCAGAGTAACCCTAACAGTACGCAGAGCCTCAAAGGTCAACAAAAGCTCCCTTCGAGCTTATTTCTTAAGAATAAACACATTAATGCAATGTAACACCTGTAGAATTTCTTCATCGAGCCTCACGGGGTCGGGAAGACATTAATTCTGCATTGATTGTATTTGAGATCTTTTTATCAGATCTCACCTCCTCATCCTTCTATAAATACTCCAGAAGAAGATGAGTGAGGGGTTGGATTAGTTGGTTGTCAATGTAATTGCTGAAGCGTTGTAGCTATTTCTGAGTGGAAAACTCTTGACTGTAAATAGTGGTTTCATGGGCCCTTGGAGCTCTGCTTGTAACAGATAGATTAGGTTGTGAAGAGAGGTGAATTAAAACATTGGATTTGAATATTGTAACCGGTTTGAAGCAATCAATACAAGCTGATTTATGGGATCCTGGTCTATGCTGATGGTGATGTTATTCTCACTGTAACTTGTCATTTTATTTCAGTTTTCAATTTGTTTCATTTTCCACTATAAAGAACAGTTTAAACGGTGTTAGAATTTGCTGTATACCAGTGATCTTCTCTGGCTGAAAAATCTTTATCCCAATGTTTTCTTCTTATTGTGTTATTTAGAAATGATTTAATTCAGTCTAAGCACAGAGATGCTGGCGTTCCCTCATCTTTTCGTCACTGCTGAATGTTGTTTTTAAATGTTACTTTCATATATGTTGTGCAAGGAATGAATTGAGGAAATCAAAGGTTAGCCCTGAGTCC
The DNA here is from genome assembly GCA_034641835.2 of Pinus albicaulis. Classification (NCBI taxonomy): domain Eukaryota; kingdom Viridiplantae; phylum Streptophyta; class Pinopsida; order Pinales; family Pinaceae; genus Pinus; species Pinus albicaulis. The sequence goes on from CM076583.1 coordinate 795,111,805, forward strand.
CTTTCTTGTTTGCTCAACTATTTGTCTGTTTCCCTTAGGATGTGTCAAAAGCTGACTAGTTTCAAAGTACTTATCAGATCTTGGGCCATTCTATGTTATCTCGGTGATTGTCTTGGAAG